>CM056996.1:211898507-212368507 GCA_029891345.1 Dryococelus australis | reverse complement strand
GCGAGTCTCATTCATAGAGTACTTTGTAACCAAGTGCTGGAAAGACCTCGAGCCAAGTACCGCGACCGGAAATGGGAAGTTATTATTACTAGGAATTAGCTACAACTGGAGACTCCCCCTCAGATGGCTCTTAAGTTTAATACACACCTATTAGATGGCCATCTATTTTATTCCTACCAAATATACAGGTACTGGAGGCATAGAGTAGAGGAGCCCCGACCACTAGCAACACGTCTCAACCAGGGAGAGACAGTACATCTGAGTTGTATCCCTACCGGAGCACCTGGGTTTTGGCGGGGGTATTTGCTTAGGTGCTACGGCCTAGCCTTGGTTGGGATCGCACACCCAGTAGTAGACTTGGCAACCCATACGGCTCCAACGCTTCTGATCAGTCCGCAACAATGGGGGACCTTCTGAAGCACCAGAGTGCACGTTGGCAAATTGTTACCAGGCAACACTAATCTTGTGCTATCCGTGTCCATTGTACTCGATTCAAGGTCCTTAGCAGCTAAACCCGCTCTATACCATTTAAGGTGAGACACGGCACAAGGAGGAGGGAGCAAAGAGTTGCGCGCCTTGCTGCCAGGCAGCCGGCTGGTCTCGTACCACTCACAGCTAGTTGACGAGCCAAATGAGATTGTGCCACCTTACTCCGATCACAGGCACAACCTATGACTAATCCAGCTTCTTTCCCGTCAGCACCGCTGCGCACGCATCTGACCTGCCATCCAATTGTAAGAGGGTTAATTAATCAGACAGTGGAAGGGTTGGGCATCTCGAATAGCAACTTCTGGAGCAGAGCCTCAGCGGACTGGAACTGCGAGTTCTGCGTCGTATCATGTCGTGCCCTTGTTACCGCTCGAGCTGACGACGAACGACTCAATCCTCTGTATCCATTTGCCCCTTGCCCGCAAGACGACAAGTCACCTACCGCTAGCACTTCCCACCCGTCGCCAACTACGACCAGCTCCGATACAAGTCGTAAGCCTGATCAATCGAAGGGGCTCGTGACTCCTAAAGTCAATAACTTTGTTCCATTACGTAAAGCCATGTGCCTGATCGTTATATCTGGCAGCAAATAGGAGTAAGTCAACCTGGAAGCACAACCGACCGAAGTGCAACCAAAGCCACATGACCGTGATCCAGACCTTGCTAATAGGACACACTTCTAGTGATTTTCTGGTGCCCAACGTGGTGCGTCAGCTAACTCACTGTGCGCAGTAAGAGGTTGAAAAGGGGTAACCCGATCCAGAGTCCCAAAGTCAACCGGGATAACCCACAGGACTTTGGGGAATCCAATAAAAACCTGTGGTGCCCAAGAAACGATAGCCATGTCTAATCCCAAGATCAATGCAGCGTCAGACATCAACAATGACTCTGAATCTGACACCCAAGACCCGAAATGCAGCCATACCAAATGTCAAGGTATAGGCTGATTCAGAATCGAATTCATGAATTGTTCAAAGTCATTTCATCACCTCTACCTAGGTTGGTCAGACGAAGTACGAGATACCACAGGTCGCGAATACCGTTGCGAAGTCTGTCGGCAACAGCCAACAAGTTTTTGTAGCAATGTGACTTGCCCTGGCCTGCACATTAACCAGGTCAGATGCACCATGTGATGCGAACCCTTCCATAACCTGTGCATAGGATGGCCCAACGAGCGCATCACTATGCCAGGTATGGCGTACCAACGTGAAAGATGTAGGAAGAAACATGTCCCCATCTCCCGTAGATCGAGATAGTCCAGGAACTACATTCAGCCTGGGAGAGCACATGGACACCCAGCGACCGAACACGATGATGATATACATATCACTGACTTTGCCGGTCGTCCACACAAAGACCAGGTAGCGTTTACCGAGTGCGAGAAAGAATTCCGGGACACCTACTTACCTCCGAAACAATGGGTAGACAGAGCCCAACTACACCTTAAAGGCGTAGCGTTAACCTGGTGGGAAAAGTACAGGGACTTTCCTATGGACTGGAAGCAGTTCTGCAACCGCATAGCATCAGAATTCACTGGCGAGGAGGTGCTAGCACGTGTAATGACCCAGTTCTACTGTCAAACACTGATATCCGAAGATGAGGGTGAAATTTTCATATGTCGCAAAGAGCAAATGTTTTGGCGTGCATTCCCGGAGGTTTTGGAAGCCACAGCCGTCCATTCGAAAGGACGGATGGTTTTACCCAGCCTGAGGAACGTCCTCCTCATAGCCCAACCAACAACTATCGACGAACTAGTTGAGAGGGCACGAGAAGCCAAACAGAACTTTGTAGTGCAGACTAGTATAGAAAAACCACTACCTGTGAAAATCCTGGAACCAAGAGCCCCGCCGGTGGAGTCACACAAGAATGTGCCCACACCCCAGACACGCACGACGTTCGTGCCAAAGTGTTGGTTCTGTCCCGGTAGTCATTGGAACAAGGACTGCCCCCGCAAGCCAGCCAGGTAAGCAGTACCACCATTTAAATCTAATCAGACATCAGTCCCATCAGCTACTAGGACTATCGTAAGACAGACTCCTGCTATGAAGCCGGGAAACGCAGCTGCCAGGGTGCCAAACAGGCCGCCACCAACGGACCACAAGGGCCCAGAATCCAGGGCTTAAATGAGGATCCGGCACTCCCCATTGCTCCCCACATCGAAGTGGAAATAAATGGAGACTGCATCTTGGCTTTACTTGATTCCACTGCCACAGGGAACTTCATTAGAAGCAATATGCTCACATCAGAGCAATTAACCAATATGTGCCCGCAAACCAAACTTGTCAGAATGGCTCAACAAAACGTGACCTTACAGGTAAACGGCCGTACTACGATAAAGGTGAACATACATCAGCTCTCAGCTCCCTCCGAGTTTATAGTGTCATCCACACTCATGGTGTCTAGCCAAGTTGTCTCAAAGAATTCCTGTATGATTCCCGTACAGCAATGAAAAAAGCCATGTATATCTGCAGCTTCCAAGTACCCTTAATGATGCTCACAGAAAAGTACAAAACAAACATTAAAAATAATATGCATTTCCTCATTATTCCAAATACAGTTCACTCAAATACACAGATGGATAATGCTTAAAAGAAACATATCAATTTAATCATTATGTACCTGTGTTTGCAAATTTAACATGTTGCACATAAAATAAACTTGTGGTCTGCCTTTTCCCCTGCAAACATCTAATGCAGTCAGTGACATTAATATACAATGGGATAGATATTTTAACTACCAGTAATTAATACTGGTAGAATAAAGTTTATTTAATCAAATGCACATTTGTGAAATCCAAAGCTATCCTGTCATAAAAATTATGTTTTATTGATAAAATATAATTTTTTAGTAAGGGGAGAGAAAATGTTAATCATTCTGTGCTGCATATACATGTAAAAATGCATGTTGTTTCAAGTTCTCATACTAGGCTACATTTTACACAGCCAAGCAAGACACAGGTATGCAAAATTCTTAGCACTGCAAAGTGCAAATGCTGAAAAGAAACACTAGCTATATTATAGTAAATATGGGTGATACATGTGGCACTAGTTCTTCAATTGTGGCGAATAATCAGGAGTTGGCAATTATCTCAAATTCTGAATTGAACAATATGTTGACACTGCATACTAAGGCAAAGTTCCAAGTAATAATTTTGTCATTAAGTAATTTAGGATTTCTTTGGTTTCAGCTCAGATGCTATCGGCTTGTTAAACATTCATAACACCACATTTATGTAAAATTCTGATAGTTTATTTATGCGACAGTAATTACATTCCTGTTATGTAACGAAACAAGCATAGCAAACTGCCTCTTTATGTAGGCGCATCAGTTGGTCGTATGCGGCGACACACACACTGCCACCTTGCACGTTTGTTCGGGGGCAGTCATGCTGCTGTTTCCTGCCTAGTTTATCTTTTTTTTACCCGACCTTGGTTATAAGACACATGAAAGAATGAGAGCTACAGAAGCTCTTGTCATAATGACCAGGACATGGGTTTAAAGAAAAATCTCTTTGCTAAATATTTTGACCTGGAAGACACTTCGTTTGAGTGGCTTTGTGTTGAATAACATGACTTGGTAACGTATGGACAGGTATCTAATGCTCAAAATGGCATCAGAGAAAAGGTGCAACTACCACTGCCCCATAGGGATATTGGGTGTTTGTTGTAGTTCCACACAGGTATTCACGGTAAAGTGAGCACTTTTGAACGCCCTCTCATTTGGAATAATAGTCAATAAATATATTTTATTTTGGCCTTAGACGTTAACTCCCAAGTGCGGTGGAGTATATATACTGTGTTTAGTACTTATACGACAATATTTATTTTAATAAAAGTAGTTAACGGATAAATAATGGCTGAAAGGAAAAAGTAACTAGAGTCTCAAAAGTGCTCTTAATTGTGAACAGCCTATAGTGGCCAAGCTGCCTTTTTTTGTGCAGGCTTGGAATGCTACCTTGGAGATTGAAGGCAATTGCCAAAATGGTCAAGAGGAAAAGGTTTCGACAGCTGCCAAGTAGAGAGGGAAGAAGAAGAATGGAATTGGTGGGGGGGGGGGGGGGGCGCTGCCTTGCATGGGGATTATTTTCAATATCTGTTTGCAAGACACAGAAAGCCGTAGCGGGAATTTCCTTGTTTTACCTCCAAACCTTTAGTCTACATTGTATTTTTTTTTTCCCAGTAGCACCATTTTGTGCTAAATTTCCATGAACTAAATTCTATTTTAAAACTACTCCATTTATTTTTGTATTATATATTTAGATTGGCATTTATGAAACCTTTCATGTCCGGAGATTTGAGTTATTTCAATATCAGTTTTTCAAAACTGGGAATGGTAAAAACTGTGTTTTTAAAGTCGTAGAGGCTGTATGTCTTTATTATTACAGTAGGTGCCAGCCCGCTGTGCCTCTGTGCAACATCATGAGGGTGGCTGTTGGAGTGAGGGAGGGAAGACATGCTGCAAGGGGAAGACGATACGCTAGAAGGGGTGGGAGGCAGACAAACAGTGGTACGCCTCAAACTGCTAACATGAGGCACGTATACTTGTACTGATGCCTGAGGTTTTCCAAACACCTGGGCAGACAAACTGCTACTTGAGTGTAGACGAAAGACATACATAATTATAAATATGAGACTGATGTATGTACATAAAACAATATTTAAATAAGGCATTAAGTCTTCCTTGGGTTTCTAAAACACTAGGATTTATCACCGAATTACTTAGCATCAAATGTATGTATTGCCGAACTACTAGGTCTGAGTCCCAAGGTAACTAACATATACAAACGTCATCACACATTACAGAATTATTGTATAGTTAATATAATGAGAATCAAAATATATAAATGTGTATAAACTAACCCATGTAAAGTGTGCACGGCTTTGTTGCAACATCAGCAATACAAATATGTTCACGCTGCTACGGCGTAGGTCTTCGTGCGTCATTAAATAAATGTATACCTAATAAAAATAAATAATATCGTTAAAATGCTAGTAAACTAGGCCGAGCTGGGTGTCTACTGATATTGCCCGATATAAGTAACACTAATGCACGCATATCATCGCACTCTATACACCACACACAAACACACCTATATACAGCATGTTCGCAAATTAAACGCCCAAACTGAGAGATATAATACATTATGAAATATAGAGTTGAAAATATAGGAAATCATGTACATGATCAGAATATTAAAGGAGATATAAGAATTAAAAAGTGAGTTTGAAAACGTATTTGCGCAGAATGCATAGATCTTATGCCAATGGTAGGGATGGCGGTGATGCAAACACGGTAAATCACACACTGTTGAATCGGAAATGCCAATTTGGCACGTTAGGCGTGTAATAGTAGAGGGCTTGTCGTTTATGTACTGACATATCACTTCAAGCCGAACAGTGCGAAAAGGCAGAGGACGGCCAGCAATACGCATGTCTCTGGAACATGGAACGTGTAAGTCACCTTTTTGCTGCAGACATTGTAGGTTTATTACAAGGTATTCTGCAAACATACGTATCCAAAACCCAATTTCATAGGCTCATATCTCTATTAATATTTCTTTTAGGTATATGGTGTCCTATATATTTTCAACTCCTACATACGGAATCACCTCTCGCATGTTGGGCGTTTAATTTCATGATCAGGAACAAATAAAATATCCACTTCATCAAAAGAATGATGCAGTCAGTCCTTGATACAAACATATGAAGACAGCCACTACTAATACAAAAAACGTGGCACAGAATAATAAACAAACGTACCAATGGACTCTGCAACAAGAACAACAAATAGCCATGGAAGCGTTAATAAACCAATTAATAATACTGAATGGACGTACACAGTACAAAAGAGAAACCCAATATTGTATACAAGACAATCTTGTAACACCAATAAAATATAAGCTCAGAGAAAAACTAATTTATTAACAAATAAAAAAAAAGTAAAAAACAGTATTGTAGTTGAGTGTTTTTTGGAAAAGGTAAGCAAGTAAATACATCCATAACAATAGGAATGAAACGTCACAAAAAAAAAAACAAAAGTATTATATAAATGCAATTATTGATATGTCAAAAACATAAAAAAAAATTGTCTGTAAACTAAATAGAAAACTAATATACCACAGAATAAGTTTACGTCCTTTGTTTAATGCATACCTTTGAATATTCACATTTTAGTAAACGTTCCTATCTCACGATGTTTTGTCAACACTGTTGTAGCTCTGCAATCCCAGATATATCACTGCTGTCACTGACATGATCTCCTTCACTAGAATCGCCTTCACTGTCACTCGAAATACAAACACCTAACTCAATGATTATGTTATCAATGTGGACATCAAAAGCTATGTCACGTTCCAAATATTCTTTCTCCATTTTCACAACATGTTCACAAACATTTTTCCACTCCTTCTGACCAATTGAATTAAGTTTTTCCTCGGATAGTGCAATGATGTCTGACATTTTAAATGAACTGTTTCTAGATGCCACGAACTGTGAGTTGAGCCCAAATTAATTCAAGAGGATTTAAGTCCGGATGGTATAGAGGAAGACGAAGTATTGTGGGGCCATTAGAAGACATAATGTTATCCACGAGATATGTTTTGTGTTGCGGTCTGTATATTTGAATGAGTTTGTACAGTTCAGGTTTCAACATGTCTTCTGAAAATGGTATGCTGCATTCATGAAGCCACTGTTTCATGTTGTCTTTTCTACTATTAGAAGTAGGCACTTTATCTACCTGGACACAATGATATGGAGCATTATCTATAACAAGAACGGAATTGTCAGGCAGGTTAGGTATTAATTTTTCATTTAACCACTTCATATTATTTGCGTGTTCGTCTGATGATGATAATCACCAGTGGTTTGTCCAGACTTCCACATCAACATAGCATTTTTAACAAATCCATTTTCACTGCTGGCATGCACAATAATCAGCCTTTCTCCTTTCAATAGTTGCTTGTAGAGACACTTTTCGCTACCGTCATTCCACGACTTCCCAGTTACATGCGATGACAAAATATATGTTTCTTCGTTAAAGATTATGGGGCTACCTTCCTCCTCTGAAGTGTGATATAGCTTTCAAGTATGTTATTCTTTTTTCGCGAATATCACTTTTTTCGATAAAGTAACGCTTGTTGTTTGTTTTTTTTTTCCACTAGAAGCCAAGGTTACTTAAAATCGTTATCAAGCTTGTCGCGCTGCCTTTAAAATCAATCGCGTCTTTAAGTTTACGTCTAATTCCTTCAACTGTCGGAGCACACTTTTTCATCCTGTAGAAATCGTAGACGATCCTTCTTACAAACCAGACGTCAAAATCATCTAATGTTGTAACATGTTTTTTCCTGTTAGGTTGTTTGGCGTCTAAAACGATGGTCCGCTTTCCTTTGTCATGTCCTTCGCTTCTTTCTTTATTTTCCTTCCTTACGCTTCTCTCCAACACACACGTAGCACATGCAGTGCGAAATTGAGCCTTCTCGACTGGAATGCTGCATATTCCGTTCCTTGCTTCTTCTTCCATAAACATTAACACATTGTGCACTATTTTCCTGGACTGGTTATGCAAAATACGCCCCTTCAGTTTCGATAAATAGGGGGACATTTTTCTACTTAAACATGAACTAAGTAATGTCACGTATATTATAAAGAGTAATCTGTAATACGCTATATAACGTTCATCAACACAACCAATAGTTCACAGCGAATACCAAATAACAAGTGGTTGTCAGTATCAGTACGCACGCACATATACTTTCAGCATGGATAATACGCAACTGGAGGCGAGGAATGACACGTCTATGAATGTGTGGAAGGGGAGAGAAGTAGGCATGAGAATGAGATAAGCTTGTTTCCGTAACCGTCACCGAGCGAGACAGTGAGTTGGCGGCCACCGTACGCCTTAAATTACAGTTGCCGCTGGAAGCCACAGAGGCAAGTTACAGATGGAAAGACTGCAGAGCAGTTTTAGTGGCTTGTGCATAGAGTGCCTTTCTGAAGGCCTTACTTTTGAGAAAAAAATTGCAAGAGGCACGTGGGTAAATACTGCATTAAATAATATTTAAAATGTGCAATGCCACCACAGTTTTCTGAGGAAAATGCCTGTTCCAAATAAAAGAACTAATAAAAAAAACTTTTTAAAACTCGAAATTATGAAATTCAAAGTCAAAATTTCAGCTCTGGGCATTTAGAATTATCGAGGTTTTACTTAAATGTTTATAAGCATTTATACTTTAGAATGAATATAATGTAGCCCAAGCCCTGTTACACAATTATGATAGTCTGTTTACATTTGTTAACAGATTACGAAAGTAGCTATCAGATGCATGCACTTTAGTAGTAACTGTACCGTACGTTACGAAACACCGTTGCATGCAGATTTGCATGACAGCCCGCTGCAAGCGGCCACAGCTGAGATTCGGCGAGTCCATTTGTCCGACAGACACGTACGTATTTTGCTGTGCGTTATCAGTAGTGAGCGACGGGTGCAGTCAACATCAGCAGTAAAACATCAAATGATGCACTAATCACAAGATTCATGAACGAGTCTGCTTTGCCATCAAGCATTTTGGCTTTCATGACCACATTATAGCCTTTCGGAGAGGAGGAAGGGAAACAAATTTCCAGACATCTGACTAAAATCCAGTGCGATTCCCATAATTTTCCCGGGCAGTGGAATTCCTGTACAATTCCCGTTTTTCCTGGTTTTCCCGATCAGTAGACACCTTGACACTGTAAGAAGTAGTTATGCTCGGCTGCCCGTGGCTTAGACAGCATCAGTGCATTATTGATCACGGACACACCGAGCTTACATGGGCCAGCACGAAAGAATAATGGTAAATTGGGACCACAGTCCAGAGGACATCATACCAGCAACCATCGATCCTACGAGGATTAATCATGAACTCAAAGAATTCCAGTTTAATCAATTGCAGTAGGTACTGAACGAACACGTACATGCATTCGGACATGGAGGGTTGTTGTGCCAGACTCGATCCATCCAACACGAGAGATCTGGACAACTAACACCCCTGTTTATAATTGACCGTATCGGGTACCTGCCCGCCAACGTGACCTGATAATGGACCAGGTAAATGACATGAAGAACCAGGGGATTGCAGAACCCTCTAACTCACCCTACAATTCCCACATGGTACTAGTACCCAAGAAGGACGGAAAACTGTGATTCTGTGTTAATTACAAGGGCCTAAACGAGATAACGCACCCTATTGCTACCCTAGCCATCAACCTCACCCATACCCTGCGGGACACTGGCAAGGCCACGATCTTCAGCACCTTGGATATGGAATCCGGATACTGGCAAATTACGGTACATCCTGATAGCCACAAATATACGGAGTTCACCCCACCAGAGGGCGAAACCGTACAATTCAGAGTAATGCAGTTCGAGTTGAAGAATGCCCCAGCCACCTTCCAACGCCTGTTGTCCGCAGAGGTATTGACAGTGTATTTCGGAGAGTTCTGCTTTGCATGCCTTAACAACGTTATCGTATACTAAAACAGCTAGGAGGAGCACCTCGAGCATCTGCAGCCGGTACTAGAATGCCTAGAACAACATGGGATGACTTGAAAGGTTTCCAAGAGCTACTTTGGCAAGTCCTCCATCTATTACCTGGGACATGTCGTGTCACCCGAGGGAAACATCCCACAGCAAAACTCCATACGAGCCATTGAAGACGCCTATGAATTGGCCAATAAACGACAGCTACAACTGTATCTGGGACTGTGTAACTGGTTGTGACTTTGTGCGGAACATTGCGCAACTCATGACACCGTTACATCCACTCCTGGAAAAAGACACATGTTGGCGATGGGGACCGAAGCAACATTGAGCCATCCACAACCTGAAAACAAGCCTCAGAAATTACAGCAGCTACACCAACCCCAAGGAGATCAACCATTGATCCTACAAACTGACGTGTGCCAGAATGGTGTGGGAGCCATCCTCTACCAGCTTGACAACAACCACCAACCCTGTGTGATAGCGTATGCTTCCAGCCGCCTCAATGAAATGGAGTAACGTTATCACATAAATGAACAAGAATGCGTAACCGTCATCTGGGCAGTGCGTAAGTACAGATACTATCCAGAAGGTAAGCACTTCATCTTGCGAACCGAGTCGAAAGCCCTCTAATAACTGCACGAGTCACGAAACAGAAAAGCCAAGCTCGGTTGGTGGGATGTGTTTCTCACTGAATTAGACTTTGAGGTACAGCACTGCCCAGGAAAAGTGAAGAACCTTGCAGACGCCCTGTCCCGCTTACCTACGCTAGAGAAGAAAGCCGAGGAAGAGGAAGGGGAAAAGATGTCCCCCCCCCCCCCTTTCAAGTAGAACGAAGCCCCGATGAGCAGATCCTTCTCCTCCAGTTACAGATTACCCTAAATCAAATCTCGATAAGCCAACAAGAGGATCCCGATGTACACCAGCTCCTGCAAGAGCATCCACAACGCTTCAAAGCCCGGGATGACGTCGCGTGGACACGAAGTGGTCAATGTAACACTCGGTGGAAAATCCGGGTACCGCAGCAGCTGCGAGCAGACATTTGCAGCCACCATCATGACCACCCCCAGGCCGGACATCTGGGACTCGAGAAACCCTACTAGATATCGGGATTCGCTATAGTTGGGATGGAATGAGCCGCGACGTCTGACATTACATCAGCAACTGCGTTACGTGCTGCTGCGGCAAGGCCTATCCAGTCCCTACTCTCACTGCACGACCAAGGAAACCCAAGACAGCGTGGACACATATAGCCACTGATCTAATGGGACCATACCCAAGGAGCACCAAGAGAAACCGCTATCTCCTAGTCGTTACCGATTAATTCTCCAGGTGGGTGGAAGCCTTCCCTCTACCCAGCCAGGAAACTGCCCCCATAGTGCAAAAAATGGAAGCAGAAATATTTGCACGTTGGGGATACCCAAAGGCAATCCTGGCTGACAATGGCACTCAGCTCACAAGTTGCCCAATGGCAGTCAGAATTCCAGGGATGGGGAGTCGAAACATGGATGACACCACCCTATCACCCCCAGGCCAATCCCTCTGAACGGAGGAATCAAGAAATCAAGAATGCCTTCGTATCAGTGTGGGAACGACCACTGACACTGGGACAAACATATTCCCACTATCTTGTTTACCCTACGTCATCGTACTAATGAAGCGGTAGACACCAGCCCAAGTACACTCCTACTGGGGCAGACCCTAAGCCGACCAGGTGACTGGCAGTGGGACAGTGAACCCATCACCATGCCTCAGTCCAAGGACATCCGGCTAGCTGCGTTGGCTCACACTACCACTGCCCAGAAAGCCCACGATGAGTATAGCCGTAGAAAGTACCCACAACCCAAGACAGGGGTATGCCAGTTCAACCTTGGGGAAACTGTGTTACTCCGAACACATCCTCTCAGCAAGGCCAGCAATCAGTTTAGTGCTGGCCTCTCTGACAAATGGGACAGGCCTTACCGTATTGTCGGCAAATGGGACAATGTCTACTGGGCCGAACACGTCAGAGGAAGAACACGGAAGGCCACACGAGGTCAAATACATCCCTATCAGAGGGACATGTCAGGAGTAGAGCACACAGACGACGAAGGGAAACACCAGGGGACTCAGACAGTGATGATGAACCACAACCCCGAAGGGCAACTCCAGGACTCATGAGCCAGCCTAAAGTAACACCCTTTGTCATAGAACGAGGACCCAGCTACATGCCACCATGGAGGCCAGACGGGGAACATGCAGAGGAGCAGTTAGCGTAAAATCACTGCCACGCAGCTACGCGGACAAAATCGCAGCATGGCACGACAGAACGATACCGAACTTCTCTGAAGTGTCATGGCGGAGGCTACGAGATAGCAAAGGCTGCCATACTCCCTGCCCATCTAGTCGCATCAACGAAAGGTCGGAAACACCCTCGGTGAGGGGGGTAGAACCAACTTGGGCACCTACCCCCTCATCTCGTACAACTCTCCAGCCTTAAATCAAGCTCATTCCACCTTTTTACGAAGGCAATCTCAAGCACCGACGAGAAAGGGCCTACCCATGCCACTAGTCCCATCGGCGCCATTGAGGATGAGGGATCCAATCCGTCTCTCACTCAATTGGCCACCGATATAGGAGGCACCGAGACCGTCAATGATTTCCCACTACCCGACACCTGGTGCAACTCCCGCAGTTGACGTCAAGATCCCTCTCTCTCACACTGCCTCGCCACAGGACCTGGACGCCGAGACAGTCGACGCCTCCAACTACCTGACCCTACGACGAGATGCACCACTCATAGTTGAGGCTGAGCGCGGGGTGTCGAGGCTCCTTCGTGCTGCCACAGAAAGTAGTGAGAACATTGATGCCTCCCCTTACACACCACCTGCAGCCGAGGTCGAGACTCCTCTCCCTCGCATTGCCTCGCCCAAGGACATGGACGTAGAGACCGTCAACGCCTCCAACTACCCGGCCCCACGGTGAGATGCACCACTCGTAGCTAAGGCTGAGCGCCGTGATCTGCAGCTTCCTGGTGCTACCACTACAGGTGCCGAGACCACCAAAGCCTCCCACTACCCCTCATCTGGAGCAACTCCCGCAGTGGAAGTCGAGAGCCCTCTCCCTCCCACTGCCTTGCCCCGGGACCTGGACAGCGAGAACATCGATGCCTCCAACTACCCGGCCCCACGACATGATGCTCATGTCGGCAAGGTGGAGAGCGGTCTCCCACCGCAACTCCCTTGCGCTACAACAGCAGAGAAACGTCCTACCTTACGGGTAGGAACCCGTTCAGTCGGGGTGGAGGACCTGGGATCACTGCCCCGCACTGTCACTATGTCCCTAGTAGTTGTGCCCTTACCCTCTGTTATGGCAGAAGCAGACGTCATGTCATCGCGTGCCGAGCCTCGACGCCTGATGCCATATTGTACCGCCGGTATTGAGAGTCACTGTGGCGACCCACGTTGAGGTACACGTGGCCGTACCCACTGCATGCCGGGCTACGCCCAAGAGGAAGGCCAGCTAAACCCGCATCCATCGAACCAAGTGAAAGTGCGATGAAGAAAGTGTACACATGTAGTCGTAGACTAGTACGTAAACACAAAACAGGACTCGTCACAGAACTGCGAAGTGTAATTCAAACTAGCCACCAGTTAAAAACAGTGAAACCGAGGAACATTCACAATTTAGGCTAGATTTAAATAAAGTGTGTATCAGCATAAATGCCTACCCGTAGCTGTCATTAAGCAGGGAAAGCAAAGGAGCCAGCGAGGGAGAGGTAAATAAACAGTTATTCGACACTCGACTAGTTGTGAACAGAACTTGTGATAACAGCAGTCATTAGGCTGTCAGTGATAGAAACAGAACAGTATTATATAAACGTTTTTCTCCTCACCAGCGATAAAGGTACAGAATAATTATTGGCCGGCAGCCCACGTAAATATGTACAATTACTTAGAGACATTCACCACAGTGCCCATAATTTCTATGAACGTTCACGTATAGACACTCACCACAGTGCGCGTGACAGAAGACAGAGACTTCCATAGTTAACAAGTTAGATTTAGCCTTCGTTCACAGAACTCTTAGCTAATTTTTATATTAATTAAATGTGTATGTACACAACTTAATGATTTAAAAAATTTAAAGTTTATGTGAAGACACAACTGCAAGAAGAATGCCGTTTTGCAGGGCAACTGCGAGAAAGAATGCCATTTCGCAGGGCTGTGTGTTTTCCTAATATGTTTTCTTCTACCTTTCCTAGTGTACTTGCCTTGAACATTCTATTAACTTACATCATGTACTGATAAGATAGATGGACTACCAACAGGTACATGAGGAAGTTAGCTTTTTAATATTATGTCTGGATGTGTAGGTAAACATGTGTGTGTGTGTGTGTGTATATATACATACACACACACACACACAGTGTATGTGTGAAGAGGCACCAAGAAAGAATGCTGTTTGCAGGACTGTGTCTTTATGCTATACTTTAGATTTCTCATTCATTGCTAGTGTTTATGTATGTTCGCAATACCTGTGCACCACCAAAGAATTGAACCTGAACTCTGAGCCACAGAGCTCCCATGTAGTCACTACGGTTATACCCGTGCCAGGTATATTCAATTCAATTTATTAAAGTGTTTTATGTATCCATCTGGCGTGACCTCACTGCGCGAATTGCAGCGATTTTTATGAATGTTATTGAAGGGTACTCGCATTGTGTCATCTAGCCCACTAACCAAGGTGCTGGAAGGCCTGAGGTTGGCGAAATTAACCTGTCACACACAACTATTCAGCTTCCTGGAAGATCCACAGGTTGCTCCCAAAAGATTTCCCTTTTCTTTCATAACACCACAGCAAGCTCCAGGATAGTTAAAGATGTTTTCCCCGCATTCTGCGAGTAAGGCTTGATCATACTTCAATATTATCCCTCGTTTTTAGCATGTTGTAATTTTCAGTGTTTTCTCTTTCAGGTTTTCTGTATGTATTCTCTTGTAAATAACCACAATGATATGCTGAATTTTGTGACGACATGCAGTAAATAAGGTAGATCATTGGGACGTCCGGTACACAGCCTCATTCTTGACACTAATCACAGGGAGGAACACCCATTAGCACCGCGCAGCACTCCACTTCGCCAAGACAAGGGGAAGAGAGAGGAAGCCCGCCTGAAGAGAGAGACAGAACTACCGGCCGGCGTGCCATGCGCCTGAGGTTTTCCAGCCGCCTCGAAGCACAGAGCGAGCGCTGATACAGCAGCCAAGCAGCCTGAAACGAAGAATCCGACCTACCTAATTTCAAAATTTTTTCTTTTTCTACACTGCTACTCCTGCCTAGAACTTCAAGATGAGGGGGGCCTACGCCTTTGTCCGCTGAACCTTCACGATGAGTCATCATCATAACTAAGGAGGAGGGGGTGGGCCAATTGACGCATGCGCTTATACCATTTTTCTACAATGATTACGACTAATCTCATTGCAACCCTAGTGTACTACTTCTACACGTGTGAGATTCAAACCCCACGCCAGCTCATACATGGAAGTAACAGTCTGCCACAATCCTGAAGGGCGGCCAGATACGTGGATACAAGGGGTTGCGAAAGACAGCGGCGTATAACGCCCCTCCCCCGTGCTGAAAGCCTACATGCCATCAGTTGACTCAGGCCATGCACGAGCGTCACCAAGGATACACGAAGGCCGAGAGGACCAGAGGTTGCTACCACCACTCCGGCCTCGCACCTGAGGGACATCACACGCCCTCCCCCGCGGCCGCTGCGACATGCGCTGCCCTGCTATATAAGTCAGTGCGCTGCAGACCTCGCAAGTTGTTCCTGCAGTCTTATCTGAGCCCCTGGGTGCTGGAGCCTACTACTACTAGATCTTCAACAGCCTTTCCAGAGGCTGTCGCCAAAGACTCAACTGTATTCAGCAGCCACCAGAGACTACCATCCTTGACGTCGCAGTTAGAGCTCTGCAGCACTGCCACCGGAAGCTCCAGCAATGCCAATCGCCAATATCTACCAGAAGCTTTCTGTAGCTACCAGACATACCACAAGTAACTTCTTTGTCTCCTACAGACACCCCGCTTAGAGTTAAGTTTTTATTAAGTAATTTTCGACAGTTTGTATTTCACTTCCCCCAACTAGCCTCAGGCGTCACCTACACGTGTCACCGTGTTTAATAAGCTCTTAATAAACACGGTTTTGTTTCTCTTAACTGCGAGTCTCATTCATAGAGTACTTTGTAACCAAGTGCTGGAAGGACCTTGAGCCAAGTACCGCGACCAGAAATGGGAAGTTATTATTACTAGGAATTAGCTACAACTGGAGACTCCCCTCATGCGGATCTTAAGTTTAATACACACCCATTAGAAGGCCATCTATTTTATTCCTACCAAGTATACAGGTACTGGAGGAGCAGAATAGAGGAGCCCTGACCACTAGCAACATGTCTCAACCAGGGAGAGACAGTACATCTGAGTTGTATCCCTACCGGAGTACCTGGGTTTTGACATGGGTATTTGCTTAGGTGCCATGGCCTGGCCTTGGTTGGGATCGCAACCTATATGGTTCCAATGCTTCTGATCAATCCGCAACCGTGGGGGATCTTCTGAAGCACCGGAGCACGCGTTGGCGAACTGTTACCAGACAACACTAATATAGGGCTATCCGGTCCGTGGTGCTTGATTCAAAGTACTCAGTAGCTAAACCCGCTCTATGCCATTTAAGGTGAGACTTGGTGCAAGGAGGGAGGAGCGAAGAGTTGCACGCCTTGCTGCCAGGCAGCCGGCTGGTCTTGTACCATTCATTCCTAGTCAACAAGCCTGAGATTGTGCCGCCTTACTCCGATCACTGGCACAACTTATGTCTACTGTAACCAATCCAGCTTCTTTCCCATCAGCACCGCTACGCACGCACCCGACCTGCCATCCAATTGTAAGAGGGTTAATTAATCAGACCGAGGAATGGTTGGACATCTCGAACAGTAACTTCTGGAGCAGAGCCTCAGCAGACTGGAACGGCGAATTCTGTGTAATATCACATCATGCCCTTGCTGCCGTTCAAGCCGAAGACAAATGACTAATCAGCTGTATCCAGCTACCCCTCACCTGCAAGACAATGACAAGTCACCTACCGCTAGCACTTCCCACCCATCGCCAACTACGACCAGCTCCGATACGAGTCGTAAGCCTGATCAATCGAAGGGACTCGTGAATTGTAAAGTCGATAACTTTGTTCCATTGCGTAAGGCCACATGCCCGGCCACTATATCTAGCCGCAAATAGGAGTAAGTCAACCTGTAAGCACAACCGACTGAAGTGCAACCAAAGCCACATGACCATTATCCAGCCCTAGCTAGTAGGACAATGTCACAACGTAGGTAAAGTATTCATGTGGAAGGAGCCGGCAAAAACAACAGAGTGAGGGGGCAAGGGTGAATATGTTTGATAGTTTGGGGCAGCAGGCAATTTGTAAAAAATTTCCAAATGTATTTTATAAAAAAAAATACTGAGTGCATAAGAAAGCAAGTCAAAGAAATATCAGTCTTCCACAAGGCACATGTTGTGCCTTACGCATTACTAGGGTAGGTGGAACAGCAGTTAGATGAGTTAGAAAACTATAGTAAAATTATTCCCATTGAACATAGTGAGTGGGCTAGTCCAATTGTGCTAGTGCCAACACAAGGCATGCCTAAGAATGTGTGGACTTTAAGGTGTGTCTGAATAAAGTGTTAAATGTATATTATTAACTCTACCCAACTGGAGGATGTCTTCGCTAGTTTAGTGGGGGAAACACTTTTCTGTATTAGTTTTTGAACTGTATCTCTCAACAGAACATTTCTTCAGCAAACAAGATCATCTGTGAAAAGTTCTGAAAATAAGCAGGCCTATACACATCAAACTAACAGAATGCCTCAATTATGTCATGTATTTAAGTGACAAAAATGTGTAAAAAAATGCAATTTTGAGTCGTGTAACTACTTCCAAAAAATGTTATGTTCAATCTTAACTAGCACGAGATATAGTGAAAACTTGCTAGACAATTAAGACACTTACATATAATACATTAACTTTTGTAAGTAACTGCTAATGTATAAACAAAATTACCTTCGATAGATGCATCCCGACGATTCCCGTGCCAGTGCCTACTTCCAAAACAGTAACCTTTGGGTCACTCTCTTGAAGGTCAAGTAACTCTCTTACAACTCTGCACACTATCTCTACACCACTTGGTCTTGAAAATAGGAAATCATCAGGATACAGTCTAAGATTCAGGTCCCCAAACCGCTCAATCAAAAACTCTTTTCCAAAGAGCACCTGGTTCATACAGCCAACTGTACTGAAAACGAAATACATTTTTTTTTCAATTAATATTTCATTGCATTTTATACACAACTAATTTATAACATTGACTGTACAGAGAAGTGTAAAACAATCAATTTATATTAAAACAAATTGGAAACTGTAAAATGAGTAAATTCACACAAATATGCTGTATGTGCAATCAGTGTAAAATAAAATCATGTATCTGACTAACCAAAAAAAACCTTAAACTACTCTGATGATTAAATTTTTGCTGACAGTGCACTTAAATTATAAAAAAAACCTTGCAACAGATTAACATTATCTTGCAGACATACTCTGACCTACTTGATTATCTAAACAGAAACTAAGGAATGGTGAGAGAATTAACGTAATATCATAATCCAGGAAGACAGGAAGGAGTTGGAACAAAATGGCTCATGCCACCAGCTAGCAACAGTTGGAATACCTGTCCTTATACAGTTAAAATATTTTTTTACTTTTGATAAGGCTGTTTATATACCTCGCGCACCGTCACCCTTAGACAGGACCATTGGTGTCACAATATCAATGGCAAAGAGTCCTGGTAGGAGAATACCAGGCAGAATAAAATATAGGGTGGTCCCTTGTGGATTTTAACAAGCAGAAGGGAGACAACATGAATCTCCTTTTCCCAGAGAATGACAAATGACAAATACTGGTCACCAAACTAAAGCTAGGCTGTGCACCAATGCAAACAACAACTGCTGTTAAAGGCTGTTCAAGGTAAAGCGAACACTTTTGAAAACCCTGGCAAGATTCTACTTTTAGTCCACTAGCTGCGTATCTTTCTGCTTACATATCAAAATAAACACTGCCATATGACTTTCAGCTAGTGTTTATACCAGCTGGTTCATATGCCTGCAGCATACTCATTAAATATACAACAAAAAGTAATAAATATTGTAATTAGCACTACAAACACGTACACATTAATTTCAACAAATATTTATTTGTGAATATTGATTGATGTTCACAAATATTTTTCTGTTTGGATGTAAATTAATGCCTTCAACTAACAGAATAGCAGAAAATTTAAATATTCTTTTTCCAGTTATAAAAACAATGCCAAGACATTTAGAACATTTTTAAAAAGTGGTACAGCTGAAACGTTCGCTCATTTAAGAAAGGCACTCTATTAGATAATACAGTGTTTTTACTCCTTCATACAGAAGACAACATGCCTTAAATAACAACATTTATGAGTAGAATAATATTGCTTAAATACCTCAGAAATGAATATTTTATTACAAGACTACAAACAAGCAAATGGCAGGCATTATTACATTACTGTAATGACTCAATGGCTGAACAGAACTGATCAAATTTTTACAGCATACTTCCACGGTAATATTTGTCACTCGATGTAAGTTTCATGAAAATCTGCCCAGCCACACAGCTTTTAAAGCACATAACACTTACTTAACCTTTACTAAGGGTTACAGCTTTGCTTATGAAAAGAAATCATTTTTCACCTACAAAATTTAAACGTATACACAGATATGAATGTAATTTCACCACAATATTAAAAACACAATACCTAACCGATGACAAAGCATTTCATGAAACTGCATCCACATATTTAATGCAGAATCTACTTTTCGCCCAAATTACTATGAATAGTAGTGGAAATTAGTACTTACTGTTTGATATATTGGTTCAAACAAATTAAACCATTCGGACAGACATAATACTATTTTAATATATTCCTAACACTCAAGCAATGTTTCACGTGCAGTATCAAACATTTTCATGCTGTTATTGTTTCAAAACGTTGCGCCTGCCAAGTGAAGATGGGAAAGAATTAGAAACATATGTATATGTGTTAGAATCACAAATTTTTTTCTTATTTGCATAAAGCGAAAGGAAACTGAATTACAGGCGACAACAATTTATTTTAAACTTTACGACTAGTAAGAAGTTAAAACAGGGACCTATTTCTAGTAGTTCGCTGCCAACGACAGTCATTGCTGAAGTTAAAATATACACAGTTACAGTGATTTTTTTCATAGGATGATCTCAAGAGTGCTCACTTTATCATGAATTACCTATATCTTGCCACATCCCAGAACATAATAAAGCAATTTGACTAGATGTGTCTATCATATTGCATACAAAAACCCTGTGAATGCTGCCATATGCTATGTAGTTAGCAATAAACATAAAACATATTACGTAGCAAGTATACAACTCAAAACAGATTAAAAAATGAAGTTAACTTTGGTTAAGTAAAAAATACACGCTACACAATTCCTTGTCATGTCAATAATTATGATCACGATATTAAAAATTTTATACATATGGCTACATGAAAAAGTTATACATGAAAAATAAAAAGTAGTTGTAAAAATCACTATATACCAAATCAGAACTACACTTGCCACCCAAGCTTTCGGAGAATAATATATCACAATACCTTCTTTATACTTTTAACATTCTCAATCACTACAACAATAACCATTATCATGTCATCTTAAAATATAACCTAATTTAAAAAGTAATCTCTCATCTCCACTTCTCTATAAAAGGAAAAATTAATCAACTAGCAACAGTACATATCAAGGAGGTAAAACTTGCAATACATTAAATATGAATATTTCATGTCCTTTTATTCTACTTTGTGTTATTAGATGGCATTGCCACCATTGTAATAATTAACACCACTGATAATTTTCAAATTTCATCCTCTTTTTTCAAAATGCTGTGCACCATGAAAAAAACGAATATTTATACTATAGTCATAGACTACGTGTATACCGTATTTTGGTGTGTATAGGCCACACCAGAAGTTTGTGATGAACAACTAGGGATAATTAATTTTTCAAGTATAGGCTGCACTGAATTTTTGTATTCCTGTAAATATTGTTAAATCACGATTCCGTACAAACATAATAAATTCTGACTTAATTTCTCCCCTACAAAACATTTCTTACAGAAAATGTGTGTTATGTTGCAATGTTAATGAATATAAATTGCGCAATTCCTGTTCCACAGATGGTAATGTGACCCGAGAAAGCAAAACTACAGCAACATGTTACACAACATGGTGTCTTATCAATGTACACTTGTAGCATGGCGGCAGGCGTGTGAACTACGTAAGATAGCTTTCTCTTGTACACTAGATAAATTATTTTCTTATATACATCTATGGGTGAGCTCCAACATGTTTACATTTTATACATGCGGGAGGAAGGTTAGGTATTTTGTTTATAAACTTGAGTGAACAAATAACTCCACAAGTTTCCTTTTCCTCTCTCTTTCTTTCTTTCTTCCCTACCTTCCTGCTTTTAAGAATTAAAACATTAAGATGTACTGCATGTTGAAAAATGTCTAAACATGCTTTGGGGAAATTAAAAAAAAAAAAAAAAATGATATGCCAATATCTCATATATAAACTGCACCCTACTTTTTGTAGCCATTTTTTTTGTAAAAATGTGCAGCCTATACACGCTGAAATACGGTATTTATTTCAAATCTGCCATGAAATTAAAAAATAACCATTAAAAAATACACTTAGGAATAATGTAACATTAGGTTATATTCATAGAAGTTTATATTAAATTAGCATCCAGTATACATTCCTGGTACCAAGGATAGGATTTGTCATGGTATAAATATACTTTATAAAAATATAAATACATATAATGTATACAAAATAACATTACTGTGAAACTAAGTGAATGTAAGTGTTTCTCTAATGATGAGACTTATCAGTATACTATAGAGGATTATTCAGCTAAGATGTGCACCCCAAATATCTTCCGAACAGCTGAAGGTGTTAAAATTTCTAATTCGAATCCGTAAATGGCACTACAGGATTCATAACACATAGTCTATGTCTGTTTCAAGACAAGTACCGAGATACTGATATCAACTTTGGTTTTCTAATTAGGAATATACCCTGTTTCTCTCAATAGCATAGTGGTGACTTCAGTGATGTAATTATCTTGAAAATCCTACAAGCACTTAACGAGACATAAGGGTGTGTTCATAGGTGTATGCATTTGACTGTAGCTGTAGCGGGGTAGGTTGCATCATCTGGTTGGATGCCCAGAGTTCCTACACAGGTAATGCATGTGCTAGTGATACAGAAACACAGTTATCAAACAGATGTGACCATTGTACCATATTTGCAAGTTCTGGAGAAGCTTAAGGAAATGTCACACACTAACGAGGAAAACTTTGATATGCTTCTGATTTACGGTGAATGTTAACTAAATATGATAGTAGCTGTAGCGTTATACGCAGAGAGGCATCCGTTACGACAGTGTCCGTTGCAAATGACACCATTGAGACTTTGCAGGAAACTATTGGTGGGCGGGAAATGGTGAAGCAGACACAGACCAGCAACAGGGGAAACTCAGGCAACCAAAATTCTGGTGGCACAACCCACACGTGAGCACAATGGTGGCTTGAGAATAACCCAGGCAAGTGTTCATTGCGTTCTATAAATGGTACAGATTTCATTCATATCATGTATCACTTCATGAACAACTAGATGAGCTTGATTATGTGAGGAGATTGGAATTTTGTTGAGCTATTTGTTTGGAAATGTGGGACAATAAGAGGATTTCTCCAGCGAGTATTTTCCACCACAAAGCCCTGTTTAGCAACCATGGCAACGTGAATTTGAGGAATATGCATTACTGGTCAACTGAGATCCTGCTCTGGCTGAGGGAGGTAGAAAATACCAGACATAGTGGAGTGTGGATGTGTGGTGTCGGTTGATCAGTGAGTTAGTAATTGGCCCCTACTTCATTGAAGGTACATTAAATGGAAACAAATACAGTGGATTTATTTCAGAAGTTTTACCCGCTCTCCTTGAAGATGTTCATATGGAAAAAATGTCAGTGTACATGGTACCAGCATGAATGGTGTCCTGCACATAACTCACTTGTAGATAGAAATGCACTCAACAACCTGTTTCCAGACCCATGGACTGGGTGTGGAGGGATCATCCGATGGCCAGCACATTCACCTGACTTGACTCAGTTAGACATTTATCTCTGGGGTACAGTAAAGAGTAAAGTTTGGCAGCAAGCCCCAACGACTCTAGAGGATCTACAGCACTGCATCGTTGAAGCATGTATTACACCATCACGGGCAACTGTTACCTCCATGTTGTCGTCTCTTGCCAAATGGTTGGGTTAGTGCATTGCCATTGATGGTGGTCTTTTAGAGTTCATGATGAAGTAGGCACAACATGGACATGCTAGTAAATGAATGTGGACACGTGAAATGAGAATAACTAGTTACTTCTCTGGGAGCAAGTTCCTACAAAATTCTGGAACCTATATTAGTTGTGATTATCAATGTTATTAGGAATATTGTTGCTCAACAACTACCCACTAGTCTCTGTTGTACAGGACTAGAAATACGTAATGACACACATGCATTTTCCATGGCCCATACAGTAATTGTACTAGAATGTGAATGTAAAAGGTTGTTTGTTGGTGGTGGTGTTGATGTTATAAACAAATAAATCATATATTCAATTTGATTTTCATAGCTTGATTACAACTAACTCACCAAGCAATTGTGTCTATTTCACAGTCCACACCAATGCAACAAAAGTATCAAAACCTTGCAGTACATCATATTTTGCAATGTACAGAACACGTTTAGACCTTTGTTTTTCCTGCCCAATGTGTGCAGTGAGGTACGTTTGGGAACTGCTGGACATCTCCCAGCGGATGATGCATCCTACCCTGCCACAGTTACAGTCAAATGCATACTCTTATGAAAAACATCCTATATCTCAAAAAGTGCTTGTTTGATTTTCAAAATAATAATTTCACTGAACTCACAAACTAATAACATGTTATATTGTTGTGAGAAATTGGTATATTCCCATTAAAAAACCAAAGTTGATATTGATATCTTAGTACTTTTAGCCCATTAATGGTTTCTTCGGATCTGTTGAAATTAACTTTTGAAAAATAACCCTGGGCATAACACATCAACCTGTTTTTCAATAACTTGTACTCCACAAATATATAACACTGTGATTAACTTTAAAGTACTGCATTCTTGAATAAATAAAACTTCAACTTAACATCTTCTATAACTTGTAATAATTATTTCATATTAAATACAAATTAAAAACAGTAAGAGCAGCAAAGTGTTGGCAAGGCTGGTAAGAAACAGTTCCCATTAACATATAGTTTTAAGTTTTTTGGTATGCTATTTGTAAATAAAAAGTTGCCTATTGAAATATTTAAATATTAAGGTATCTCGGTAGAAACATATTACATTGTTACAGTTTAAAACAACAGCGCAAAATATAGTGTGTAGGCCCTGGTGACAGTGTTTGTTTTTCGACTGAGGAAGAAACTGTTGGCAGAATTGGAACTTGTCCCTCTCTCTCTTCGTCTTTCTCCCCCTCTGTAAGTTTCACATTGTTAGTAGTAGCAGAAATTATACATGTTTTCATTTTTAGCATACTTCATACTTATTACAGCAAAATAATGATTTTTGAGTTTGTAATTTGCAAATGAAAAGAAATTTTAGGGTTTGAATATTTATTTTAATATATTTAAATGAGATGGCAGAAGGGTTACAAATCTAAGGTTGTCAGAAGTAGTGAGTGGCTACATGATGTGTTGTTACTGTTGTGCAACAAAGTGTTAACTTCTCTTGCTCCGAAAAATACTTCACAATACATCAAGTTTGTACACGTTATGTTTTTTAAACCTATCTAGGCAAGTTAGAATGTTGTGATATATCTGTGTTTCCACGGTACGAATACTCTAACATGTCATAATCGCTGCGTGTGAAAGTGCGTGGCTGCCATAATGGCTGCATCGTAGTCATTACGCTGGCCCAGTGTGTGTGTGTGTGTGTGATTTCAAATATTGGATGCGTACAATTAACATATTTTAACCATGAACTCTTTTTACGACAAAGTTAATTATTTCAATTTACGTCTGTTTATTTATCACAACGTTGTACCTTTGCCCTAGGTGTTTGAAACACAGTTGTGTAACATGCTTACATTTCTGTAATTTGAATGTTTGCCACAATCCTAAACAAAATACTAAGCCCAGCCAGATAAATCAAAATAAATAATGAAATAAACCTATAAGACAGTAAGTAGCAATCCACAAAAATATGAGCGGAATAAAAGTTTCGGTAGGCTTATTATTTGTGTGCATGTTCACCACTATTTTTTAAGTTTGTCGCTGCTACGTACAAAAAATTAGTCATGAGTTCCATGCTTGAATTTACTGTATCTGTTTGTTGGAATGGTTGTTCCTTCAATTTGATTTTTATTCCAACAGGGTTAAACACAATAGTGGCAAAATATTAACATGTATTATGTGTAATGTGCTGTGTCATGTATAACAAATATTTTAACAATGTAGGTAAAATAATAACCATAAGAAGTATCGTTAATACAGACATTTTTAAAACGTCATAAAGCTGACCTAAATATGGTTATAGGACTAAAATTGTGAACATTCGTATAAAATGCTTTTTGAAATATATGACAAAATTCTTTGAAGAGCTGAAAGCAGTAAACAACACATTTGACAGTTATAAAATAAAAGTAGAAGTTGCATGGAAATGTTTGTGTTTAGGTGTAGCGAAAGGATACATGATCAGTAACAAAAAGTAGAAATTTAGCAGGGCTTCAGAAAAATCAGAATATACAGTGAATGGACTATAATTACATCTCGGAACAGACATAGACAGTGTCTTATGAGCCCCCATAGTGCCATTTACAAATTCAAAATCAAAATTTACATATCTTTAGTGGTTGGGAAGATATTTGGGGTGAACATCTTAGTTGCATAAAACTTATCAAAAATTGCATTAGACATGTATACAAACAAAGGATAAAATACTGTATAGATAATGCTCATATAAGACATAGTTAATTTTCTGTAAATCTTTGATTGCCACTGTACCATGCAAATGTTTACCATTGTGTTATTGAAGCACATAACACTAACATTTGCTAATGCCTACTGCTTTGAATTGAAGCCTGTGCACCGCATATTTTAGTCTAATTCTCCTATGGATATATAGTGCCTGTGAGGTTGATATGTCCTATGTTGGGTACCATTAGATTAAAGCCTGACTTCTTATGTCTAATGATGTAAGTCGGGGTCGGACAGGGCTTGCTGCCCTGGACTGAAGTTCATCGCATCTTTTTCACTCCTCTGCAGTCTCCATTCGTCTAAAAGGAGATCAACATTAATTTCACCTGGTAAAACCCTTGCAATTTCTGCTATGGACTGTGAACTTTCTGGATTTAAAACCAACATAGGCTGGAAACAGCTGAAATGTTTCATCATTTTGTGAAACTTACCCAGCAAATAATTTCTGGCTGTTGCAGTGTTTCTGTACACTGAACTTAAACTCCAATCTCTCTCTTTCATTTACCCTACTAAGTACTTCCCTCCACTGAGTTTCCACACTGAATGTCAGTAGCGTTTTGGAGATTTTCTTTATCAAACAAATTGTTTGGAATATCTTTTCCACTAGAAAGTTCCTCCTTGCACACACAACCCATCAATTTGCTTATCAATATGTCCAATTCAGTTTGCAATGCATGTATTAAGGGTTCTTCCTTTTGGAAAATTGTACAAAGGTGCTAAAGATTTCACAGCTAGATATAACAGAAAGGATTTCAGCTCTCATTGTGCTTTTCTTTAAAAAGCAGCAAATCTTATGTGATGGTGAATTAAATGATCTATTTGTTTATTGCACGGGTAGAAACTTGATAAAGTAATCTAGCAAAGCTGGCCACTGTTCAAGGACACAACTTGCAGCTTCTTTGAGTGTAAGCCATCTGGTTTGTGCGTGTTTCATTAAGGAATGTTCTGGAACCATAACTTTTTTCTGTGACTTTACATAATCCTCTTTTCGCAATGGCCAACGGTGAAAGAAATAATACACAGATATCACTAACTCAGAAACATCAGTTCCAAAAGCTTCTAAGTCTTTCAAAAATGCATTATGAATATGATGCAGATTGCATGTTCCTATATCGAGACTTTTTCCTTTTGCTGCAATTATTTTTTTATTTAACAATGTGAAAACCTCGTGAGTCACTTTAGGACCATCACTTCCAACAGTCACAACACTGTTAAGACTCAATGACCCTTTATTCAGAGCTGAAAGAATTGATGCAGATAAAACCGCAGAAGCCTTTCCTATGAATATTGTCTTAACATGAGTCACAATTTCATTATGAATGTCTGACCAATATCTAATATTTATATGAAGCTCTTTCTTCCCTTTCTTGTTGGTGGTTTCGTCATACTGAACAGAAAAATATGTTTTCTTAGCCTCTTGTAGCATGCCATCTGTGAAGTATGAGCCGAGTGCTTCTGTAACCAAATACGACAGCTTTTAAGGAGAAAGAGAGAAACCTTTTGGCACTGATGCTGGAAACATAGCACAGAACACTTCACCAATAACCTGACATGATTGGGTGGAGAAATTTTTGGCTATCACTGTCACAGTCCAAATTATTTCTGCTTTAATGGCAGCTTCTATGGGGTTACAAAATCGTACAATTTTGTCATTATGACAAGGTGTGGAACACTCCAATGAAGATACTTTCACTGACTCCACTTGTTTGGCATTGTATAACTGCTGGATGATGGCAACTCCAACGGTGTCAAAGCACGTGACATCTCCAAGGTATTTAAATATGACTCAACTCCACTAACACCAGTGGTAACAGAGGGCTGTAAACTACCACAACTATTTTTGTGGTCAATAACAAGACGACACTGTGAGGCATTAAATTTAATTTTACATTGCTTATATGCTGCTTTCCTGTGTAGTGTTGTGTGCTAGACTGAAACCCCTTTCCAACATGAACAGATGTACAACATAAAAAACCATAAAGTTTATAATCTTTAATTCCTTTTCGTGCCCATTTAGAAATCATGTACCCTAAAGTATCAGTTTTATTCCAACCACTCTATTCAAAAATGACACTTTCCCATTTTCACTCAGTTTTTACCAAGCTGTCAACCATAAAAATAAATTAAAAACAAAGCATAACATGGTCCAAAACTTTCATCTCTGGTAGTGATTTGGTAAATAAGTATTTTAGTAAGTTTTGTTGCATACTAAAAATTGAAGTATGTACTAAAATACCAACATCATAATTTTAGATGTCACATCACATTTGTAAAAACTAAATGCAAGTGTTGAACACGGTGTCGATTCCCAGACAAAGATATTTTAGGTTAACGGTGGTTCTTTGAAAAGGAAATAGTGAGTTATTATCATAAACAAGTAATATTTAATATCAAAAATTAAAAATACTAAAATGGAAACAAAACACAAACTATTTGTAAAGTTACTGAAACACATATCTCCATAATTTTAAAGTTTTGTACCAAACATAACCATGCATCTGCAGCAAAGTTTACAGCATGCGCAAAGTTTTATCACATTTCTTCTAAATACTTGTAAATACACTTCCTGTACCTAATTACAAATTTTAGAATTCTTACTTCACAACCCACAAAGAAGGAAACATCATGTTAAAGGTTGTTTCTTGTGTTGTTCACTACCACAGAAACCACTGTGCGACATTGTGCCATAGACAAATAATACGCAATGTGCACTGTCTTCTAAATAATTCAGAACATTGTAGATGTGAATAATAAAAACAATAATGATGTTAGTTAGTTTGGCTGGCGTGTATAGTGCACAATGCGAAAACGTCATCTATCATGGCATGTTTGTAAATACCAAAGACAACGTTAATATGTTGTAAAAACGTAGCGAGAAAAGCTATTCAACACACAAAATAAAAAAAGTGACTTTCTGTAAAAAAAAAAAAGGACCTTAGTGACTGCTAAAAAAGGTAACTTTAAGTAAAACTCACTCCGACTCCTGTAACATACGTCCTGTAATACCGCTACATAGTGTAACAGCAACAGCAACAGATATTAACAGAATCCAAATAATTCTGCAATGTTACTGTCAAAGTGAACACATATACAAATTTGTGACCCACACCATCACAATAGATATTGATGCTACACAGTTTACAGTACACTAGTTGTATGTTCTGTCATATGACAGTTACAATCACTATCTAGTTCAAGCTGATATTGCGATAGGGCGACAGTAACTATCATGCAGTTTACACAGCTATAGTAATGTGAGAGTAGCTCTCATGATAGGAAGTATCGTGCATTACTATCGTTGTGTAAACGCGCCCAAAGATATAGGTTACCGCACTACAAATTACACAGTATTTAAACTTTCATTTAAAACTACAAGTTTATTGATAAAAAATAATACTGAATGAAAATTTAATTGTGTTACATCATGCAATCTCACATATAGGTGATTAGCAAAATAAAAACACAAGCAGTACTGTTCCTAATAACGACTATTATTGGGCGACATTCCAAGTCACGTGACGTGCTGGCCAATAACGTACCACCTTAGATAAAGATGCATCGCGTTCAGAAACTGTTCTGCTGTATAACCAACAAGAAGCACGTGGCCGCAGAAATGCATGATCATTCACATTTTTATGAGCTTACGTGGAAATGAATTTGCATGCCCGTCTATTAAAATGTGATTTTACATGTACACATTTGATATGCCTTTCGGTCCACGATGGAATTATTTGTTACGTTTCTAAGAAGTTCGCGAAAATAAATAAAGTTAAAGAGTACGTGAAAATAAAGGACTCATTTCATAACTATCTCTATTCTTAAACAAAACGGGCTTAAAACATCAAATCTTACTTTATTAATGCTTGTGAGCAATGTGCATTAATTCAGCCGCTTATATACATGCAGAGGAAAGTGTTTATTCACGCACAACTGAACACCATTATATCAATAAAAACTACTTTTGTTTTTAAAATATATAGGGCCTACTTCGCGTTTCTAAAACAAGTTTTTTATTTGCAAAGCGATGGATGGCAGAAAAAATACCATTTGCGCAACGGAAATCCCATTTATTATGTGGAATGAGCAGTTATTTATTTTAGGGAGGCACAATGAAGTTTGTTTACATAAGACGGTCATGGAAAACTTTGTATGCATTATAGATATATGAAACCAGTAATACTCAGGTACGTTGACTTGCATTTATTTATTATTTACCAAAGCTGGCAAGATTAGGGCCATGAAGGCCCACTCTTACATGTATGTTGTAGAACACACAAATAATAGCAAAATAACCTAAATTATTTTCATCCCAAAAAATGTACGGGAAAATATATTTCCCAAATTTTCCCAGAAAAGTCGGGATCCCACCCAGCTCTATTAAAAACATAACAGGCCTGTGTTCTTTTGCTACGTATTAGTTTCAATTCTAACTGGCATGTTCAAATTAACTCACATGAAAATATTTAAATAGATGAAACAGATTAGAGCTTTGGAGACTTTGACATAGCAACACTGATCATAGATATAATTTATAAGCAGTAACTGTATTAAGTACTTTTGTAATTTTATTCACAGCGTTTGTTAACATGTTCAACATTTTGGAATAAAGGATATAATTTAGGGATCATTATATATATTTCATAATACTCAATTTACAAAAAAAAGGGGGGAAATTGTTTAAATGTAAAAAAAAAAAAAAAACTATAACCTGTATAAACATGTAAATAAAAAATATTCTACTTATTTTTTACAAACACAATAATTATATGTCAGATAAGTGACATTACCACCTACAATGGAAATAATTGTTTTGTGGGTTCAAAAAGTTATGGTTTGTGGAAAATACCGAATGTAGGTCTACATCAATACACCACTTATCCTTACAACTCATAAGACATTAATCAGTAATCAAAAACATGGCTTAATTAGTTTACTAGTGTTCCCTAATTTATGAAAATTTTGAAAGAAATATTTATTTATTTATTAATGGTTATAAAGTGCAGTTACGACATGGTCACCTTACCTTACACTGGACCCACTACACATGAATATTCCATAGAACACTGTTTATTTACCATAAATAATTAAGTTTTACAAAGTTTCACAGAACTGGGAAATAGAAAAAATTCCACACTTAGGAACTAGAAATTTTAAATTCCATTTACAGTGCTTCCTTTCCTGGAATAGTATGTAGTCCTGTAGTTGTAGCCTCTACTTTTTTGGTTTTACAGCTTAGAAGAAAAGTGCAAATGTTTTTTTCCATAACAAGTGTTGTTTATCTGTGCTCAGCGATATAGAAACTTCACAAAACAGTACATTAACAAGATTCACAAAACATTTAAACATATGTAAGAAACATGGAACTGAAACTTCAAGCCGTCATTACTACTGATGGAAGTATGTGGTTCCTTCTCCAAGAGGCTGTTTCCAGAGTTACCGAGTGCTTCCCCTCTTACCAAGTGGGATTTTAATACAAAAATGAACTTGCAGTGCAAAATCATACTACTGAACATTCACTTTCTCCACACTTCTTTGAGCGAGATTTCAATGTTTCCGCTAGATAGTGTCCATTGTTAAAATTCATTGAACCCATTTTACTCAACTAACTATAGAAATTTTCCTACTATTCACCCCTCACACAGTTATTCTATAAAGTACCCTTTAAGTAAACAACAGCAATCCATATAAAACAAATATACAGAATATGTATCTATCTTACCCCACATACTCCTTCCACTGGAGAGATATTACACCGCAGTCTTTCCCAGGTCCATCTGTGAAATAATGTAAGAACTTGAGTTTTTCCAGCTCACACGACTGCATTTTGTACTGATTTGTTGACACGTGGACTTCAATTTGCAGCAACAGTTCTTTCTTTTTGTTGCACATAATTGTGAGAGCTGACCAAAAACCAGGTGGTTTTTTTTTCAGCACATGAAATGGTCTACCAGATTTATGAACATATTTCAATACAGCCTGAAATTTATACAAACACATAAAAAATAATTTGAATTCGAGCAATTTACAACTTTATCTATCAAAAAGACAAGTTAGCAAATTACTGTATAACACACATCCATTATACTTTATCCATTCTATATTGGCAGCAGAGATTAGAAAGAAAGAAAGAAAGAAAGAAAGAAGAAAAAAGGGTCAAAATCTCTGTCTGGCTAGTTGGTTCACACCATGATTGTGGTAGAATATAGTTCCAAATAAGTATTATAATTTTTAAGGTCAAATTAAGTAATAAACATTATTAGTATCATCCTAAATTCTCTACAATATTTAAATACTTTGTGTGCATGCAGGAGTATACATATGTACTAGTAGCTTGGCAGTATTTTTTATTTGTTGTTTTAAGTTTGAAATGTATCAAGTAAACAGCATTGTACAAGATGTCATCTGAACTCGTTCCTCGGCCGGCATAGGCCCATTATGAGCTGCACGCGCACAAGGTGCAAGGTTGTGTGGTGCATGTATTGCATCGAAGATTGGCTGAAAGATAAAAACAAAAGTGAAAAAATGGTTCATGTTAGTAATTGAGGTTTTTATGTACTTGTTTTGCTATGCACTCCTGTGCACATCTATGTAAATTAGTGTTAAATTGTGTTCCTTCAATTTCGATCACACTTCACTCTCCATGCAGATTCTCTGCATGGGGCCACCACTTCCGGCGCGGGCTTGTCCCTCTGCTTCTGATAGAGTTAAAGCCAGACAGGTGCGTACTGTGTGTCCTGCGGGGGGCATCAACTTTGCATTCACTGATTTAGTCATTCTGTTGTGTAATTTCTTTTTAAACCTCTTTTATTTATTACCACCGCAGCACTTTTGTACTGTTATCCTCATGTAGCAACCCACACATTTTGCTATGTTTTTATTGTGAATTAAATGCCGGATGGCGTTGTATTTAACGTACACGTGGTTGCCTTTAATTTCTATGTTGAAGTGACCCAGCTTTCCAGAACTTGCATTTGGTGTACTCCTTGGTCAACAGCAGAGCAGAAGATCTTGGTAGTATTATTGTCGTCAACCGACTAACCACGTGGCAATGTCACAAGCCTGGTAAGAGTCTTCGTTAACCGCATGGCCATGCGAGAACTCATGGCCTGGGGCCCTGGGACCATATCTACAACTATGCTTCCATCTACTTCTTCACCACTTGATGCTGATAATGATGGCGGACATGGCTGGTCAGGTGCCATGAGGGCGGGAGGTGTGAAGTGGAGCCTTCTACAAAGCAGACGTGAAAGATAAACGACTAATATATTTAATGCTAAGTGTAAAGAACTTCCTATATTAAAAATGCATTAATAAAATAAATCTTGCTTCTATAATGTGAAAGCAACGGGGACATGATTCTGGCAGTTGACTGTTTGCCTTCCAAGAGTGTGGATAAGTGAAATACTACTAGCTGCCATTTTGGAATGGATAGAGTATAAATACAATTACCACATATTTTGTACACATGAAATAACTGAGGGTAAACAAAATGAAAAGATGCTTATTACCTGAACATCTGTTTGCCTCCTGTTGGCAAAGTGCCACAATTTTCTAAAAATTGCATATGAATATTGCAAAGAAGTTCAAAGTAAATGGAACATTAATGGAGTTCCGTAGAAAAACCAAGGAAACAATTATGTAAATAAATGCTAACACTACAAGCCTTCAGGCACTTGCATTGTGTTCAAAATTTAATTATGCAGGAGCTTAATAAAGACTGTAGATAAAATTACTTGTGAGCTAAAGACCATACGCAATCTACGGGCGACTTCGTACCATTTAGGAGTGACCTGAACTTGGGGCAAGTCATTAACAGTGGCAAATGTAATTTCACGTATCGAACCAGACTCCACAAGCTGGACAACTGACTACGTAAAAGTAATTGACGCGATTAATTACGAAATCTACAGCCCGCCCAAAACCCTACATGCAAACGCCACCCCCATGAATAAATAAAATATTTTTGATGATCCACTACACTACAGTTAGCAGTGGAAGAAGTTCCAGCAAACCCAAGAGATGGCAGCACCCCTGTGACCATGTGACGTCACATCCTGCCAGCTCCAGGAAGGGGTGTTTTAATTTGTAGTCACCTCCAAGCGGGGAGATAAGACATGAGTGGCTCTCCCGCAACCCCTGATAACCTACTCCTGTGTTGGAATGCTGATGAAGGGATTTTTCTGTATATAAGGAAGTCCAGAACCATGCTCCAGAAGAGATGCCGGGCTCACCGGCCAAGTAGGCCAGTGAGCTTTCCCTGGTCAAAGCTTACAAAGGCTCGTCCACCACCAGCTGACCGCAAGGTATAAGCTCTCTCCAGAGGTAACCCGATATCCTGTACCCATTACCCTTTACCAGTCAACTTCCTTTGACTCCTGCGGTAGCAGGTTGTCATGTTACTAATGTCTCTGGATAACCTCGTTAATTTAGTACACGCTGTGAACTGCGTGAATTACGTGACTTAAGATTTTTATATTTTTTCATTTATTTATTTCCCCAGGCTCACCTTCGTCTGTTCTGACAACGCATCTTAATTTAATTATTATTTTAGTTAGCTTAGTTGTGTATCAGTTAGCCGGCCGGGACTTCCCAGTTTTCATTTCGACGTAATAAATATTACATGAATTGAAACCTTTGTTTCGCCTACCGTAATTCTAGCATTAGTTCCCTTTTTAATTGATTTGTTTTATTAACTGAGGATAATTAACCACATTGATAACCAGTTGTGAGGTGCACTGAACCCTACAGGAGACGGCGCCTGCAGTGGTTTACAGCAAGAGGTGGGTATGCCGCTGCTCCTGGGTTTCCAGCGTTCTCTCGGCTGTTACTTGATGTAGTCCTGTATACCGGACTATACCTCCTACGAAAGGGCCTTGGGTAAGACTGTCAATGTTTCGCCCCCAGGACTGTATGTCAACAGAAAGATAGAAGGCAGTATTGAAATGCACAATAAGCGCGGGGGTGTTAAGAGCTGCATCAGGAGTCAAGAGAGATGTGCCCTACACCGGCAGGTTATTGCAGAGGTAAACAATGTGACACCTAGTCGAGTAGAGCAGTCACTTAATGAATCCGAGTATGTACCACTATCTTATAAGTCCATTCTACCGCCCACACTCGAATCCCCGCTGGACCACTTGTTAGGTACTTGTAGGCCGGAGTATAATCCAGAGGGAACACATCCAATTCAGCCCGGAACTCCCCCACCAGTGGTAAGCACCACTAACACCAGGGACACCCCAACTAATGTGGACCCAAGTTAGCCTCAGGCAAGTTCATATGGGTTCGAAACCCGCCTAAGGTGGATCTGCGAATTTCTGTAAGATAAAATTGGCAACGGGGCAAACCATAAGGGTTTGACTCCCACCGAAGGTTGTTCCCAAACCATGTGGAAACTATTCCTCTGCCAACTATATTCCCGCACGCCGACTGACGAGGCCTCTGCGGGTAGCCCCTATAGCCCCGGCCAGATTGTCCACCGCCACCATCACTCTCAATTAATCACTATCTTTTATCATTCACACACCCTGGGACCGCTGACGTTCCACCTTTTGGTTTCCTGTTAAATTCTGGTGATGTTAGATGTTAGTTCACAGGGCAGCCCTGGAATAATCAGGCTGTGCCTGTGGGCTGGATTGCATGATTTATATGTCCGCTCCATTCTGCAGACTTCGCATTGGTAAACCTGCCTGGGGTTTCGGACTCGTTCGTCCATCCAGCCTATGCAGGTATGGTGGAATTCCCGGTTGCATAGTATGCAGTGAACATTATACCTCCCTTGGCCCTCACACTCGGGCCATTGGCATAAATGCGGATTTTCCTGTCTACATTCCTGGCAATGGTATTCTAACCCATCTGTGTAGCGGGGTGCATCTTCCCACCCTATACACGTGTAGTGGTAATCCTGGTGGCAGTAGCTACATTGGATAAAATTAAGGCAGTTGCCTGTGCAGGTTGGGATGGGGCGAGGTGCATTGCTGGCCCCGGTGGCAGTTACCTTGGCTAGAGTGCTGCACATTTCGGGCTGACTCGTTTCTGAGTCTGACATGATTGATATCTGGGTGCCTCTGGGTGTTAGTTCAGACTCCCCGAAGTCGCGGACAGGCTCCTCTGCAAGGAGTCATCGAGGAGGATGGGGGAGGGAGATGACTGGCGCGGTCCCAACTCCCAAGGCTGAGCTACTTGGAGCTGTACGCCCCACATTGGGCGCCATTTTACATGTGTGCGCTCATCTTTACTTTCTACGCTGAACATATTACCATCACAAATAAAAATTATATGTAATATAATAAAAATAATTATCCATGAGAATTATAATGTACTATTTCTGGTCGCTGTACAAGAAAGTTACAACTGGTCAAATAAAATTTTCCAGTTAATACACTATGGATGTTAATTAACTTCTTTCCATAACAGTAATAAAAAATATGTACAGCAAAATCAATAATTCTCTTACTATCTATATGAGAGCAGCTTGGCTCTACATCTCGTCGACAGGGAGGTCATTAAAGACAGAACATGTTTTGACAGTCAGGTGGAAACTACATGGTGGCAGAATGATACGGGATATGATTGTTTACTGGATACTACTTCAAACTGATCTGTCAAAAAAGGCAAACCTTACAAGAGAGACTTTATGCATATTAATTCTCAGTGTTAATTCTATGACTGTACTGTGTTTATTTTGTCCCCCATTCATAGTTGCCACAACGTTCCGTTTGTTATACTTCTGGTCGTTGGCAGGATGACAAATTCCACTGGCCATACTGGCAGCTGTTTAGCTCTCAAGCCGGATGGATGTGTGCTGTGCACACCGTTGGAAATTTGGGATGCCTATTGACTGTTTCACACTCTGGCTTTTGTTGACCTTTGTCAGAAGTTTAATAAATAACTTTGTTTAGTACATTTTGAATCTTTTTGTGAGGAATAAATAGCAGATACCAACAGATTGTCCTCCATTTATTAGTACAGCCATCCTCACATGTAGTTTTCCTGTATGGCAATAAATTGCGTGATTGAGGTCACAACATCTAAACTTCAGACAGGTGTGCTTTGTGACTGAAAACAGGGGTGTTAGTCTTTACTCCCTGTTATTTGACATCACCATTTCCAGGTCACGAGGTCAGAGTTGTGCTCCATCGTGTGACTGTGCACGTTTTCACAGCCTGGCACCCTGGCCTCTACTGAAATTAGCTTAACCACCTGCTATTTATCAACCTAGCCTGTTGATGCTGATAACGTGATTTATTAAATTATGTTCTCCTCAAATGTATTTTCTAGTTTCTGTTTGAAAACAGCAGTAGGATGCAAAGGCACACAAATAACAGTTGATTTTTCCTGAGTTGCATATCACTTTTGCCAAACAGTGTTTGTAGTTCCAATACATTGTATTAATGAATGGTACTAACTGGATGCATACTGCCCTAACAAGCTACGAAGTGGTTTTTATGCCCTACCTTTGGAAATTTTGAAAATCAAACATTTCTTTGAAATGCTGTATGCCACATTTAGACTGCACAGCGACAAGCATTTGGGGACATGAATAATTTAACTGTTACACTCTTAATGAAACACAGTGTTTTCTTACAGTGGTCATGTTCTGTAACATTTTGCTGTCTTTATATAGAGTGATGGTGAACGAGAGGTACTAGGTGACTCCCTATGCACAATGAGATAGAAAACGTATGACCTACAGTCCACAACAATTCATAAGGGAGGTAAATGCTCTTGAATATCAATATTTAAAACTGTTTTAGTTCAACATAATAAAACCTACTTGAGATGAAAGAACAATTCTGTGAATATCATGCCCATTCATTGAATAGAAGGTGCCTTGTCATTTTTCAACATAAGTGAATTACATTTTGGTTATTTATCACTAATGTACGAAAAACTCTATCTTAGTGTAACTCTCAGGCAACAAACTGCATACTTTCAAATTTTGCCTCAACAACCATTTGCCTGAGAGTGTTACAGCAAGGCAAAATATTTTTTGTACATTATTGTACACATGATTATGACATTGGTAAAAGTGATAAACACCCAGGAATGACGCATATTTATGAGATAACAACTAGGGATGGACTGACACCACATTGTGCCGATACCGACGATACAGATTCTCAGCTGCAGATGCCATCGATTACAGCTATGCCAATACCAGTTTCGATGAGCACAATCATAATTTCCAATAAATGGAAATACTTATTTGTTACTTAAATTTAAGCCTTTAGTTTTGTGAACACTTTAAGAATTTTGTATTAGGTGTGTAAGGCATAGAAATGAAATACACAACTAATTTTAATAATAAATTATAAGATAGAGAATTTAATTGGGCAAATAAGAGACTTAACAGTCAACACGCAAAAACTGTTACCAGACAATACAGCATTCATTACAAACTGAGTTCATTAAAGACTTGGATTTTAGATCTGAGAAATATAATACATAAACAGTTCATTAAAGACTTGGATTTTAGATCTGAGAAATATAATGCATAAACACAAAATGCATGTTTATTTAAACCAACAGCCTAAAGATGTCATTAGAAAAAACTTATTGAAATTAATTTAACATTAAATATTAACTTGAAATTGAGCGAAACTTATGTGATGCAAAAAATTAATGTAAAATTTAGGTGCATAAACATGAACGTAGACCCAAAATTAACAAAAAAAAGTTTTAATTCTTGCTTCAATCTTGTTGATTTTCAATAACAACCTTAAAATTAAGTAACTTGGCAAACACACAAATATCAATCTTACAAAATTCTCATTTATTATTTGAAATAATTTGATTCTCTTTTACTACCCTTCTCTCAATGATTTATATTGCTCTGTCCCTTAGGAAATAATTATATCTTTGCTGTATTATGTAAATGCATCTTGCAAATAATTACAACTCAGCCCCAATCACGTTACACAAGTGGTGGAAGACAGACATATTGTGCAATGTAGGTCTAAAAACAAAATAACAAAGGAAAAAATAAAAGCTGCTAGGTTCATTTTTGCTATTTGAGGTTAGGTTCAATGCAGTTTGTATATCCACAAGGGCTACTACACTGAAAAGCAAAATATTTACAGCTGTGGAAAAGTACATGGAATTTTATGCTAAATTCAGCTTGAACATATTTTTCTGGCCAGTTTCTCATGCTGGGATTGTCAGCTTTTCCAGGGGAATACTGGATGCTAACATCATTTCTACAAAATCTCACACTGATTTTTGTTTGTTTTCCTGCAAACTGGTTACGTTTTGAAGCGATTCACCAATATAAACTTTTTTTTGTAGATGATGTAGATTGACTATCATTGTTTTTATTGGACACGTGTTTTGTATTTTCTATCAAAAATGTAAAATCCATCACTTTTATACTCCCTTTCACGATTTTTAATTGACAAAATTTTTGGCATTTTGTGGGCTTTAAGCAACGCACAATTTAATTTCAATTTCAAATAACACTACAGAGATTCGAGAATCTGAAGACAGCCCAAATCAAAACAATAACAACTAACAAGTTGGGAATGCAATGCTCGAAGATTATACGAGATATATTTTGTTCTTGCGAGAAAAGCATACAAATTGCTTGTGCTGCTCTCTTTCTGTTCATGATTGGTCCAAATTATCTACATATGTCGTAAAAACATTCATTTGTAAAATTTACTGCCCTCTTTTGGATCATTGAGAAAATAACGTGCACTGTTGATTAAGGTTACTATCGATTCTAACAACATTCGATAGTGAGGCTACATCTTGCATGTGATCTAAACCAACAGGAATAGACTTTTTTTTCTGTAAAACTTTGTGTTTTAAAAACAAATAGTGAAAATTCATGTAAAACTGTTAAAAACAGACAAATTTTTTCGTTTTTTGCACTCTACTATTTTTCTGGGACCCTAAGTTTCGTTGTTTTGCATTCACATAGTGTTCAAAAACGAATGAAGCGCATAATCATTGGCGAATGTACCAACAGAAAACACGGTAAAATGTAAACAACAGGAACAAATTATCGGAAAACAAATGTTCCGAACATGTTTTGGGTTTCGGAGAGGATATCTGATTGATGGATGCGATAAATTAATGCTTTACAAGATGTAGCATGCCAGTGTATATAACATTGTGTTAAATAAATTAGTGCTACTAATCGGTGAATAATAATCAGCAAATAATGTTCAGAAGCCACCAATGCCGATGGTCGTGGTATCGGCCGGTTAATCTGTATCGGTATCTGCCCATCCCTAATAACAACCCCTCTCTATATTCTCAAAGAATGGGGATGATATTACCCAATAACCATTAGTAGATTTCAGACATGTTGATACAAAACAACCACATTTATGGAATTGTTCTATTATCTCTGTAGGTTTTATTATTGTATTTTGAATTGAAACTATTTGAAACATAAATTTTCAAGGGCACTTACCTCTCTTATAAATTACTGCGGGACATAGGTTGTGTAATGTTTTCTATCCCATATTACATAGGTAATAACCTCACAGCATTTATGCCCATAGTTCAGGATGAACCTGTGACGACAGTTACGGTGTATTTTTTTATATATATAAAAAAAATATCCTTAACTCAAAATGTTGCCCTGGTGGTCTTTTGAATGCCTCATGAATGTTTTCATGTAAAACAGGCCAAGAAGATGTCTTCATGAAGGGCAGTGGAAAGAAAATGGCAGACGGCTTGAGGTTAATTTAAGAAAACCCACTTCAGAGAGAAAAAATACTAAAATCCCACTTAGGTGAGAAATATAAGATTCTGTTATATTTCTGCAGAAGTATACACCATCTGGAAATCATTTAAATAGTATATTTTATTTTTCACAATGATACCATTTAATGATCATTTTAATGATGATACAGATGCTGGAAACTGACTTAGTGCTGCTATCTTGTGGTGCTCAAAATCAACCAGGTTCATCTGATAATTAATTGTATTGTAGAGAGTTACAGAATAGGGCACCTCACATAGCTCTGCCGATTCCATGCCTTCATACAACTCTTGTTTTTTCTGTTTATGCTGGGAGGCTTTCGACAGCTTTTAGATCTTAAATAAATATCATTAACTTTTCTTTCAAGGTTTACTCCTTGAAAAACCACATAAGGCAAGGCTTTGAATTCCCACATTATTTTCCATAGAACATTAAGAGCTCAAATGATAATTTCTGGAGCGAAGAATAGTTTTCATTTTACCTAACTGGATGAATGGATTTGTAAATCTGACAGAGAGGAGAAGAGAATCACATTAATTTTCTATTATTTAAAGGTTTTTTTTAAATTTATTTATGGATTTTTGATGTGCTTGCGAAATAGTTCCGATACATAACTGTCTAGCACATATCTGCATATTACAAAAACTAGTAGCCTAATACATACAGAGTGTAATCTAATAAATGATAATAAACCCCAGAATGGAGCATATTTTATCAAGGAACAAATTGTCAAACGTCTATAGTTAACCTGCTAATGGCAGTGGCAATGTGTACTTGGGATATTAACCAGCAGGGGTGAAGGTCTACGCAACTGATAACAATGCTCAATACAGCACAATCTCAGTCCCAGAGCTGCTACGTATCTCCAGCTCCTGCACAACTTGTTACCAGAATACTTGGAGAATGTTCCTTTAGGTGCTCGTGAGACAATGTGGTTTCAGCAGGACGAGGCCCTGCCTCATTTCACCATTGCGGTTTGCGTTTTCCGGCACCAAGATGTGCACTTCCCGAACCTGTGGGTACGTAGGGGAGGTTCCACAGCATGGCCACCACATACACACAACTGACATCTGTGTAGAGCTTCCTTGATGAAATATGCTATATTTCTACTTGTCTACCCCAATCTGGTGTTTATTATCATTTATTCAATTATACCCTGAATACATGCAGAAGACAATTTATATATATATATATATATATATATATATATATATATATATATATATAGCTTCAGGGGGTTCTAAAACACATTTTACCATGTAATTCTGGACTGTCCATTGATGATGTTATACTGTAATTTTTTTTACAAAAATACCCATAAAATATTTTTTCCCTGATGTTCAGTGGTAGTACATTAAACTTTCCATAAATATTTTTGAACAATTAATTACTTTCAAGAAAAAATAAAAAATAAATTATGTATATTGCATGACTTCCCCATAAACAAAATGGTCAAAAAACAGACTGAAATGCATGCATAGATAGCCAAATGGGTGCAGAACAAATTATTTAATTTTCATGGTATAGACAAGGCTACAGTGGTCTCAAAGACACAATGATCAGTAAAGTAATGAGACCTCCATGTTGAGTGATACACTGCTGAACCCAACATGGTATTGATTCAATGTGTGTATGAACAACGTCATGGGGTATCGTGGACACTGCATTGTTGATCTGAATCCCCATTTCTTCTTAATTTTGTGTGGGTGGGAGGGTATTCAACTGACATCCAATCATGCCCCACAGATTCTCAATTGTTGAGAGATCAGGAGATTGGGCTAGCCAAGGAAACATCTGCTCACCTTGCAGAGCACTGAGATTGATGTGAGCTGTAAGTGGACAGGCATTGTTCTGAGAACATGCATTTGGAATGTCCTGCACATATGGTATTGCCATGGACCGCAACATCTTTATCAGCTGTTGGCTATGATAGCACCCCTAAACATGACCACATGTTGACCAGCTATGCGACACTCCACAATGGCAGAGGAACCTGCCTAATGGCAACATTGTTGCCAGAAACTCACGCGCGAACACAACCGGTGAGACAGAAACTGAAATTATTGCTGAAGTTTACACTGTTCCATTTTGCACCTTATGCAGTTATGATGGGTCACCATTCTAAGCAACGACGACAAGGATGGCTCACAATGGACAGCTGAACAACAAACATGCTTCAGCCAATTGGTGCAAAACTGTCTGTGTTGCTAACAAAGCCTTCAAAATGGCCTGCACGTTTCGCAAAATGTCGTCATTCACGGATTGTGGGTGTACTACGGTATGGTGTCTGATGCGACAATGCACATTTCCTTCCTGGAACCACTGTCGCCAAATGTGACTGACAATTGTGGCCTCACATGGAATTCCTTCCACAATATAATGCAAGGGCTAACCTACTGTACAGAGATATGCAATGAAACCTCCTATAAATTCATCCATTTGATGGAATTGCATAGAACAGCATCTTAAAGGCTAACACAGTGACAGCCAAATTGCTCACCTTGCATGGCCATAACATCTTGAACGATGGCTCCAAGTGCTGGTTGTCTACCTATATCACATGCATGGTTTGTATGACTGAACAGGAATGGCAACCAAATGCATAACATCAAACATTATGGTTTGGCATTTTCTTAATCAGCCAGGCCGTATATTGGAAAAGGATGAAGGGGGCGGGGGGGGGGGTGTCCTTGTAAGACAAACTTATTTCAAACTGTAAAGGACAGTCCTCAACCTACAGGATTAAATGTTACTATCAAAACCAATTGATGAAAATACACATTATGGGGACATGAAAAATCTTAAAATATTTGCATATATTTACTGTGCAAAAAAAAATTACTTATTTAAAGTAAATTTAAAATAAAAATTTACCTCATAACACCTTTTGATGGTAGGGTTAAAAACCTCTCTGGTTGGTAAGCCTTTCCCAAACTTCTTGTAACCAAATGAAAACTTCTTGTCTTCACTATTACAACCTAAGGAAAGAAATGCCACACATTTTAAATAACAGAGCATTGGAAATGTAATGTATGTAACAAAAAACTACACCTGCACATGCAGTGATGGTAATAGTTACAGAGCAAATTTCCCTTTTGCTTTACCAAAATTTCTTGTTTTAAGTAAAATTTCCCTTGAAGAAAGTTTTTTTCCATTTAAAACACATAAAATTGTGATAATACAAGTATATATTGATAAGGTACAAAGAAAGCACTGTGTTCATACAAAAACTACCCTTCATTGTATGCTTAAATTTGTTTCTGAAAATACATTCTGCTTCTGCGTTTGAGTGAGGAAATGTCAGCACAACATACATACGAAACTAATGCTTGTTGCTTATTTCACAACAAAGATACTTAAGAAACGGTAGAAACCCACAACAACCAATACAATTATTTAATACCCCACCAACAATTTTAAATTTCCCCGAATTTTAAGCAATTTTGTGAAAAATTCCCCTACAAAAAGGAAATTTCCCTCTATTTACCATTACTGCACACATGATACCCCCTAAACTACATTTATATGCATGCATAAACACCCCCCCCCCCCTCTATCACGCACACACAAAGGCAATTTCATTTACAACTGTGAACTATTAAACCACAACACTTTCATTAAATACTATTCATTCTTAATTTTCAGTAAAATATTACTCTATAATAACAATTGAGTATATTATTTAGATGTCTCATTTATTGTTTTAATCAATGCAGAGCTGATAATGCCTTTACTCTTCACTTGGGTAATGTAAAATTTATTTAACTTTAAAAACAGTTCAGTGTGTGCTGTCAAAATATAACACAATTTGTATTAAAATAAAAATTTCCATAATCTTAACTTAATAGTGTATAAAAGCTTGCATTGGCAGTTATTTACAATTATATTTATCATGACCATCAATTTTATTATTTGCCTCAGTATTTTTTTTGTTTTAATTAGTTTCATTTTGTGTAGTACAAGTCACTTGAAAAGTTGTGTTACCTTCAAACCAAGCCTTGCCTCATGCAAATTGTTAATCTTCAAAGAGGATATTAACTGTGGGGTAACAAATTTCTCATGCTGTTGGCCGCTGTAGTCCTTCTCGCTCCTGCATTCTGCAGACATACCTGTCTGCAGTCCTCGAGTAGTCATATTTTCATGGCACAATCATGGCAAAAAAAAGTCTTTAAAACCCTTTCCTCATCTGAAACGGACAGCACATGCAATCTAGTGACAGTTCCTGGTACAAATTCTATTTTATACACTTATGGCCTTGCTGAGAAGCCAAAATGACATGTGACCGTACTGCTTGGTGATATTTTACAGCACTTAAGCGGCAGTAAAATGATTTTTTTTCCTTCTGTTTATGTAGTACATTATTGTGTTATGTAGTTTTCTTTGGGGTTTTTTCAAACATGTGTCTTTTTCTCAGTTCAAATTGAGTTCCAACGTTTGTCCATTTCCTTCATGGTAATACCATCTGTGAAGAGCCATTTTCCATTCCTTTGTAAAAATTATGTAACTCAACCTCTGTCACAGAGACGTGTTTTCAAAGTAGTTTGACGTAGGTCCAACTCTGAGATTTTTGATGTCACTTCACCACTTGCCTTTGGTCATTGAAACCATCACCCAACTGCAGTGCAAACATTATGTGTGCCCTTGGCAGCAGTTACCATCTCCTCATGACGGTTATCTTTCTGTTCAAGATTTATACAGTCGTCATAACTAAGGTGGTCAAAAATTAAATAAAATGCTATATATTTTTTATATTTTACTAAATATCATTCATGCATAATAGAGATTACATTATTTTGATCAATAATAATATCTTTCAAATTTTGTTTGTGAAGAATATTACTGTATTTTTTACATGAATGTTGCATATTTTATGCTAAAATTTACGTTCAAAAGCATGGGCCTGATTCTTATGTGAATAAGCAGTTATATACTTGACCAAAAAAAAATTAACAACACAGATTTCAAAGCAAAGTTTTGGCACTGTTAATAATTTTATCTAAATGTAATAACAGTAGTTTGCCACTCAAGCTTCCCCTCGGCCAAAAAAATATTCTAGAATACAGTACTTCACAACATCTTAAAGGCACTGCTGTTATTTCTTTGTATGACATCTTGTGAAATGTTCTCAGTCAAGGTACAAGCAAGCATATCTCCGAAAGGATACCCATATCTGTTTTTGACAAAGTTAGGTACTATATAAGCTGCCTAAATAATGTCAAAAAAGACTGTATTCATGGTCAGTGTGATGCATGTTGCTTTCTAAAGCCTGATCAGAGACATGGTGCAGTTTTAATTGCGCTAGGTCAGGCACGCTGGATCAAGGTTACAGGTTACCATCGGAATACTGGGGCATTGGATTATGTGAAGTAGGTCGCGTTGGCATTTGGCTTGGCACAAAGTCTGGGACAGCGAGCACACCTTATTTACTCTGTCAGGCTTCGTTACCTTGCTCTCATGACTTATAACCTGTTTCGCCAACTGCAGGGGTGGTTGGGTACCACTGGTGCTGGCCCCAAGCCCTGGTGTCTTACTGCTGATGTCAACTGCTGGAATGCTGGGTTCTGCGCTAGGCAGGCTGGCTGCTTGTTGATGTATGGTGCGAGTAGGAAATACACCTCTTGCATAAACAACACTCTGATAGGAACAATACATATTTATTACATAGTAATAATCAAGGTGACGTGTACAATCTCCTACCAAGCACAACGTGGTCGGAAGTAACCTACGGTAAAACAGGTGGAGGAGACCTGCTCCTAATCTAACTTGGTATAGAATGATTTCGAAGGCTATAAAAAACAATTCGGTTACAACTACTCTAACTCGGGATGCCTCGGAGAGACTTAAAGAAAAAAGGTGCCACTACTTTTAACAGCAGTGGGTGTAGTTGCCACTCACCAACACGTAGCAGCAGTTGTTGAACCAAGAGGAGCAACAGCGGAAGTGTGGAGTGAAGTCTGGCGTCTTTGGCCACACACGGACTTATAAAGTGCACTCGGCCCGCCCATGCCGGGGCTGGAGTGGGAGCTGTGATGGCGCTCTTTGACATCTGCCTGGAGCGAGCTGGGATGGGAGAATATACCCTTGTGCTCGGCGATATGGCCTTGGGCGCTCGGCCTTCCTCGGGAAGCTTCATTGGTGTGGCAACACTTTGTCTGCCACGTGCATCGGGGAGGCAGATGTAGTCTGTGGCCACTTGGAAACAATGCTTGGTTCCCGTGCTAGAACCGCCCACTTGGCTGGGAGCAATTCCATTGCACTCGTGAATAACATACTAGGTTTGATCCTTCCCCGGAATATGTAGATACTATGTGAGTAGTGTTAGGAAGTTGGGTTCGGAACATCAGGAAATACTACGTGTCTGTAACTGTCCCTTCAAAGGAAACAATCCTGTAGCCATCCATGGTTGTGGTTCCTGGTATAGTATTATACGTTAGGATGAGTCACAGTTATTTTAGTATAACTCATATAAGCGGCACGCGTCAAGGGGTCTATGAAATATTAGCAATCTGTTTATTTACACACACCCAAAACGTGTATTCTACACATACCGTCTAGCTCTGTAGAGCCTATAGTTAAAAGTTATTTTTTTACATCTATATTTTATCTATGTAAGGCCACACTACATTTGTGGATAAAGAAAATGCTTTGCTACCATAAATATCTGCAAATGTTTAAAATTTTAAAATAAAAATTTGGATTCTGGAACATTGCAGTCTCCAAAAATCCCTTAGGCTCCATCGCCTTATACTCTAAAACTTGCATTTGCTAACAAAACAAGAGAAAACAATAAAAAATAAATAATAAAATATATAAAAAACAGAAACACTTTTGTTGTGTGTGATGATTCTTATGTGTTTACCATATATAATAGTGTCTAAACACTAAACACTGAGGGATATTTGCTCTATGCGAAAAAAATCTGATATTTGAATCTGCTTATCTATTATTGGTTCTGGTAGATAGACCTTTCAAACAAAACCACACCACAGTACAGACTTCTCTAAATATTTCTGTGACAGTAGAGGCCCCAATTTTAAATCAGTAGTGTAGCTCTGCATATTTGCATCCTATAGCCAAACACACACACAAATTATTTTTACATGTTTCTACAGTGCAGCAGAAATGCAGACGTGTAAAAACAAGATCTGTAGCAAAATCTAAAACTTAATGTGTGAACTTTTTTTAATTATAATAATTTTGTAATGATGCAGGCAATAACTAATGATACTGTTGTGTGCTGACTGCCTCTTGGATGGAGGACTATTATAATTTAAGCACTGCACAAGTTCTACACACATAAATACAATGATTTGACATAGGTTGGAGCTGTGTCACAAGCCCTTGGATTACTCTACGTGTGTTTGGTAGGATTGCCTGGCTAGGTGTGGACTCTTGTACGCTGGACAGTTACTGTGGCGTAGGGACTTGGTAACGTCTGCTCGAGGATTCGAACCCTGTACACTTAACGTCAGAACTAATTGGTAACGTGAGGTAGACTTAAGTGTGGATTGCCTTTTAGGGAAGGAGTACGCAGACCATCGTGATGTCAGCGCCACGAAGGAAATTTGTGAAATGTCAAACTAATTACTGAGGATGGTCACGTTGGGGTATTTTACCTGTGTACAATTGTGGTCTAGTTGGTTTCCGGGTTGGAACAAAATCTGGAGTGGAAAGCACTACAGTGGAACCTCACAAATGCGAGGTTTGATAACAGTACAAAAAAATCCTTGTATCTACGAATACTTGTAGTATACAAATGTATGCATTAAAATCAAATTCAAAGAAACTAACAACGTCATGAGTTACTAGAAGTGCAGGAGTTGTATTACGATGTACCTTGGTTGATCTCTCTGCTATTAAGAAGTACACTACACAAGTAGGACGACAGGTCTGTGTTTATTATGAGGAATGTGATATGTAATTGCTTTGCGAGTTATTTGTGAGCTCTGGATTCTACAATTTTCACACATCACCACAAAACATGGCAAAAAAAATGGCAGGCTGCAATGAATGAGTAAACAGCACAGCCATCCACCCATCACTTGCGATATAATTTTTATATGTGCATGCACTGTTTACGGCCGTGTTCCAATTCACAGTTTTGGTTAACTAAATGGTCGCATGACCTGTTTTAGTATATGAAAATGATGACTTACAGTAGAACTCTGTTAAGACTTTTTTTTTCAAACGACTGGATGGAAACCACTTGCATATACAGTACAACAAAGTTTGACGATCAATCACAAAATCAGCAACAGTGTAACAAAATTTTGTATGCAAATATCAATAATAATTGATTATAGGCATATAAAAATAAATTATGCATGAGCTTCCTAACCCTAGTTTTTTACTAAAACAACCGCAAATATACACAAGGGCATGAGCCAATGAATGATAGCCAGCGGCATGACCGCCTACATCAGTTTTTCCCCACTGTTCTAAACCTTTTCCAAATGTTATAATGCTATAATAATGTTATAGTGTGTAACTGTGAAAAATGTCCGTCGAATAATTAATAGTAATATAAGACACCAAACCCCCTTAAGACTACAGCATTTGTTAGCTTTCTACAGATTTTGCGCCTGAAAAAATACATATTATTTGCGCTGGTGCCAGCAGGTAAAGTGAACAGCCAGAGTATTGGATCAGCTTGCGGCATACTGTTCAGGTTTCTCAAGATGGCCGTTATAATATAGGGGCACTGGCATTTAGTTAGAACAGCGTCACTGGATCAATATGAGCGCGAGCAGTAAGCTCATGGCAGGGTTACCAGATGCAGCGGCCATTCCACTGTTGGCACATCATCTGTTTCGACACAATGCAAGTGACCGCATGCTAAATGAATGTGTCACCATGGTAAAGTAATTACTGCAATTATTACAAGCGTCTGCATGTAGTATATTTACTGTAATTTTTAATTTTTCTAAGGCAAATCACTTGTAGCTATGAATGTTCGCATGAAAATACCATTCGTAAATACTAAACACTACTATAAATAGCATATACAAACTGATGGTGCATTACAAAACGCTCACAACTATGAAGGCCTCGTTAAGGCCCGTACTCGCACTTGCGAGGTTCCACTGTATGCGTGGCCGACACCTTAACTTTGTTACGCCTGGTCGTGTAGCTCTCTGCGGTGAAGTCTGGTTGCTCATAGGTGGAGGCGACCGAACAGCTGGTGACACTGGCTGCAGTGGAGTGGTACCTAGGTAGTATTCAAGGCTGTAGGAAGGTACTACGTTTGGAGGGTAAGTCACAAGTATAGAATCAAATCCTAATAAAGTTTCCTGATAATGATTGATAAACAAGTGTATCTCGTGTGATCCTTTCAACAATCTCGTGGATGGTTCAAACAATGGAGGTGGCATATCAACTTCTTTTGCTACTCTTTCTAATAATTCATTTACTAGGTTCTGGATGTCTAACTTCCCGCAGTACTTGACACTTCCTTTTCTGATGTAAGGCATAAGTATGCCAGATATAAACAGTACTGGGAAGTAGCTGATGTATCACGTGTTTCTGCAGTGTGGTAATGTGCACTTTACTTCCCACACGATTCGCACACTCTGATATTCCTGCTCAGCCTTTTACAGTGATGGGTGGAATGTACAGAATGTAAGCGTCACCGTGGGGTGGTAGTAGTGAGCATGTGAGGTTTCACCATTGGTCCAGTGGCCAGTGCACTCCTCTCTGCTTTCCTTCTGCCTTTTACAGCGGTGAGGCGGAGTACTCTGGCCTCTAAAAACTACTTGTGAAAGGTGCTCGCCTGCCTTGAGGTGCCTGCTATCATTTGAATAAAATAATTAAATATGGCCTAAAGGGCTTGTGTATTAAATAATATGTAATATTATAAAAGTGCCTTAGAGGCACGTTGCAAGTAGGATACACTTTAATCAATAGGAATAAAAGAGTTATATAAATTATGTTAGCTTTTAATAAAAGATTTAAAAGATAAATGGGGCCACTCTCTCCTAGTAATAATAATATAATTAAATAACAATTAAAAAGGAGTTTTGATTCTGAGGAGAAGGTGTCCTGCGGCAAATAGTAAATATGTGTGTAATTGTTGTAAGACATGAATTTAAGAAGCCACAATTAAGATATTAAATTAATTCCCTACCAAGAAGTGTTCTTAAGGAACCTAATTAAGTAGCATAAGCAGCACCAGAAGGGCACTGAAGAACGGTGTTGCTAGTACTCAGAAGGAACTTCCTCATAGGAGGAGGACCAAGGAAGACCTCGAGAAAGGTTACCAATGTAGGGTAGGTGGTTGACGGTGTTGGCAGGACCCTCTGGTGATGTCGGTGTCTGGAAGCGTCTGGAGCTGAAGGTCGCCGAAGAGGTGACAACCCTCTGGATTGCTGGCGGGATCTCCAGAGCTGACGGTGGGCGTCAACTGTTGAGGACCTTCTGGAGGCTTGATGGGGACCAATGCGATGCAAAGAGTTCTAGCTGCTAGTTAACCCTGTTAGACTATCTCGTGGCCATTACAGCAGTGGAGGTGCAGCGGACTGCCCTGAGGCCATGTTCTGGACGTCCTTTAATAATCTCTCCAGCTTGGTGGCACTTGGAAAGGTGAGGGGAAGCTGGTTCCGCCCTCTGGGGGGTTGGACTTGGATGTCATGCATGGGCGACTGGTTACCCCTATCTGCACGGTGCTCGCCGCATGGCTGGAAGGTGTTGATGTATCTTGCCAGCCCGCGCATATTGGAGGCTGTGAATGTCCAGTGGGACGCGCTCTGCTCTCCAGCGACAGGATTGTGATATAGCGGTGCCGTCCTGGAGTAGTGGGCGATTCAAACTGCAGCGGAGGGGTGACTCGTGTGACTTGTCCCATTTCTTTTTCCTTCGTTCCTTAGTGATTTCTGACTGACCCATAAGGAGCAGTGCTTTCCAAGATGGGACACTGTCACAAGTAGAATGTGCTTCCAAAAAGCGCAGAAAGCATCACGCGTCAGTACATTAAGGAACTATAATTTTTTAAAAATAATTTTGTGAAAGGAATGTAATTTATTCAGTGTTTGTAACTTTGGGGCAGTAGTAATTTGTGCAAGTTTTATATATTTTTGATTCTCAAAACTTATAACTTAATTCAAGTTTTTTGCAATAGCAATGATTGTGAGATGTAAGTTTTTCTTTTTCCAGTAAGCTAAGGACATGTAGTTAGCTATTGCAATATGGTGCAATACAATGAAAAAATGAAGATACATGTGCAGATGTGACAAGGACCACGGTGTGCTGATGTGACAAGGTACACACTCGTGTTGTGAGGGTACTGGAGTCACAGTAGCATGTCTATGTTATTTCTACATATGATGCATCATGTGAGGCCTTGACTGGGCAGTTTTTGGTGGTGCAATGAATCCATACGTAAATACTTAGGGTAAACACAGCCATTGTCATGTAACAGAAGTTTACAAAATCTCACTGAGTGCAGAACATGCAAGATGCGATTGTTACTCACATCAACAGCATTCTTGACCTACCCTTGTTTCAACATAAGTTTAGCAGAACCTTAATCTACTAAATATTTTCCACCAGTGTAAGAGGTTGTTCAGGATGCTGGGAGAGAATTAAAGATCTCTCCCCCATCATCATAGATTTCCTCACATTGCAAGTGTTTTCGACTGAGCGTTAATCAATACAGCAATTCTTCTCTAATTCTTGTCTTGTGTACTGCCATGAAGTGCTATTTGTACACTACTATAATGGAATTGCATATCACATAATAAAAGCCTGTTGAACTGTACTTCCAGCTCATGTTATGTCTTTGTGGCACCATTCATCTATGAACTTGAGTGGCTTGCTCTGAGCTGAGCTAAATAAGTTGATGTTTTATACTAATGCTATCTGGTTTGTCCACTACATCAAATATTTTTTTCTTACAAGACATTCTTACTGTTAACATAATGGCTTCCAATTTCACTAAAGTACGAAAAAGTAACAATAAGAAGAAAATGCAACAGTTCATAAACATGAAGATACAAAGAGCCAAGTGACTCCTTGGGCTCCTAAAAGTAGGGATGGGCTGATGGCGATACCGACACACCGGCCGATACCACGACCATCGGCATCATTGTAACATTATTTGCCAATTATTATTCACTGATTAGTAGCACTTAGGTCATGGCTAAAGTCTATAAAATACATAGGTGTAATCAAATTTTGTTAATAACGAAACCGTGAAATTTTCTACTATTTTTTTATTTATTACTGGAACAACACAGTAAAAGCAACCTAACATTTTTTTATCTGTGTATACACGCCTTTCGTTTTGCAAAATTTTAAACAATGCGCGAAATTAGTTTACATGCAGTAAACCCTCGTTTGTTCACAAAATTTCGCTCAAAATTCTGCCAAAACCATTTTCGTCTTTTCAAAATTTATTACGACTTGTTTATACCACATGAATACTGCAGCTTGAGGTTATGTTTATTGTTCAACAACAATGGTGGGAGCATAAACCCAAATGGAACTGCTTATGGAACAAAATAAGTCTATAGAAGAGTGCTATTGGCTGCTTCTAAATGCAACACGGACACGTGTACTTGAGGGAAAAGCAGTTGTGACGTTTGAGCATCAAAATTCTCTCCATCATCAAAAGTTTAGAACCTTTTGCCTTTAAAAAGGTTGGTTTACAATGAAAAATGTGTACATAAAGAACGTGTATGTATAGAAATGAAAGGATAAAATTGGTATTCTTTATGGTGTGGTTCATCGTTATAGTATACTTCAGGGCTGTTTACGTACACAACAACCATGAACAGTGTCATAAAGAATACCTACTTTCATTTTGATATGTACATGTTCGTTTTGTACACTTTTCCATCGTAACCAGATCTTTACGGTAATAAGTTCGCCAGTCAGCCCATCACGTGTTTTACACATAACATCTTAAATAACTTTTAAATAATAGTTGCATATGTGTTAGTGTTGTGAATTGCACAGTACCAAAAGCTATTTAAAAAAAAAGGTGTTATTGAAAAACGTACATTCAATGCAGTAAAATAGGCGAGTGTGGTTCCTGCCATATTAGTATTTACAGATGAAGTAATGTAAATATAGAAGTCTTTGGTTTGAAAACAGCTTATAACCTTGACTGTAATGCGTAATTAAATGTAAAACTTTTTTTTAAAATAAGTGTCCATAAAATACACTAGGCATGTTTTAAAAAGCAAGTAAGTGCTGTGCTTCGTTTACATATTTCGCAACCAATTTTTTTTAAAGTCATTGCATAATTTATTAACATTCACAGCATTCCATTGATGATTGTCGGAATATTACAATTGTTTCAAGTATTAAATATAGATAAAAAAATGTTCACTGTCAATAGTAAAATGTGTTGCTGCGAGTGCTAAACAAGTGACTGTCAGTAATGTCCGAATTGAAACTTGCGCAGCGACAAATTACAAAATAACGAATTTATCATTTCGGACACAGCCTGACTTCCTGCCCATTTATTATACTAACTAGTTTACTTGCATGTTGTGTACCTCACACGTCATTGTAAACAATATTACTTAGTTGTTTGGTCATACAGTTATTTATATTATGGCTTGCAAGAGAAAAAGTGATGTCTGGGATTATTTTACTGTTAATCCAAAAGATACAAGTCGAGCTGTTTGTAATTTATGTGAAGTTTCAATATGATGTGGGGGAAACTCAGCATGATCCTACACTACTATCAATATCATGTGGGGGAAAAACAGCATGATCCTACACTACTATCACTATGAGGAAACATCTAGAAGCCCTTCACACTAAGGAAATTAAAACCTCTGCAATAAATGTATCTTCAGGTAATGAATCTATTGGATTTTACCTCGTCTTCTTGCTCAAATCCATCAGAACACTTAAAAGTTGAACTTGATCGTAGACTTACCTCTGATGAGAAGTTGTCAACAAACAAAATCAAAGCTATTGAAAACATGTTTGGAAAGCTAATACAATAAACAAAAATCATCCAAAAGTAAAAAAAATTAGAGTTAATAGCACGAATAATTTGCAATGACACGCTACCCTTTAAAATAACTGAGAATACGAGGTTCAATGATCTGATTGGATACCTAGAGCCTAGGTACAAAATTCCTGACAGAACATCATTCTCAAGGTCTGTAATTCCAGACTTGTACTCTAAAGTCGAGACAGTTGTGAAAACATAACTTGATTCCGTAAATACTGTTTGTCACTGACATGTGGTCTACTCACACCTGTGATGATTATATTTCACTCACAGTACACTACATTAACAAAGATTTTGAACATGAATCAGTCTGTCTGGAAGTTGCACCATTTACTGGAACAATGCACACCTCTGCAAACATTAACAAAGTGTTGAAACATGATTTATTGCATAAATGGAATATAGAAAACAAAGTTAATTTGGTAGTTTGTGATAATACTGCTAATACAGTTTGTGCAATGGGGGCAGCAAACGGATCACATTTCCAGTACAGCACATACTCTGCTATTGGTGGTCAAAGACAGCTTATTTTCACATAAACATGTTTGTGATGTGCTAGCAAATCAACACTTGATAAACGCCTCCTAACCCACGACACCAACTTGTACAAGATGAACCCACTTGGTGGTCTAGCACCTACTTGATCGTGGAAAGGCTTCTTGAGCAACAAAGAGCAATCATATGGCTTTTGCCAGATATCGACTTGCAAACAGATTTGTCATCACAAGACTGGAATCTGCTTGAGCAGGTGTACCGCTCACTGAAGATTTTCCATGTTGCAACAGTTAGTATTAGTAGCAAGGAAACCACTATTACTGAAGTAATTCCTATAGTGAAAGGCTTGAAAGTAACTCTCTCAGAGGCTGACACAAACCTGGCAGAAGAGGGGTGCAAGGAAAGAGATAGTGCATTCGCTGTCGCAGTGGTTCAAAAATATGGAGCAAAATAAATTTTATATCATTGCTACATTCTTGGATCCCCGCTTCAAGCAATCAGTGTTCTCATTAACTTCACTGGCTGAGACAGCCAAGGAAGACTTATTGGCAGAAATACCTCCTGAAGATGCAGAGAGAATTGAAGTTATTACAGTTACCCCAGAAAATATAGGAAACACAATCCACAATTTATATCAAGGAGCAATAAGCAGCAGCATAGCTTCTTCAGTTACAGCCAAACCAACAAGCCTGCATGAAGTTAACAACTACTTGGGAAACAACTCCTGCCGGTCACTGTGACCCATTGGCCTATTGGAAAACATCACCCTTTCACATGCTGAAGAAACTAGCAGTGAAATATCTTTCAGCACCAGTAGGTTCAGTCGCCTCTGAAAGATTGTGCAGTACTGCAGGACTGACTTTTACCCACAAGCGATCACAAATTGATCAAAACCAACTTCGCCAACTCGTATTTTTAAATAAAAATTTGCATTTTCTGAAGTAACTGTTACAAACTGCAGTAGCTATATCTCATGATCTTTATGTCAGAACTGGTAGCCAACAGTTTTTTAGTTATGTTTGTGGACTTTTTTTCAGCTGTTTATATAATATGACTGAACATGGGAGTATTGTTTTAGCAGAACATAGTCTGAATTAAATGTAAAAATGGAATTTACACATATAGACAATTTATACATTTGCTTCTGTTGAAATGTTAGCATTTTAGTGCCATTATATCCTTTAGCAGTTGGTCAATTATTAAGTATAAAGTGATATCCTAGAAGAAAAGTGATAGTAACCCTTGACACAAAACAATCCTAAATGACCCCGGTTCTACCCTAACCTAATAGTTAGTAATCTAGCCTACCATGCTGCCCTACAGGGTGACAGGTGAGTGGTACCTTCTGGCCTAATATCACACTTCCTTAGATCTCTTGTACCAACCTCAAATGCCTCTTACATTGCAGGGGAGCCACACTACCCCTGTGAATCTCATCTCCTGTCCTTGTGCCGTGCACTGACGGAGGTCTTCAGCCACCACGAGGTAGGCCACTGGGCCCAAGCCACTGTCAGATGCAGCTGTGGGCTGCGCATGAGGTCCATCTCTTAGGGGGTGTGCCCCAGTGAGGTAAAACACACACACACAGTCTTCCCCACGTTGGCAAGAGGCAGCTGCTAGTGGTGAGACGTGCTCTTCTCATCAAGTTTCCTCATCATCAGTGGCCGGTACAAGATCAGGAACAGGGTACATCAGGGGCTGCTCGGCTCTGACATGAGCACACCCCACCAAGGTTGTGGATTCCCTATTGATAACCCCCCCCCCCCACACTTTTTTGATGATTCTCTCCAATGCAGCTTCTCAAACTGGTTCAATTTTTGAGTTAACCCCGATTCTTTCATTTGTCATACCAATTCTGTGTTTTTGATCATATCCCAGCACTGATGCCGAATGTGGGCCTATGGTTCCCTGGGCTCGGGCTGTGTATATTGTAGATGAATGTGGGCTAGGTGGAGGCACAATTGTCCCCTGTAGGTGTTTCCATCCTTTAAAATCCTGGGACTCAGTCTCAGTCGGGGATGACCTCTGCCGTGGGGGTGTAGAGCTTCACCACATGGACTGCAACAGGTTTTGATGTCACTGCCTGACGACCTCCCCCCCGAATTCCTGGAGTGCCTCGGCAAGCCGGACAATACCAGTGTGGTCAGTGCAGATGGCACAGGTTAGTGTATTCGTGAAAGGAATGTGTTTGGTAGCATGGTTTACATTTATTGTAGGCTATGTGTTTTGTTTAGATGTATGAAAGAACTGTTTTAAAGAACAGTGTTGCGACATGTGGATCTACGATACTGGACTAAATGTTGCCGTATTTGGTCTTGCAAGTAATGAAGTTTTAAGGAATATCATTATACAGTAAAACCCCTCTATTACGACCACCTCTCTATTACGATACAATTCTGAGGAACAGTGAAAAGTTTGGGCCGAAAAAGTAAAAAATTTGAGGCACGTCTAAAAATAGATGAAGTAATCCCTTGCCCACCACAGTATCTTGAACCGCCGGTTTCTGTTATACGCGAATTTGTTTTTTTAGACCTTTTCTCCAACCGCAGTATTAGTTTGTATTATACATGGTCTATGGAAAACTAGCCCTTACTGATATTAGTGATACCACATTTCTCAAACTACCATCATAGACTTTGACATTTGTTGTACCAAGCAGTGTGAAGAAATAAATTACTTAATGCCAGAAGGGGACGCTGGTGTATTGTCCGAGGAAGCGCGGGGGGGGGGGGGGGGCACAGGCCAGGTCAGTAAGGATTCTTTGTCCTAGTCACATGCCGCTGTCTCTGCCTTACCCTCCCTGTCTTTTTTTGCATGCTGTAAAAACAGCAGCACATTACACAGACTAGTTTCTTAATAAGTGTAAGTATAACTACAAATTTAATTCAATGCCCTTTCTTTAATGATTATTTTTAAGTTTATGTGCACCCACACCTACGTAATATGCTAATTTTTTATGGTGGGCAATTGTTTTTTTCCTTGTAAAGTCAATTTTATGTGTCAATCGAATAAAGATATGTGTGTGCGAATAAAATGTGTTCTTATGTTACCGGTACCATATTATGGCAAGTGAGGCCTGTGCGCATGTATAGGCAACGTCAAAAGTTTTTTTTACGAAAAATTGGGATAGTTAACAATTCAAGTAGACAGCAATAAATATTTATATTTCCGTAAACACTGCTGGGCCTCATCGTGCCAGTGCAGAGGCCAACATGCCACCTACATTTAGTATAAATTCAACACATTGAGGTGAATCGCAGCTATCAGCATATTTTCCCAACACTGGGCCGCTGTTACGAAGTGAACCAGCCCTGTAACGATGGCAGTGGCGGCGGGCGGCCGCCGCCCGCCACGGGGGTAATCTTGTAGCGACCAACTGACAGCAGACCAGCCTGAGGATCTAGGGCCGAGCTTCAGAAGTAAACCACCATGACTGCACCACAGAAGATCTAGGCGCTTACCCAGCTACGTACACAGCCAGACCAAAGTGAGAGCACAGCGCGCACACATGTATTGTGCAATGCCATATAAACATTTGATCGTTTCGTGCCTCATTGCAATGTATGACCCACTAGTCCTGTGTAATAGATCTTTAATAATAACTTTATATTTAAATAATACATAGCCTATCTTTTCAGACACTTTCAATGGCCAAGTCATACTGTGTTTAGACATTTCTTGGGTATCAAACTAAGGAGAAGTCCAGCTATTAAAATATACATACAGTATTTATATTTAATTTAAAAAGGGGTATTTTATGCGCTAGAGACAATTGAATATGAACTGCCTGCAAAAAATGCAAGTTTGGGGGCATAGGGGTTAGGGGTGGGTCAAAATCGGTCCAAAATTTTTATTACGACCCTATTCTCGGGAACCGTGAGGGGTTGTAATAGAGAGGTTCTACTGTAGTTTGGAAATGGAAGATTGTATTACACCAAGTAAACATTTAAGAGTGAGTAGATAATTTTTTTTATCAAACTTGTAGCATTGCCCGTGAGAAAAGAATGACAAGACTTTGAAGAGGAAACATTGAAGCAGACTAATTTCACCCACACCAGCAAGCTCCCGCGACAGTAACTTCTATTTTTGTTTTCAACTTTAACTTTAAGTACTTTCAGGATACAAACTCTCTTCTATTAAATTCTTTCCGCTGGTGTGGGAGGTCATTAAAGCGCCAGGAGGAAATATTGTTCCCTCCTGCCTATGTTAAATTTATCTCGCGAGGCGAGTTTTCGAAATGACCGTAATAATTTTATTAAATAGTTACTGCGGTGTTGTTCTGTTTCGTGTTGTTTTGTGAACTAACTGTTCTGGATTCTGCACTACTTGACGTTGTGAACTTGTTTGGAAGTTAAATAAACAGGAATATATGATTATTGAATTTTTTTTTATTACAATATGTTTCCTTTGTCTCATTACTCCACCAATACAGTGAAGCCGAGCTGTGATGTTCCAGTCGTTACACTTATGACAACTGGAACGTTACATTTATAGTTGCCTGGCCACTGGGTATGACTAACACAACTGAAGATACTGTGTTTATAAAAGTAGCCGCAGAACAGTAATTATAAAAGTCAATGGCAGCTCTTCCAAACCAGTCGATGAGTCGACAAGAGGCGAGCAGCATTCCAGTCCAGCATTCCATTGTTCCTGTGTTCAAGATAACAGCAAAAGTTCCAGGTACAACATACAATCACCAGTAACAGTGTAAAAAACTATTTATTCATCGGGGAAGTCAGCATTGAAGCCATCAGTCCAAGTAATTTTGTCACTATTTTTTTTTTTTTAAGTTTTTGTATAGGTTACCTATGGGAATCGTAAATATGTCATTTTTTTTCAGTTTTGTTAAAGTTGCTCATGTTTTAAAGACATCCTTAAATTAAGGTGGGCAGTTTGTTTAATTTATATGTAAAGTGGTGTGTTTAGACAGGTTGAATATATTCATAATGGCCAATCAAGAGGAGGAAAGGCAAGCAAGTGAAGGGGAAAATTTTTTATGTTTAGAACAGGAAACAAATCTAACAGATATGGAAGTAAACATTTCAGGTTCAGATATATTAGCAATGTAAATAGTGGAAATCAAAGAACAGAAACTCCGGAAAGGAGTGAACAAATAAACCTGCACATAAAGCAAATGACCGAACAAAAACAAGCAATGACCGAATAGAAAAATGAGTAGAAAAACTAATTTCAGGAATTTTGGATGTAACAAAAAGCAAGATTTCAGAAATTTAAGACTAAACAAAAAAAGTTTCAAAATGAGTTTCATGAATTTAGGAATGAACTGAAAAAGGAATTTTAATTGTAAAGAACAGAAAAATTAGACAAGGTAATAAGTGCAGTACATTATAATACAAAGGATATGGTGGCCATAAGATTGGAACTAAATATCAATGTCAAAATGAATGAGGTTAGGGAGGAATGTAGTAAGGTTTTAGAGCACCCAATCCCTCTACGTGAATATAAATTGCTGCAGCAAATTAATAATTTTGAGAGAGTATACCTAATTGTTCAGAAGTAAATGTGTCAATGAGAAATGTAGTACAGGAAGGGAGACTTCAGGTATGGGAGGTAAAGAAACCGGTTTGTAATAATTTAAAGATGCAATTAGGAACAGATATTGTGGTGCACGAGTCAGGATGTATTGAGAGTACAGTACATGTAGTAACAGATTATTGTGAAAGTGGGGGGGGTACTCTTGAAGTGGAACACTATAAAGTATTATTTAGAAAAAAATTTGCAAGGTAAAGGAAAAGATTAAAACGTAATGTTGAAAAGTAGCGGGGAAAAATATAAGAAAAAGGGTAATAATTTTAAGACAGAAAAAGGGGGGGGGGGGAGGGGAAGTACTGTATGAGGAAGGTCGCAAGAAAGAAAGGAAGGAAAAGGAGAGAGAGTGTGAGAATGCTGCGGAGAAAGAAAAGAAAAAAATAAACATAGGCAGATAGACTGCAATTTAGATTGTTAGGTAATTAAGTTTTAAATTTTTTTCTTGTACGAGTTTGTAATATTTTTATTCTACAGTAATAATATAAGAATGATAAGTTAATGTGTATATTTTGAGTAAGGTTATGATATATACAGGATCAATATGGTAATTTATAATATTTCCATTTTTAAGCCTTGGGATAGGCAACAGTGAATAATGTTACATTAGTGTGGTTAGTGAAGATGTCAACCTTGATAACTTGGAAATGGTTAGTTTAAAAAAAAAAATTATTATGATGAAAGGGTGTTAATTTTTTGTGTTAAAAAGAAATGTACATGTTAATGCATTCATGCTTAATAGTAATGTTTAAAATAGAGTATTTCTGTCAGGTGTTATCTAATACGTTACTTGTATCTGTCCTGAAATTCTATTGTTTACCTTCTTCCACACCAACTCTTCGGCATCATGTTAGAGGTTATCCCTGCCCCGAAACTCTTAGTGAACTCGGAGGATTTTTATTACTAAATAGTTTATCACACAGATAACCGGCAATAATGTAATTTGCAGCTGCTACTATCTTGGTGCAAGTACCACAAAGGCATTTTGTGGGTGGTTAATACCTGATGCGGACAGTGATAGGTGGGTCTAAACCAGACCCTGAGATGTTGATGGAGGAATAAGGAGGGAAGTAAGTAAAACAGTACAGTGTAAGGACTGTTTTGAGTAGAAAAATAAGTAAATACAGGCTTTCAAGGCTTAAGAGATGTGTGGATGTGCATGCATGCACACGTGTGTGTGTCTTCTTGGAATGTGTTATTGAAAAAATTTAAAATAATAGTGTCAAATTACGTATTTTTATCTGTGCTTATACTTTTAATGCTGAAGGGATTGTAACTTGTAAACTTAATTGTAAATTGTTAAACTTTCTGCAAACCCATAATTTAATACAAACTGGTATAATACAGTCTTTTATTTGTTTTTCTCTTTATTAAAAAAAATAATAGGATTATAATAGGGAAAGTTTTGGCAGTATGAAGATTGTTTTTCTTTAACAGAGAGATGCAAGATCTCACTATATAATTACAAAGTATACAAAAATTTTAATAGAAGAGAAGTAACTGGTTAATTTTATAGTGTAAATAGTTGTGCCATTTGTTTTATATAATAGGTAATGTTCGTCTCTATGGTTTTGTAACTATTAGAATTTAGTGATTGTAATTTAAGCAGAGTACCGAACAGGAGCAATGAGTAATAAATGTTTTTTTTTATATGATAAAAAGTTTAAAATTTAATTGAAAGGAAACAAGAACATTTAGAAAATCTGCTGGGAGATTTGAAGAGTATGATGGATGTTGAATTAAGAAATGTAATGACTGAATATAGTTCTACCATTCTGTTATAAAATTTTACTGTTCTCTTGTAAATTCAACATTGACCAAATGTACAACATTTGATAGCCATACAATTGTTGAGGGCTTGTTGTATGTATTGGGTTTGAATCTTAGCACTAAGAGTAAGTGTTTTGATGGGACAGGTCAGCATTTGCCTAGTAGAGATTAAAAGGTTTAAAATAAATAACGCAGTGGCTTCTTGTAATTTTTGGAAATACCTGGGTCCCCTTTCTAAGTGTTGTGTGCTGATCCTGGCAAGGAACCAGAGTAATAATGAGCAGTCTATATCACGAATATATATGGTGTGTACATCCTCAACCTTAACTGGAAACTAAAATTACAATTAATTGCAAATGTTTTCAATTAATTTGTAGGAATACTGTGAAACATATTTTTAATTGAATGATAAAAATGGTACTGTTAGGTAATATTGTGTTCTTTCGTATACTATTGGAAGTGAAAAGGGATAAACTTGCGTAATGTTTTTTCTTGTAATATTGTAAGATGAAGATGTTTCATATTGTGTAATTTTTTGGTGGATTGTGAGATGAAAATTCTATGTATGACTTTTAATTGGAGGTGATTCCTCAATGATTATGAACTTGTCTGGAAGTTAAATATGAAATCACCTCCAGCTCCAGATGTCCACAAATCTTGTAACATTGCAGTTGTCATAAGTGTGACGACTGGAATATCACAGCTTGGCTTCACTGTATCAGTAAAGTTATGAGACAAAGGCGCCATATTCCAGTCGTCACACTTATGACAACTGCAATGTTACAAGATTTTGGACATCTGGAGCTGGAGGTGATTTCATCATTATAACGGTGCATTTCACATGCAGCAATTGGACCTTTCACTCCCTATCATTGGAAGTAATGCCATTTTCTGGAGCAAGTCACACAGGAGAGCTACTTACTGAAAATAATTCTGTGGCATTTGCTGGGTGGGAAATAGGTGGGAAAGTTAAAGTTATCATCTCTGACCATACTGCAAATATGAAGAGTGCAATTGCTCAGCTACCTAATATGTCTCATTTTCCTTGTGTACAACAAAGACTTCAGTTCGTGGTGGAAGAGGGTTCTCTTAGTCAAGTGTTTCTAAAGTTGTGGCAAATGTCAAATGCATTGTGTCTCATTTTCACATCAGTGGCCTACACCAAGTTATTGAGAGAAGCTCAAGTAAAGAATGGATTACCATAACATGCTCTGATAACAGAAGAGGTAACAAGATGGGATTCATACTATAACATGCTGTAGAGATTGGTTGAGCAGCACAAAGCTGTCCAAAACATCACTTGCAAGATTTCAGGTTTGTGTAGCTTAATCCCTGCAGATTGGACACTTGCTGAAAATAATGTTGAACCGTTACTGCTAATTAAAGATGCAACGTGGGCTCTCAACATGAAAAATTGTATTGTGTCGGAAGTGATACCTATCAAAACAGTTTGCGATGTGGTCTGCAAAAGCAGAAGTCAAGGAAAGATACTACTCTTAAAATCACTGCTTGTGACATGCATTTTGTACTTGAAAGAAGATTTTTGGATGTTGGAGCTAATACTCAACAGTATGCTGCAGCAACTATATGGACCCCCATTGTAAGAACAGGTAAGTTTATGGAATATGACTGTAGCAAAGTTACCTATTGTGTTTTTTGTTTCATACTATAGTTACAATGAAAAGTACAAATTACTAAACAGTGAAATTACACAATAGGCCTACAATATATTATAAATACATTTTGCTCCAAGGTTGTCAAGGATTCTGGATCAGCACAAGAGGCTGCAGCATGGATAAATGAGGAGCTTGCAACAAATATCACCAAAGAAGATACAAAAGTAGCACCAATACCTCAGCCACTGAATGAAGGTAGGTAGGCAATTGGGCTTAATGTCTCGTCGACAGCGAGGTTATTAGAGACGGTTCAAGTTACACAGGGAAGAAGGATTGGGAACGAATTGGCCACGACCTTTGTTAGGGATCCATTCCAGTATTTGCCTGGAGTGACTTAGGAAAACTGTGGAAAAACTAAAGAAGGATGGCCAGACCGGGAATCGAACCCGGGTCCTCCCGAATACGAGTCCAGTGAGTTACCACAGCGCCACCTCATTTGCTCCATTGAACGATTGATTCCTGATGTCTTTTCAACAATGGTGATTCTAACAACTTCCGCTCCATCCCTAGGTTAGTTTGTTGCGGAGTTGGAAGATAACTTCAGACAAGTGTGCTCTAGTCATGCACACGTCACTTATCCAGCGAAAGGCCGACGTCACGTATATTTGTCATACACAGTAGTTACAAGTCATGTAACCAGCACGGTGGCGTTGTTGACACCCGTCAGGCCAGCGGCAAGAACCAAATGTACTTGCAAGTACACAGGTCATACAGCTGTCCCAGTAAACATCTCGTAACCTGTGGGAGGCTGGGTGCCGACACACAGCGAAAGTGAAAGTTAGCACCAACCTGCTTTGACCTACTTACTGAATGATAGATGGTTAAATAGTCTGTTAATGAAAAGTCGGAAAGGGAATTCAGGGGGCAATCAATCATACGATAAGTTGCCAAAATATTCACAAGTAATTTGAAATGTTCATAGGTTACATTGGGTATCTGCGAAACGATTTAATACCCTTCAAACAGCTTGAGTTTGGGGTTCCCATTGCCCGCGCTCGTCATTTCTACATATTTTTCTTTTACCCTTTAACCACAACCGAGAAAAATTTATTAGATAGACGGCAAATAGGTAAAAAATACACAAAAACCAAACTCCAGAAAATCCCAGATCCATACGGCCGCACTACTAACAACCTATAACATATTCACTCCACATTTAACATGTCAATGTAAGTTATGCGGCAGCGCTCCGTAGCTTTAGGCACTAGCTGAAGGTTCTTATCAGCAAACCACTTCCGGTACAAACCATACACCGACTTCCAGTGCGGTTGTTATCAACTTCCCCTGATTACGACATGTGAACAACAGCGTACCATCTCCAACTATACACGTTAATCCCCAGCCATTCCAACCATATATTTAAATTGATGCATTAGGTACCAGGGACTAATACTTAATATAGGTCTCGTAGTGGAAGCCGGAACATATTTTTGTTTAGAAACTAAGTCAGACGCTTCTAGGCTTTGCGGGTTCAGTTTTGCTTGGAAGCTGACGCCTTCCCACTATACAATATTAAATGTGTGTGAAATTGTACTGTCTGCTTTGCAGATTGTTTTATTCACCAGCCCACAGTAACAATGCTTAAAGACAGAGAGTTCTTTTACTACTTGCTAGATAGCTCTAGTAGTAATTATTGCTCATCTTTTTTTGGATCCCCTTCCAGTCAGACGGTGATGTCACAGAGGCCAGCCATGCATTCGCACCTCCCGCCCTGCAACCATCCCTCAACCTAGTGGCACGAGCCAATCAGTAGTGGGCAGCTGCCCGAAATTAGTATGAATGCAGAAACAGCCCGTGTCTCCAGAGCAGTCTTCCTTCCCAGCGTCCGCCGCTCGGGAAGTGACCAGATAGTAGGACAATCGTAATTTCTAGCACTCGCTGCTCAGACCTGATCAGATATTTCAAATCTTCCTAGCACTCGCTGCTCAGGAATCACTTGTTCTCCATTCGTTCTAGCACCCATTGCTTAGGACAACGTTCCGATCATCACTTAAGATACGCTTGCGATAGGGTTAGGTTACATTAGTCAGGAGCGCTCCTGCTAAGTAACCCACAAACCCTGTGACCTCCTACAGTTACACACGTATCTACAGAGGACCTCTCCTTAAAGTCTTTTCCAAGGCTAAATACTATCACATTTCTTGCTAAGTGCAAGAGTTTGTTGCCTATACTACAGCAGCTCACACCGCATTCCCCTTTGTAATGCGCCAGTTGCCTCTACCAGCCATCATAACTTGCACTTTTAGATTTCTGGCTGAAATTTGTGCAGTTGAACAGGAGCTAGAGTGGTGTCATCATTTGTTTATTTCAATTAAACGAAATAAAACGTGAGTCAGCTTTTACTTTGAGTACCTTCCTTGTAGACTTAGCACCCTTCCATAGTTACCCTCGCGTAACAGGTTTGCAGGTGATCCCGGGGAATATTACTCAAACGAGTCTTGACACTATTTTTCTACACAACACGTACTAGCTTTGATCGCCTTTACCTTCAATCCTCTGGGATTGGCGGAAAGGAGCCACACAGGCACACTGTCCTTAGAACAGTTTGTAGGCTTGGTGTTCATTGGCCTCTTTCGAGCGGGCTCCGCTGAGAGAGACTTATGTCCCCTAGGTTAGGATGACTGGGACAAGGCCACACACCCCCATGTGTATCTGGACAAGGTGAGGCCTGACTTCCCTCATGTAACGCAATCTCTGCCAGACTTGGGAATAGGGTATCCGCCTGTCCAATACAGCACGTGATGCCACATGTATCACTGCACAAGGATCCTGCAGACGTGGTACATCAAGGCACAGCATACACATGAAGATACCACCAAGCATTGTGGCACCAATGGTTAGTACATCTACCACCAGCCAATGCCTTAGTGCTACCCGGATGAATGTGTGTGTTCACAGCCCCCAAAGGCAGAGCAATATTCAATATTAATTATTCCCAGTGTGTGCACCAAGTTTGAAGTGCATCAGTGACCTCAATAAACTTAGTTCAATTAAATGCACATGACTCCAGAGTTGGCTATGGGTTTCACCTGTGCCAACATGGCAAACCAACCTTGATGTATCACACAAGAGGCATTTATGACAAATTAATTGTTATATCATTTACAAACCAGTAATCAGTGTTTTGTGTGTTCTTTTCAGCCAATCACATTTAAGAACTTAAGTCTAAAATTACTTTATGCTACGTAAACTTAACAACAAATTGTATTCCCTTTACTAAGAATTTTTTCAACATGTCTGAAGAAATTTATAGTTCCTTTCTAAGAACTTGAACTGGAACTACTTTCTTTTCATACTAGAGGAACTTGAAATGGAATTAGAATTAGTTCCTTTCTGTGACAAAATTTTCAAACTCTGGACATCACACAGACAAAGATTTTAACAGATTGTGGTTCACTAAATGATGGCAGCAGCACAACTCCTATATTTTTTCTCTGCTGCATGCTAACAAAAGTATATTTTATTGAACTTTGATTTTGACTTATGGCATATTTACCTACAATTTTTTTTGTATTGAATTTATGTCTCTTTTTTTTTTTTTTTTTTTTTGTTTTTTGTTGCAAAATTGATACTATCACAAAATCCGGGATCATAAAATTGGGGGTTTACTGTACATTCTAATGATAATGTTTATAAAAATGATCAAAATAAGAATTTGAATTTACTTAACAATGTAATTATATCTTGCCTAAAATTTTAAGCTTTTATTACTTGAGAAATGATTCCCAAACAATACAACTCAATAAAATATTAGTTTGTTAACAATTACCTGCATGCGTCACAAATTTTTCTGTGAAACATATCTCCAGTGGACTTGTTACAAGATGCCCCAATTTGAAAATAAATCCTTCTGCACCATCAGTAATGACAATAGGGCATGAGCGTAATAGTTCCTTGTTAAACATCACTAACTGCACTTCAGTCATTTCTTTGTACAAGGACACCTGGAAAATATGATACAATAAAAAATATGGTTATTCCAGAATATGGAAATTGCCTGCATCTATATTTGAACAGGTATTTAAAGTGAGAGACTTTCTTAGTCAATGAACAAGCTTGCCAAATTCAATTTAGGTTTATAAACCCCCTTTCTTTTACATTTATACATTGTTTTGTTGTACTAAAAATATCTTGCCTTGGGAAGACTATTTGCTGTAGGTATTGTAAATTTAACAAACTAAATAAAATTTTGTCTAGACTAAGAGACACTTAACGAAATTAATTATACAAATAAAAAAAAAATTTGAACTTGCAATGTTCAACAGGGCTTTAAAAGGGCAATTTTAGGTTTTGCATTCATGCATGAAACACCATTTCAAAGACTTTGCTGAAAAAGTTTACTTTCTCCCATTTTCTCAATTACCAACAAACATATAGTAAGGAAGGTAGGCCTAAGCACAATACATCTTACCTGTCTTTCAACTTCTTCTAGTGAAGCCAAAGCTGTACATTGAAGGTAATGCTTTCCAGTGTCTACTAAAGCTTTCAGTTTAGATCTGAGTGAAGCATTTTCTGGAGTCTGGTTAAGGTTTTCCTCTGTACCAGCCTTGGAAATAACAATCAAATTTGTTTACAATTAATTTTTTAAGACAAAAAACTGTAATTCTAACATATCGGTGAATTCTTTTCTTAACATAAAAAAATCAGAGAATTTTTTTTTTTTTTACTGACTGTTCATATACCTGAGCATATTTAAAGGTATCATTTTATTTTTTAATTTTATAATTATGAATGCTATGAATGTGTTCCTTCAAAAGTTGGAACAAATTATTTAAGAACTACAGAAAATGAAGTTTCAATGCTGCTTTAGAAAGTTATAACACAAACTTAAATACTAATAAGAGTAATTTAATAATACAGTATTTACATGCCTACTAATTTTGCAGGAAAAGAATTTAAAACACATTACTGTCTAAATTGAACAATAACTGTCTATAGATGTGAATTAATTGAAACTATTGTTATGGCAAAAATGAGGCAATGTTAACACAAAAAAGACATAGGCCGTGTCATCTTGTATCTGGACTTATTATGCTTCCTTGTCAAATATTCTAAAGGCACACTTTTCTGATGTGCAAGTTGACAGAAACAATCTGAAGAACATAAACATTAAGACTATTGTACAACGTTAATTTGTAACAATGTTGGGACACTGGTATCTGAAGGATAAATAAAGTAGTTTTAGATTACACAAAACTGTTCGTTCAATTTTATGCTGTAGTATAAAATAGACACATGTAAATCACACATGAACAACACACACAAGTGAACAATTGGATTTCACTTAACACATTTGTTCAGAGAAAATGCAGCAAATTTATCTTCTCTTTGATGAAACATTCCTGAAACTTTCACTTGCAGCAAAATACAGTGAAATAGAAACCCTTTCAGTAGCTATCTTAAATAAAGTGATTTTTTTTCTTTCACAAACTGCAAAAATAAACTCATATTTTTAACTGTAAGTCATAGAACGAGACCTTAGTACTGCAACTTGCTGAACTGCTAACACTTTACAAGCAATCAAATACCAACTGGAGGGGGAAAAAGGACCAATAACTCATGGAATCACTGAACCCAACAAAGCTATTACAGCAGGTTTACAAAATGTTCATCACGATGGCTAGGCGCCGCTGAGCTGTAGTCCACCAAGCTAAGCTTAGTCATAACATTTATAGGGCCGTAGAACTGAAGAGTCATACACTGGTTTTGGAAATACTCAAGGCAGTAAAATTTCTTCTCTGTTTTAATTGACATTCTAATGACACAAATTAACGTGAAGTCACTACGTGATATTAACTTCTAATCTCAAATTAAGGGTTATCTTTAAATACCTGAATACCACAAATCCTTTTTGGATTTTATATATATCAACACAATCCAAAGCATAAAAAAATATCTGGCCTCAGAATTCAATAAACTGGGAACAAATTGCCTATGGCCAGTTACTGTCGCACAGACTCATTACATGTCACTGCATCACATTTGTAATTTAGCTTCAGGCCACCTTCCAGGTTTGCAGTCCTATATTCACACCACTGCATTTTCTCAATGAAAAGCATCTGGTATTTTCTGTGGATCATCATACCCAGACAATTTCTCACTTTGCCTGTAATGTTCATGACTAATTGTGATTCCACTTTCCTGTGAAAGGTTTTTTTTTTTTTTTTTTTAAATGATAGGTTTACATTAGTTAAAGGAGAAAGTAATCAGCATATATTGCTGTAATAATGAAACCTTGTTTATTATGTTTCAAGTGTATGTCTGGGGTTGTTTTAACTGCTCATGATCATCAGTGGATGTTTGATGAACACAATTCAAAACCTTTCATTTTTAATGCCAAACTTTACCAGGTGGTATGTCTTCTAACTTTCCAAGGTGGAGGAAACAATTAGACCTTTCTTTCACAATCACCGCTCAAGAAAATCCCATTCCAACCTTTACCGGCATCAAAGTTAGAAAGGACCATCTAGGATTTGGAGGCCATCACCATCAGACCTAGTAATGAAATAATGTAATCTCTAAATCGTTTAACTGTTCTTTTTTTGTTGGAAGATGAATTATCTTTGTATAACTTTGGAACTCCATGATGTAAACATTTTAATATCTTGAATATTTGTTTTGTTTAGTCCAAATTTATTTGTGTCACTATGCGATGGTAGATGTGACACAGTAAAAATTTAGAGAAAATATTTATTTTAGTTAAATATATTTTTTGTTCCGATATTTTAATTTTCTTTGAGGACGTTCTTTTTTTGTTAGGATGAGTCAGTATTTTTTGTTAGGAGTGGACACCTTTTTAATGCACCTTATTTTATTTCAAGGGAAGTTGTGATTATAGGATTTTTCACCTGGTCAATTGTGAGATTTCTCCATGTCTTCTCACTGAAGCTGGCGATAAATTCGTCCAGAAGCTTTAGTTAGGAATTGGCACTTTTCTTTCTCTGGTCCTTCTCGAACTGAGATTGTCTTTAGGTCTTCACTTTTTCTGCCAAAGACACATATTCTACACTTATTTCTGGTGGTTCCAGAACTTTTAGATAGAAAGTGTTTACATCATAGGTTCCAGCATCAAACCATAGCAGCCTAGTGTCCAACCACTGGTATACCCACAATGGACAAGAATCCATATCTACAAGTGGTGTATGCACTGAGCACTGTGATGTTTGCTAGCACTTGCAATGACATGTCATCAGCTCTGAGAAGTACTGCAGTGCTTCCAACCAGGCAGAAGAGGGGTCAAGGGTACTGGTGTGCCCTCCCTCCCCCCAAGTGTCACGGCACACAGGTCTACCACCCTACTTCACCATCTCTTACTCAAGGCTTACAAGACTTGGCTGACTGGAGTTTGCAGTCCTGCTCAGCTCAGCCACATTTTAAGCCAAGTGAAAATTTGTATCTCTTACCAAAATTAAAGTTTGTACCACTGATGATATTTTTGGGTGATAGAGAAAGAGTGAAGAAGGCGGTGAGGGGGGAGGAGAAAGAAAGAGAGAGTGTACATGGATCAAAAGTCATACTTAGGAAAAGGATCCAGTATTTAAGGCTATAATCAGAATATGGTACCAACTTAGGAGAACGGAGAGAACGATTGGGGCTGACCTCTTCTCCAATAATTGGCACATCTGATTCAAGCAATAACCTATACCATGTATAGGTCAAAAGTCCATCAGGCATTCAGCCAACACAAGCATATGAGTCACCTAGCTGTTCAATCGCCCCTCGGGTCATCCCCAAGTGTGCAAGAATATGAAAATTGTCTTTGAGGAGCAACTTTGCCATTAATGCCTAATGGAAGTTGGTACAGTTCCACCTTGGCCAGCACCATCATCAGGATCTGACAGGACTCCATTACCAGCACCACATACTATGGGGAATAGCCTGGGGAGTTGAGGATCATGGAAGGTGTGGCCCAGCTGACCAGGGAGTGCCCAACCTTGCGGAACAAGGAACACAGTATCCTAGAACTGTATATTGTCCTAGGGCAAAGGTTTTCAACCTTTATTGTACTGTGATATGATAAATCCTCTTTTTGTTTTCGACGAGTACCCAGTCACAACCAATTTACTCAAATTAATTCCCAATCTTGTAAGAGGACTAGAAACAACAAAAATTACACAAATGGGCAAAACACATGAGTTTAAACCTGACTAGCCATTTTCAATCCATGTACTGAATGTAACTCAATGAAATGGTGGTTCTGCTAATGTCCTGAAGATCTCCACAGTACAATCCTTTCTGAGTCACTTAAATCATTAAAATATTTAATTTATTACTGCACACTGATGTATTTTCCTCACCACTTAGAAAAAATAAAACTATTATTTTGTAGTGTAAAGTCAAGCTCAGTTAATTGATATTACAATAGTAAGTTTATGTACACAACAAATGTATACATGTTGAAAAAAAGGTGGAAAATATAAATACTATGTACTTCCTACTGCACAGGGACCTAGGAAAAAAAATATTTATACTAAACCAGTCCTATAATTTGATAAACATATTCACAGGTTGCACTTGACAGTTCTATGCTCTGTGCATTGTATAATTTTTACATTTAAATCAAATCTTATTTTATTTTGTTTTTAAGAAAAATATACTAGTAACTTGAAATTACATTTATGTAAAAAGTATAAAAAATTTAATTTATAGAAATCAACAATGCATAATTTTCAGTACCACTTCATTGGTGAGTTATAAATGTCCACTTTAAGTTCCAATAATGCAGGTGACCACTGGTAACATACTGAATTTGTTATGAATGATAACTTGGTTACAGCTGGATGTACTATGATATAGGCATTAGAAATATTTAAAGAACTTGCCAACCACGCTAATTAAATTAATATCATAACAGTTTTACTGCAAATTAATACAGCAGTAAAACACACAAATTTTCCTTTTTTAGTATCCAATGAATATATATATCCACCAGTGAAAAATCAAGGGCACAAATGATATTTTTGTTACTGTCAACACAGTAACTGAAAGGTAAATTATTTTTATCATATTTAGTAGTTTCTACAGACAGACAAGACACACACACACCCTACCAGAACAACAAAAAATGGTACAGTATAAAAAACAACACCTGAAAATGAACAGTCCTGACTAGCATGAATGAGATAAACGAGATGGAATGAAGGTGACAATGAAGATGGAATCAAGATAGCAGCATCCTGAGAAAACGTCACAGTAAATCTGCCCACTACTGACATAAAGAAACCGTGTTCAAAAAAATGTCCCATCCATTAGTTCTGGAATCAGACCATGAATACTAAAAAGTGTTAGGTTAGTAACTGATCACAGAATCAACTAAGAAAACTTCAATTCACTTAAAACACGTAAAATATAAAGTATGTCATAACCACACAATAATTTTTACATACCATAGTCCAGAACAGAATTAAAAAATTAATTTCAACTCCTAAGCAGAATCCTTGACGTGCGGGATCACAAGGCATCATACTTGTGTGGCAAAAGGCTGAATCGGAGCTGGTGCAAGACCTTCCCATGGCATGACTCACAATTTGAGCACCAAGATGTCACCCAAGTGGCTTGGAGCCCACTACAATCAGCAGGTCCCGCCACCTTTAGCCTTTCTGTGCATAACTGTGCAATGTAAAACCCAATACAGCTTTTAAGTGTTTTCATTCAGATATTCAGATGACATTTCATGCATGTGGCTCTATATTTGAAAAGTTTTGCAAAATGAGGCAACCAAAAAAAAAAAAATGCTTTCATTGACAACATTGGCGGGTTCTGAATATATTTATGTTCACAATGATTATCATTCAGTCAATAATATAGTGAATCATAACAAAATGACTTCCCGCAGACTTCTCACCCTCTGCAAGCTCGACATGAATGTAATGAAGCAGGTGCTCCATGGAGCTGACTGTCCTACCTATCAAGGGACAGACCTGCTATTCCTGGCCAGCCTGGAGAATGCACGATGTGAAATGAAACAAGAGGAGGAAACCACCACTGTATTTTCCACCACATGTGAGAACGCCAGTACGAAAAAAATTTCTATCCAGCTAGGGTCTGAGAAGACTTTCATCGCAGGTGAGAAGATAACATCCATCTACTCAGCCAGTCATGAGACAACACATAACAGAATTGTACTCATGGTTTCATCACCACACTGTGACACACACTCAATAAACTGTTGTAGAGAAATACTGGATTACAGATTTACATTTCTCCTCTTAGCTATGCTATTTCCAAGTATGAGTGAGTGAAAGAAGAGATTTGGGCTCCTCTTAACATAGAGTTCTTGAGAGCCAATGAGGGTGAAGCTAGGTGAGTATTGAGCAGCGTCGGAATGAAAAAAAGGGAGAGGGGCAGGAGATCTCCGAGAAAACCCACTGACCAGCGGCATCATTCGGCATGATTCCCACATGTGTCTTGAGTATGAGAACAATCCTTTGTACTCCTACTATACACATGCATGGATGTATAATAATTATTTTGTTATTAATACCAAGCCAAAGTCTTTCATAACTCTTAATTTCAATCATTTTCATGATCACACAATTTATACTGACATTAACCATTTCACTGCTACATGCCTATTAATGGTGTTATCTGTATAATGTTAGCAGTAACATAGCACTGATTTACCCCCTGTGCTGAATAAGTTTTTTTTAAAACAAATATGGGAAAGACCTGTATAGCCACTATTTGCACTCTTTTTGGAGAAAATTTTGATAATTACTTTAATGTGGCATATTTATTACACTTATGTTACAATTCATTGTATGTACAAAATCTACAATGATTTTATCATAATGACATTGCACTTTTTTGTTTACATTTTGCTAACTTATAAAATACATATAATAAAGGCCTACTTTCTAAATGAAGAATAGGCTTATGATATCACCTTCTTATCTTTGTGTGTGTTTGTTTGTTTGTGCATATAGGTGCATGTGCATGTGTGTGTGTATTTTTTTTCCCTATAGAAACCTTTGCACCCATACACTGAATTCCACCAAACTCAATACACTTGTTGTAGTACACAGTAATGAGACCTAACTTTTATAGCCTTCAAATATGCCAAATTCTTATTTTCAAAATGGCTGCATTGTTATATTGCACATATTAGAAACTATTCAACCAATTAAAACCAAATGTAGAATTTTCTCTGTTCATAAAGTCAGAAACATTGAGACTAATATTGCACAATATATGAAAAGTGGTTTCTTTATAGCTCACTAAAGTATTTGCAAGGACACATTTTCATTATAATAAAGAAAAAATTAAATTTTACATGCTACTTATAACTGCACTAACACTTCAAGATACAATTAATTTTTTTTTATGTGTGATAATTTTGAAAGCATGGAGTGATGCACAGTGCAAAATTGCAATCTTCGCAATTGTATCTTGTTCCCCTTCAAACTTTCTGTTTTGTAAAGACAACACACTTTTGTGTAGGAGATTTCTTCGATTTTGTGCTCATTACAGCTGTTGCAAAATGCCTCTGGGTTAGGCGCAAAGTTGTATCTTCATCTGATCTTCTCCGTCCACCAGATTTCCTGCTTTCTGTAGAACGATTTTCCAAAATTTCCCTAATCAATTAAATTTGGCCAATGGTAGTTTATCTGTGTTTACTATTTGATAATGAGAGTTGGCGAACAGCTGGCCAATGTATTCCGGCAACATGATAGAGTACCTATCACCGTTCTGTCTACGAAAAATGGCTCCACAAGTCCTCTGGCCGACGTACAGCACCATATTAATACCCCGCGAAGATTAACTGCTTGCTCTACAATAATGCTGGGTTTTCATTGGCTCACTAAACACAGTTGTAGAAGTCGACAATTCCACTCAATTTAAAGGTTGTCTCATTAGACCAAACAATCAAATCAGTAAAATGTTTCTTGTCATTGCACATGCTCACCACCTACTCACAAAATTCTACACATCTATCTGGGTCCACAGGTGGACAAAATTCGCGAACCAGATTCGTAGGAAATATTTTCAGTCTGGGAAATCTTTAGTGCTGCCGTTCTTATTCTAAGAACTAAACTGACAGACTGGCACTTAACAACCAGGAACACAAAGAGGGGGGGGGGGGGGACTATTCTGCTAAGAGATAATCATCTACAGCCTAGGCCTCGACGCCGGGCTGGAACCCGGATGTGTTCCGGGGATAAGAACCCTCATGTGCGACGTCTAAACTATGGGGTGCACAGCGGAACTTGCCATTCTCATGTTAAATGTGGCCCGAGTAGGTTCTAAGTTCTCATTAGTGGGAGCATAAGGAGCCTGTTGGCTCCTTATGCTCCCACTAATGTTGGGTTTTTGTGCACTATTACTGTATTATAAGGGAAGTTTCTTTATTAAATTATGAGTTTCATTTTGATTTGCGGCTTTTACATATTATTTCGGCATTTAATGATTTTGATGTTTTTTTTTCCAGATTTGTTATTAAAATGTATTGGAAGTGAATTTGTTCTTCAGGGTATTACCCTAGGAATATATATTGTAATGTTAATTGTTTAAGTTGCCTTGACTTAAGATTAAAAATATATTACTAAAGTATTTTTGAGTGCTGCTTTTATTCTCCGATTTTAAAGAATTTATGTGAAATTAATTTACCTATTGTTTTGTTTGTTTACTTAAAAGCATCAAATAGTACATAATGTGATATTGACTTTGACACATATTTCCATCAACTTTCCAAAATATTTTTATTTATGAACATAGTGAACAAATTATTACATGAGTGAAAAGCTAGTCATTGTTCTTAATTTTTTACTTTTTAGAATCAAAGTTAAACATTAAAATGTACTGTATGTTGACCAATTCCTAAACATGTTTCGGGGGTAAAAGGTGAGTGAGTGAAGAGATTTGAGCTGCTCTTAACAGTGAGGTCTTGAGAGCCGACGAGGGTGATTGAAGTGAATATGGAGTGGTGCTGGAATGAAGGGACAAGGTAAATGGGAGAGCCCCAACAAAATCCGCCAACCAACATCATCATCTGGCACGACTCCCACTTGCAAAAATTTGGTGACATGGCCGGGGATTGAACCCGGTTTGCCTTGGTGGGAGGCGAGTGTGCTAATTGCTCAGCCCCCGTGGCCCCTTCGATGGTAAATTTTTTTAAATGCTAATATCTCATTTCTAAATTACCTAAATTGTAAAGTGTGCATGTGCAACTATTTACCGCAAATTTTATGTGTTACAATGTTCATCAACATCATAAATGTTTTGTTATAAAGAATATATTTTTGGGGAAATTTTGACCCTAAATTGTTATGGAGGAAATTTTCCCATGCTAGGAATTTTGTCCACCTCTGTCTGGGTCATCTTCATTCATTGCTTGAATTAACATGGAAATGGAAGGCCTCCACTTCACTTGCTTTAAAATGTTATAGACACTTGATTTACTGACACCTGATAAATGCACAATCTGCTGTATGGATTTTGATTTCCTGGGGGGAAGGAGTGAATGTATGCAAAACAGCTTCTACACTTTATTAGGCAGTTGTCATTCTCTTCCTATTGCACCATACTTTCTTCATGTCACACTCAAACTTATCACGTAATTGTGTCATTGTTACACATGACAGTGGCATAATATTGAATCCTGCCCTCCATCGTTTCTACACCTCAATCAAGTTCTCACATTTCCAGTAACACTTTACAATCCGATTACGCTGCTAGAAAGAAAATCTCATCATCGCCATTTCCTCTACAATTGTAGCGCTGCCACATGTGGCCACAAACAGAACTGTCAACAACAGAATGGCTAAGCACACTAGCCCACATCCAATGTTGTCTTTATAGTATCAAAAACCTTCAATCCCATCAGAGTGTTTTTAATTAATGTCTCCATTATTAATGTACAAAGAGTGTAAACATTAATTTGGTATACCAGCTAAAGACACATTTGTGGATGCAAAAGTAGCATAAAGATACAACAAGGCATTGTTCAAGTATTGTTGGACAAATATCTTTAACAAGTCAAAATTAAATATGGAGTACACAAAGGAAAATACATAAATCTCAAAACTGTACAAGGGAAATACAAAGTTGGCATACAAATGGGATTAACATTGGAGAGAAAACGTCTGACGTCTAGGTTTTTTTAAATACAGGGTCCCAAAGAGAAAATACTAAAAATTTGGTACAAATATAAAGAAAAGTTTTTAATATTATGTTAAATGGTTATGATGATGAAACCACCAGATTATAGTGGATATCACAAGACCATAGAGGGAACACCTTTTATGTTTTGTCAGTGTACGTGAGCTCTAAACTGTGTGTGTGCGCTTGTAAGTGTATGTGTGTGCATGTATGTGTGCATGTATTAAGAACTAGGTAGTACCTCAAGAGATGGAAACAATAAAGCTGTGCCACCTGACTACAGTTCAGCCGTTTGGCCACTGCTCTAAGCCAGGTTGCTCAAACAAAGGCCGTTGGCCGGTAGCCCCACTCTGCCATTTTTCCCTGACATCTTTCACCAAGGGTGAATGACCAAGTGGGTGATGGTTTGTGGGGCACATGTGCAACCAGTCCATTAGTGTAAACAACAAGCAAAACATGGATCAAAATTTTAAAACCCAACAAATCTACAAAGAAAACATAAAACAAACTTATTGAGAGAATAATGATGTACAAACCAAACAAGCACAGCTGAAAAAGCAAACTAAAATACTACACAGTCATAAACATTAAAATTCAACATAACAAATCACACATAACAAAATACTAAAAGTCCTAATGTACATATAATGGGATTTGTTCTAAAGAGCACTTCAATCCCTGATCAGTTGCCACATCTTATAAGGTAACCTTTAAGTACAGCAGATATGGCCATATCAGCGGCACTCCAACACACACACACAGGAGCGATAAAAAAAAAATCAGGCTGGTGTCATATTAAGTGCGTCTAATTCAGTGCCAATTCACCACTGCATCTCTATTTGTAAGCAAAGTATTATGACTTCTTTGCGCAGTAGAAGCCAATATGGCCTGTTCATCAGACGAAGGAAATACTACTTTCTCTGACAAAAAATTTCAAATGTTTTATCCATGTAACACATCACAGATGAGACATGAAGACCAAATGGTGGAAGGTTATATTTTTCTTTAGCTACCATACCAGCTGAATCATTTCTAAAAAGTCCATATGACCTGGTACTCATATTCGTTTCTCTTAAGAGGTGTTCCCACAGGGTGATGAGCTAGGCAAGAATACTATCAATACGACAAGAAGGCGTAATCATTACCTTATGGGAACTTTCCTTTGTGGCACCAATAATAGTACACTATCTCTATGGAGACAGACATGCTCACTCCAACATGGACTAACTCAGTTGTGAGGTGCTGGTGCTGTAGAACGGCCACGTATAAAATAAACACTGCCCAGATTATGAAATTTGTGTAACTGTATCGTGACACCAAATGTCTGTGGAATGTAAGTTTTGAACAATGCAAAGACTGTGATGCCTGTGACAAAGCACTGAACTGGGAATTTCTTAAGAAATTAACATTGAAGGTTTTGGTCCCCGAGAAGTAGCAAAAGGTGAAAAATATACAATCTTCATTTTATCAAGAGATAACAAAAATATAAAACTGTAATAAATCGGGGGTTTCTACTGAGAAAGTGTATAAACCCAAAGTGCATGGTTTGACATCCTTGACACTTTTTTGAAGAAAGTTTCTCAAATACATACATCCTTACAACTTATAATCTGTACGGCCTAAGTCACATGCGAGATTTTGATTTGTTGTAAAAATACAGCATGTTCCAAAAAGAATTACCCCATTACATGATCATATTAAATTTTGTGATTGTAGAGTATAATAATACAATATGGTGAGTGAAACTGTAAATACAATTATTTGAATTTTAATAATTCTTTTTAGACATGGTGTATATGCTTAATTAAACATTCCGTACAAACAGAGGACAAGCCACGTTGAGATTTGCATTTGCCAGGAACAGTTGTGTGTAGGAAAAGCGTAATACAGATCACACTTGTATGGACAGGAATGCAAGATCGCCAGTGTCCGGTCATCTCGTTTACTGAAATGGCATCATATACTGTGTGGTATATATATACAAGGTATAGAAAAATACATACTATACATCCATAAATATTTGATAAAAAATGTCAGTTATACAAATAGGCCAAAAGGAAACAAAACATTCTGTCTTGTACAAGATGCCTGGGCTTTAATTGTATATTGTGAGAGACAGTTTGTTTTGGAAAAGGTAATTAAATGTATAGTAGAAATCTGCAATTCGAAATTCTGAACGGAGTACAAACTTAAATTCTAAATCTATGTATATGCATGTATTCTAAAGTCAAATTATATATTTTCTACATTATCATTCTATCTTGCCATGGCACAGCGCCGATACAATTAAAATATGTGCAATAGTCCTCTCTTCATTGTTGTGCCACACGGCCCGGAAATCTAGGCAGGTGGGGATGTAGATCTACGAGACCTCTACTTTCTAATTCAGTTCTCCACAAACCTGGTGTGAATGTACACTTATCCACATTTTCTCTGTCCATTAATCCAGGAGCAAAATAATCAGATTGCTCACATGACCGCAGCCAGTATTAATAATTTTTATTGCAGTTTCAAAAGATGTAGTGATGGGTTTCTCAAATATTCTAAATCAAGAAGTCAGAACACTGAAAGTGTTTTCAACAGTCCTCCTAACTCTTGATGAACTGTAATTGTATATAACTTACTCTCCTTATCTAAGACACTTCAGTAGTGTGTTTTGATATTTAGTATTTACATGATTCTCAGTTTACAAGAATATCCTGGAATGTATGTCAGTTTGGAAACAATAATGCCATAAAAATGTTTTTTTACTGCACATGAAACATTCCTCGAGTGTTCAGAATACACTAAACAGTATTATACCATCTGTTCAAACTGTTCAATTTGTATAAGCCAACACATATATCAAACAGTAAGCACTGGCTTCTGCGATTAAACTTCCAAGGTAAGTAATTTGGGACAAAAATAGATTCTGCATAAAATGTGTGGATGCAGTTTCATGAAATGCTAGGTATTATGTTTTTTCGTATTCTGGTGAAGGCGAGCAAGTAGAGTAACTCTTAAGATTGAGGTCTTGAGAGCCAATGAGGGCAAAGAGAGGTGAGTGAAGAGGCAGGGTAAACGGGAAAACCCCACCGGAAATAGAACCCAGATCACCTATGTGGGAGATGAGTCGTTATCACTACACCACCGCAAACCCATATTCTGGTGAAGTTACGCTCATATCAGCGCAGGCATTCAAATATTATAATTTCGTAAGTAAAGCAGTATACCTTGGCAAACATAAGTGTTAAGTGCTTTAAAAAACTATATGGTTGTATGAGTTTCCACTAACCGTGCACCGAGTGACAAATATTACTGTGCACGTATGCTGTAAGAATGCTCTTGAGACCTCGCTGTTAAGACAGACCAAATCTCTTCGCTCACTCACTCTTATGAGTGTGATATGTACAGATAACAAGCAAGCATTTCAGATTTTTATAATTTATTAAAGGTGACCATTATAAATTTCTTGACATTGTTTTTACAACGGGGAAAAAGAATAATGTTTAACTCTTGTACTATTCTGTTGATGACCTAAACCAAACATATTTTCTTATAATTTTAAAAGTATTGGCCACAGCAAAACCCATTAATTTACATCTAAACAGAAAAATAATCGTGAACATCAGTCAATACTCACAAACCAACATTAACTGAAATTTACGCGTGTTTATAGTGCTGATTACAATATTTATTACTTTTTGTTGTTTATTTAATGAGTATGCAGTGAATATATGAGCCAGCTGAAAGTCACATGGCAGTGTTTATTTTGATAGGTATGTGAAAAGATATGGTACCAACAAGTTGAAAGTAGAAACGTAGCAGGGCTTTCAAAAGTGCTAACTTTATCCCAAACTGATTTTAAACACAATAATCACACCGAACAATGTCTTTGTTGAAAATATTTCATAAATATACTGTTTGTAGCCTGAGTTGACATATGCTTGCAACAAGTAATGTGAAATTCAAAATAATAAATCAATTATTTTTGCACACGTTTTAGAATTTAAAACTTTGCAAACAGCAAAACCTAATGTCTCCTTTGATCGCAAAACAACTATTCACTGAAATAAATAATGTTGCAGTTGTACACAGAGATCAGCTTATCACTTTTTTGAGAATAAAACATCCACTTACACTGGTTATGTAACAGTAAAAACACAATGTATAAAATTGTACGATAAAACTATCATTATTACAGAGTTAGCATGTTATGAACAACATACTGTACAGAGTATACATAACTACTTGCTACGGCACGTCACAATTCAGACTACAGCTGCTAACTGCAATGTTTTTATTTGTACTGTGATGATTCATGCCTGGAGCAGATGACAACAAAAACAAAACAAAGTCGATAAAAGTCAATTACTTTTTACTTTGATCACTGTAACAAATATTAAATCAACATAGCATCTAACTTGAAATGTGAATGTTAAATTATTTTATTTTTCAGTGTGGAAAGCAATCTAATGTGTGAGAAGAAATTCTTGTGGGGTAGCTGACAGGAAAAGTAACGGCTACCTCTTTTATATCATCTCCACCCCAACTCACATATCATGGCCGTTATCACATTCCAGGATGAAATTCAACTCTCTGTTTTTATCTACAGTGACCAGTACCATGACAATGGGTCCCTGCATCAATGATGGGCACAGCAAACGTGCTGCCATCTAACATGCAACTTAAAACTATCACCAGTGTAGTATAAAATCATGATTGATATTGTGTTTACAAAATGATTAATATAATATTTATAATTAATATTTATATATACCATAGCAAATACGACTTCCCCAGATTGAGTAGTTTCAATGTTTACATTTATTTTTTATATAAAATTTGTTTTGAAATTTTCTAATTAATCAGATGTAAAATGACCACTAGACTGATTTTAAAGTTTTCTACAACAATTTTAGGAATGCATCTAAAACAATTTTTTTTGTTTATTACTCTTAGCTGGAATACATATTTAAGTAACCAAGGAAGAATGTGCTAAGGCGATTGTTACAGTAATTTTGTGGGAGGATATGACAATGCATTGTAATATCCCAAAGAAGTAAAGGCTTGAGGAGTCCTTCTTCTAGAGCTAGACATCTAACATGGCCAGACATTTCAGTTAAGTGCCCCATCCGTCGGCACCTTGATGACAGCGTATGTGACGACTCCGGAGAGTTGAGGATGGCCAGCGTCGTGTAACCAGGTGGAGGAAGGACAGAGATGTTCCGTCCTAGTGGAATCTTCAGTGATGCCTGTCATATTCCACTTTGAAAATGCCAACGCCATCGCTTCCCGAAGCTGTCTAGTAAGACCTATCCACGGCACGAGTCAAAAGTATAGTCGCAACTTAGCAATCTTAGTGAAGTCTTTTGATAAAATTGTTTAACTGTCAGACTTGTCCAAGGAACTGTTTTAATGAGGAAGTCAAGTTTAATTTGTTGCTGCAGTATAAAAATCACTTTTGTTATTAATGTTTAGTTGGACTTTCCTTGGTGAACATTCCCAGTGACCATTTCATGTTTCGTGTTCTACCCAGAGTACAGTAATTTTAAATTATATGAAAAGAGAGTGACTATATGAACTTTGTCTACAAAATGGCATGCAGTAGTATTAAAGCAGATTTCATTAAGTTGCGCTCTCCATGATGAATTTTCAGGTTTACAAAACGGTAATTCTCAACCGGATTTCTTTGGCAAAATTTCTTATAGGTATCTGATGGCATGAATTTTGAGTGATATTCTATTTCTTTGAATTTAATTTGTCTTGAAGGGTTAGTAAACTTAAATGTGTTCCTTTAATTAAAAATTATATTTAAGGGTATTCTGTCATTTCAATGTGTATGTTAGTTGAAAGATGTTTTTTTTTTCAAGGTGTCTTGATTTACTAATGAGCATCTTAATATTGAACTTAAATATTTCAAGTTGATCATTAATGAATGGTGACCTAAGTATTCCACACGGAATCCAAGTGTTTCTATTTGGCATGTGTGAGCCAGCCTTCCTAAAGTATCTCAAATTATATATTCCTTATCGTATTAAAAGTCCACATTTAAATGTAATGTTATGAAGAAAAGTCAGCTACTTGATTTGCTGTAGGTCAGTTATATTCTGGGCAAAAGTACGAACCACGCAGCTACACAAGTTTCCAACTTAATCTAAAGTCACAACACCTACACAACCATTATCATTATAAACATTCCCTTCCAATAGCATAATAGTACATTACACCAGCTTTCCCCGAATTCTTCCAAAGCCATTAGAACTCCCAGCATGGGACTTAAAATCAAGTCATAAATAAGATGAACAAGACTTGTTTACAACAGTATTCTTTTTCTTAAGAATTAATGGGTCAACATTTATACAAGATTCAAGAGTTATTTCTGGTTGGTCTGGGTGGGTTTGTAAAGTGGCAATGAACAAACTGGTTGCAGATCATGTCCGAGCATGGTTGAAGAGGGAGTCACAGATGTTCTGCTGGAAAATGTGCAAGGCTTCAAATTTTTGGTGATCATATGTTACATAGTGAGCAATGATAAGGGAGAGATACTGTTTGTAGTGTTGTTAGTCTCAAAAACATTGCAGAGGGATGTTTTTTTGTATTTATTCTCATTCTTCTCTAAGTGGAGTAATCACATCAATGACTCAATTTGATGAGATATGCCCATCAGCGACCAATTCCTGCCTCAGATGTGAAATTGATGATGCTGGACCTGACTGAGGTACCATATCTTTGAACTGTAGAAGTAGTGAACTTTGCTGGTTGATGTGGACTGGAAGTGGAGAGTATAATATACTGTCAGCAATTATGGGTATGATCAGATAGTTGTGATTAGTTTCACATGCAGATATTGTGATTCATAGGTCACAAGCCTTGGAATTTCAAGCAACAACTGTATCCATATACCAAATCACTTCAGTATTTAAGCGTATTTTTATATTTATGGTTATCATTGGCAAAATTATAAATACAGGATACATCTACATGATCAATTCATGTAAGATTGTGAAAAATAACCTTATAGCAAGGGTGCCTCTACAATAAATCTTTGGCAATAATAATTTTAAGTAACACAAAATTATTGTGTGATGCCATATACAGTGGACTTCCTATCTATCGTTTTTCAGAGAACTGTGAAAAATTGCTATATGTCTGGGATTTCAGTACATGAGGGTTCTGACATATACATTAAAAAATACAACTTCTGACATTATTAGACTCTTGTTGAGAATAATGAGAACTGTACATTATTTTTTAAATAAAGTAAACTAAATAAAGTTAACCTTAACACATACAATAAAAATGGGAAATAAAAAAAAAAGTATTACTGATTTAACATTATTGTAAATAATACATTAGAAAACATTTCAGCCCAACTCGTTTAGATCAATATAATATCACAAAATACACAATACTACCTTTTAAGATACAATCTATTTTGTGCTGAAGGATGCAGATGACATTTGAAACATCAGTCTCAGAAGTTTTTCTGTTATAGCTTACAAACCATTCTAGATATGACAATTCTGTGGCAAAATTTAAATTCTGTGGAAAATTTCACATAAGGAACAATGTTTTTATTATATCATCTTGGTAGTCCAGTGGAATGCAAAGCTTGAAACAAAGACACTGACCAATCTACACTGTCACGACAACCTGTTTTAGACAGAAAATGGTCACAATTTAGCCTTCAATGTCTGAGGAGGTACTTGGTCAACAAACAAATGAACCAATTTTAATCAAAATAAAAAAACCTGGGTTACATTTTCTATTTTTGCTGGATGAACTAATGTGTAATGACCCGACGGTCTTTGTGAAGAACCGTTTTGTTTGCCTGTGCCTGAGACAAGCTTAAGCGATGTTCATGGGATGTAAATACTAACTTAAGACACCAAATAAGATTGTCTTAATGAAGCTAGTGCTCAAGATATGTTAATGAATACCACCCCTAGTTTCTTCCGCTTTTACGGCTGGCGGAGTGGGGAGCTAGTTGCCTAGTAACCAGCGTGACATGCTTGCACCCTCCCTCTGTGTTGGCGACTGGTCTGGAAGGGGCGTGATATATTGTTTCACCCCTACCACTGCTGTGGCTTCTCCGTCCCGTATGCCGTGAATACACTGCCCGATCGACAACCACTCTGCGTGATCTCAGGTGACTGGGTGCGCGTGGGACAGTCAAAATTTGGCTTCCTCGCAGAAAAAATGAGGTTTTCACCATTTAAAAGGAGCAAATTTCCTTTAAGATACATGAATAAAACAAAATAGCAGCTTTTGCTGGAGTGTTGGGGAACCAAACGTAAATGAGTTGGCAAAGTAGGTGGGGCCCTCACCCAACAGGCAAGGGTATGGAAGCAGGAGGGACAAAGATAAGGTGTGTGTGTGTGTGTGTGTGTACCTTTTTTTCCAGCATAAAACAGTAGAATTTTATGAAAGTTTTGAAGCCTCTTATTACCTCACCCAATTATCTGCAGAGCCATCTTATGTGACTGTACATACATCATTTCTGCGCTGAGTCAACCTGCGGGCTGAGGGAGGAGTGTTTGGCGACTCTTCCTCTGATCTCCTTGACTGTTTTGGTCTTTTCATTTTGTTCTGTGGGGATGAGGGTGGCAAGGAGATGATATCTTAGCTGTCACAGCAGGAGGCAGAGGGGATGGAAGCAATAGAGATAAGGTGGGCATCAGAGATAAGATATGCATTGTTCACCACGCAGACTACACTGTGCAGGCCAGTCTTCCTGCACTGCTCGTGCTGTTGACTTGTCGGTTTGTATGTGCAATTTTAGTAGATAGTGTTTGTGTGTTCATTATATGTTTGTAGGAGAACTAGGACTACCAGTACTACCAAACTGGAATCTTGTTCTGTTGGAAAGAATAGACATGAAGACTGCCATAAAGAGAGTAACAATAAAACGAAGGGAATCAAAAGTTTGGAACCGTTTTCTCAAGAAAATCAAACTCTTCTTGTGCTGAGGACATGTATTTCTAAACATCGTATGTTTTCATTACGAATCAATTTATTTCAAGAAGTACGAAACATTTCAGACATCATGCTGTGATCCTATGAAAGTGCATAGTGTTCCAGTTAAGGGTTCTTCAGGTAAGATCACTCTACAACGTTATAGAAAAGCAGCAGACCAAGAACTTAATTTAATCGGTGCAAAAAAAATGTGCTCCTCATGTAGGAATAAGGTATATAATAATAAACAAGTAGCTGAACAGATATCATCAGAGTCATCTGAAAGTGACGTCACTGAGATTTTAGAGGCCGAAGCATTAAAAGAAGAAAGTTGTATCTTACTTGACAAAAGTTTGGAATATTTGCAACAAAATCTGCCTCATGTAAAACACACACATTATTTCAGTGATGGTTGTGCTCCTCAGTATAAAAACTGCAAGAATATCCTCAATTTATGCCATCATACTCAGGATTTTCAGCTCACAGCTTCTTGGGCATTCTGTGCCACAAGCTATGGCAAATCATCTTGTGATGGAATTGGTGGAACTGTCAAGCGATTGACGACGAAAGCTAGTCTTCAACGACCATCCAAAGACCAAATTACATCAGTGTCTAAGATGTCCGCCTACCGCAATGAACACATAACAGGTATTATCTTCCATTACATTGACAAGAATGATGTGGATGACATTCGTTCACATCTACAACAACGATATACTCTGGCAAACACAATTGCGGGCACAAGAGGATTTTATTATGCTTCACCAATATCCCAGTATGAAATAGGAATCAAGAAAACAAGTCAGAATAATACGTATTTCTTAGTTTTCAATTTTGCTACACCAGCTGGCAAAGAACCTGAAGATATTGTATCAAATCTGTATACTGGCTGCTATGTACCACGTGAGTACAGCACCAAATGGTTTGTTGGTGTTGTGAACAACATTAATAGGTCAGAAAGATATGCTCAAGTAAACTTCATGCACCCTTCAGGTCAAAGTGCTTCTTTTTACTGGCCTTCACCTCAAGACGATATGCGCTGGGTTCCTTTTGCACATATACTCAGTATTTTGCAGGCGCCATCAACAAGCTACTCTGGCTGAACTTACAGTTTTATGAACGAAGACTTGTGCAGGCATGAAATTGAGTGGAAACTCTATCAGAAATGCACCCCACATTGCTGACTGCAGAATTCATGAGGATTGTGTGTACCAATTCTTATTCATTGTTACCAGATTTGTGAGTGAGAGAAAATTTATTTAATATGTCAATATACAAATAGCATTAATGAATCAATGTAATCCATCACATGTTACCAGCAAAAAACCACAATTTTTTTCATTTATCTTATAGGAAATTTGCTCCTCTTTTAAATAGTGTAAACCTCATTTTTTGCAAGGTCTACCTTTTAAGATACAATCAATTTTGTGCTGAAGGATGCCGATGACATTTGAAATATCAGTCACGTAAGTTTTTCTGTTATAGCTTCGAAACCATTCTATAATAGATATGACAATTCTGTGGCAAAATTTAAATTCTGTGGAAAATTAAACATAAGGAACAGTGTTCTTTCTATAATATCTTGGTAGCACAGTGAAATACAAAGCTTGGAAACACAGACACTGACCAATCTACACTGTCACAACAACCTGTTTTAGCCAGAAAATGGACAATTTATTAGCCTTCAATATCTCAGGAAGTACTCGAGATAAAAATCTGAAATTTTGCATTTTTATTGGCCTATGGTCAACAAACAAATGAACCAATTTTGATCAAAATCAAAGAACATGGGTTACATGACCTGGATGAACTGAATTTTTGTGCGCCTTACTACTGAATATTTCTGTTCCGTAGTCTTAAGACTGCAAATAAGCACACTTTCGCCAAGTCTACTGTAGAGGTGACTTGAGACTGTGTTTTTGTTAAACGGCGGACACTGATCGGATAAATTCATATGTTGAAATTTAAACCTCTTCAAAAACCCAATCAACTATACTTAGTTGTACACCACAATGTACTGAATGTACGTAACTTATTTTATACTGTAAAATAAATATAAATTGACACATATTTTAGATAAATGCCTACATTTATACTCAAAAATGTTTCTATGTGGAAATGATTCACGAACTTGTCTAAACCTTTTTTTTTAAAAAAAAAAAAAAAAAAAAAAAAAAAAAAAAAAAAAAAAAAAAAAAAAAAAAAAAAATCCATAGTGTAAAAAGTTTATAAAAATCTAGTCTGAAAAGTGTTTACTTACCCATAAATTGTAAGCAGAAACCCAGATTGTCAAATATCTGAGATTACTAGCAATTTGTTCAATAACTCTTGATTACAAACACACAGGTTACATATGCTAAATTTACATGTTGTTTTCAATACACTTTCTGTATTGAATTTATACATGTAAAACATATTCAAATGAAAGTCTGAAGGCTGTTACATCAGAAAACTGGGACTATATTGTATTCAGTTGGGCATAAGTTAACATGTAAATGTTTATCATACTGAAATCTTATTTAAACTAATAAGCACAGCCTCCAGTAGCATTTCTGTGCTACATATTGACTGTAATTGCCAAGAATTGGTGGTTTACTAAAAAACAGAAAAAAAAAAATACAACAGAAAATGGTATGTATTAACATTAATAATCACACTGAGTACAAATTTAATGGAGGCATCACAATATTCACAGTACATGCTATAAAATGCGATAGTGGGGAGGGTTATGAAGATACGGGAAATTGTGAGGTGAAACACACAAAATTTATGTAAAATATGTTTAGGACTATTGGGTTGCTTAACCATGTTAAATGCAAGAAGATCTAACCTAACTATATAATTGTTGACTCACATTGGGTATGTGTGCCAACGTGTTATTGTGCATCAGAAAAAGGACAATAATAGATTATAGGAATAAATGGCAGCAATAAAATTGTCGTCTAACCACGTTAAATGCAAGAAGACCTAACATAACTCAAACAAACTGTAAAATAGGTGTATCACAGGGGATGGCTATGCAATCGCGCATCAGAAAAAGTACAATACGTACTAACAGGAATAACAGCTGCAATTAAATTATCTCTGAATATAATATAATTTAATCCAGCGAGTCCTTATTGTCACTCAGATGCACTATAGTGCATCTACACAAGTCCCCTGCGTGATTTATTTATCGTGAAGTTAAGTTCAGTGTTCTACATTTAACATGGTTAAAGAATACAATTTAATTATTATTTACTTCTGTTATTCATTACTAGCTGTGCCCACGAATTCATTCGGGTGGACATTAGGATTTGTTTACATAATTTTAAAATTTTGAAATCACAGATACACTTCATTTTTATTTATTGGTATAGATGGTTATTAAAAAAGCTATTGTTTCAACAATCTTTTTTGACAATAACCCTTTTGCGGAGGGGGTTAGGGGGGGGGGGGCAGGAAAATAGAAATATCCTCTACAATCTAAGAAAGATTCATCAAAATCGATTCAGCTGTTTCGGAGCCTATTCTGGACAAACATTCACACACACAAAAATTCAAAAAACAGTTATTCATACTTCAATATCGTTTAAATAGCATATTATGCTTAGATATTGGTATCAATTTTGAAATAACAGACAGACATTTCAATTTTATTTATAGTATAGATATAGACGAATCTTTTCCTGACATGCATTAGTGCATCAACACATCGTACTTGGAAAAAATTAACAAAATAATCTAACTGAATCGTACTTGGAAAAAATTAACAAAATAATCTAACTGATTAAAGTTGAAGTAAGAAAAAGTTAATTGATTAAATTTAGAAGTTAAAATCAATGCAAATTAACTGATTAAAATTTAAGTTAAAAAAAACTAACTGATTAAAGTTAAAGAACAACAAAAATTGGTAATGATGCAATTAATAATAATTAAAACAGACATTTGGTTAATTTTCTTTTGTTTTGCAAGGAGTAGTAATATCTTATCAGTATTCTAAGTTTTGCCTGTGTTGGAATGTTTATCTGTAATGTGTTTGCTTTTTCTGAAGTCCTAGTTAAGGTTGCGTCAGTATTTGGAGAAAAAACTTTTACTACTTCCGTAGACATTTTTTCCTTATATGTTGGATATTGTGGTGTGCAACTCGTCAGCCGCCAAATACGCTGTGCATTTTAAAGAAATTTTTCCAGATATTAATGGCATCTGCATATAATTTATCTTCGGCCTCCAGGCGATTGCAAAGTTAACTAATGTTAGTTTTAATCATCAACCAGATATTTTAACTATTAAAACTAAAATGTAATTTGTTTTTAAATTAACTAATAAGTTATAAATTACACACTTTAACGATTCATTTAAATCATTTTATTTTAAACTTTGATCCCAAGGATGCAACACACAAACACACCCACCCTCTGATACACCTATTGTGAAATTAGGACTACTTCGTTGCAGCACGATCTTTTGTCAGCTGTCAGTCGGACGGCCTGCAGCGTGTGACGACGTGACTCGCACCGACCAGCGCCCGCGACTTTAACCTTCTTTTGTATTTTGGACATTTCAAATACCTATTAAATTTATTTTCCATTGATGTGAGGAGTCAATAGGGCGTCGGGAGAGAAAAGTAACGATTCTCTCACGTCTTCCTAACTATCGAAGTGAGAAGCTTTGTTTTGTAAAGGCTGCAATTCTGTCTCTTTTTTGTTTGTCAGTTGCGAGTATCAATTGTTTTGCCGAGACAACAATAAATATCCAGTAAACATTTAACTTCATTTTTTATTTATTGGCAATCCTGGTATCAACAAACTTTCATTATTACGTAGTCGAAGTCTCCAACTCACGCTGAGCTAGTCTGTTGGTGTTTAATGACACAACAAGAGAATAGGACAGTAACCCGTTACAACTTTACTTATGACTTTGTATTTGTGATACGGAAAACCAATTTATGTTCGTAGCTTTGTTATTGGAACGAGAGAAACGGAACTTGTTAACATTAGGATGGCAAGGACACCTGCCAAAATGGCGTCCTTTTCGCTGTTGCCAACCTTCAATGTAAAATTTCAGTTCAAATGCGCTGTTACAGTTATTTTATGCACTAAAAATAATAGAATTCTTTCATTAATTTTTAAAAAATTATTTAAATAATGTTTTAATAGTTTTTTCAGAGAAGTTATAGTTTTACAAAATTCCACCACATGTAAATATTGCCGCCAAATTTGTTACCAAAAGTTTATTTTTATTTTTTGGTTACATTTTAATGCAATTATTGTGATTTGATAAGAAATTTTGTTTCGGTTTTTCGCTAAACATGTGGGAATGTGTGAATTGTTTCATTATTTGTAGTGTGATGATTAGTGATCTAGGCTGTTCATGGTAAAGTGAGCACTTTTGAGGCCCTAATTACTTTTTCCTTTCAGCTATGTTTTATCTTTTAACCCATTTTAAAAATAAATACTGCCATGTAAATAATAAACACAGTGTGTATATTCCACCGCACTTAGAAGATAACATCTATAGCTAAGATAAAATATATTTATTGACTATTATTCCAAATGAGATGGCTTTCAAAAGTGCTCACTTTACCGTGAATAGCCTATAGTTATTTTGAAATATCAGAAGTGTGGAATTATTTTAGTTTAGATTCAGACTCGCCAACAAAAGCGATCTGCATATTTTCCACAAGCAAAGAATATCTCATGGTGACAAATCCAATACGAGTGCTTTGAATAAACACTTAAAGAAGCATGCTCTAGAAATAGCTGTTGCTGAAATAAGGAAAAATGAAGAGGAAACTAAATCAGAGTACAGCTGTTCAATCTGCGCAGCCAGGATCATCAAACATGAAGATCATGTTCAGTAGCAAACAACAGTCAAGAAAATAGTGAACAGAAAAGCAAAGTTCAATCCAAGTGAACATAAAAGCAAAACTATACCAAAATTAATACCATAAATGATTTGTGTAAACAACCAGCCAATATCTATTGTGGAAAACAGATGTTTCAGGAGACTTGTGGAACATTTGGAACTAGGGATGGGTCGATACCACATTTCCTCAATACTCAATACCAAATTTCCACAGTAATAGCTGTAATAAAACTAATTTGGCGATTTCGCCGTTATGTTATTTTGCAACGTCAAGGAAATTACTTCAACGTTAAATAAATATCGTAATTATCTAATACACCCATCGTGGCCTAGTCCGCGGAATACACAGGCTAGGCCACGACAGGTGTATCAGATAATTATAGTATGTGTGGGATGTACAATAACTACTCAATTTGCTCGCTCGTGCCTAATGGCGCTCGCTCACAACTCTCTGTCTACTTTTATTGTACCTGAAATATATACCATTTAAGTGATTAATGGGATAAAAATTAATTAAATGAAATTTTTCTGTGCATCATATAATTGTGGTATGTATTAGATGTACAGCAACTACTTTAAGTTGCTCACTCACGCATATCGGAGCTTGCTCACAACTCTCAACCCATTTTTATTCTATTTCAGTTATGTATCATAAAAGTAAATGTCAAAAATCATAGTTGTGGTATGTATGAGTTGCCTAAAAACACTGCAAGGTGCTCGCAGCTGTGTAAATATTATTACGCTTAGTACGCTTTTCAAAATTACCATACACATTCTGAAAGTTATGGTACACTTGTCAGAATTTTCGTAAACTTTACAAAAGTTATGGTATGTTTGTACCATAATTATGGCACAAGAAAATTGGTGTTAAAATCTATACTTTTGGATATTTCCATGCGACACTCGATACTATAAAGTATCGATGGTATCGAGAATCCCATCCCTATTTCGAACCACATTTCACAATTCCTACACTGAACACTTGGCAAACAATGTTATTACGATACTGTACAACAAAACTGTTAAAAAGGTAAAGAATCTTCTTGTAACAGCAGCATTATTTCCCTCACTGTTGACATGTGGACTTCTTCCACAAACGATGATTTTGTTGGCATCACAGCACATATTATAGATGACGATTATGTATAACACCATATATGTCATGAAGTGAAGCCTTTGTGAGAGATTTTTCACCCAGCTCCGATCATCATTAATTTCACTACTGAGACTGCAGAATGGTGGGATATCAGTGGCAGGATATTTTGTATTGTTAGGGACGATGCCAAGAACATTACCGCACCTCTGAATGCCCTCCCAATCCAGCACAGATTTTGTCTGGCACACACACTCTTAACTGGTCATCAAGGATGACATTTTTGATTCAAAACTTATTTCACATTTGCTTTCTACAGGTCATTTCCAACATTCTTCATCTGCATGTAAAGTTTTGAAAGAAGCACAAGCACCAGTTGGCATCAGCCAGCACTGTCTAATCCAGGATAAGCCAACTCATTGGAATTCCGCGCTCCAAATGATAAAGTGACTTTTGGAGCAGAAACTAACAATTTCATTAGCAGCGACTAATTAAACATTCCAGAAGAATTAACTTCTGCTCAGTGGGACTTGTTAAAAAGTGTTGCGCAAATTTCAGAAATGTTCAATCAAGCTACATTGGTGATGTTTGCTGAAAAAAAAATTTCAGTTTCAGAAATTATTCCGATTGTCAACAGCACTCTGAAGCATTTAGAAAACCTGAATGTAACTGGCTTTGGTGGTATTAGAAATGATTTGACGGCATCACTGAAAAGATATAACAATGTTAAAACTAGTGAGGTAAGATTCCATACAATTAATTGACCTTTTTTTGCTTTATTGCACTAAAGTTTCTCAGTTCACTGTGTGCCAAAATTTAAGCAACTGTATTCATTCATAAATTGGCATTTTTAAAATTTGTGAACATTGGTATTATATAATATTTCTAATTAAACCGCTTGCTTAATAAATAGATTGTTTTCAGCTATGTGATCTCGCCCTCCTCCTGGCCTGGACCCAACAACTAAGGAAAGAGTGTTTCCTGAGATTGAAAACTTTGAAAAGGTTTAACAAGCAATTATTAATATACGCTGTTTCATATAACTTCAGTAAAATTTGACAAGACATTGCGACCAACCTACACAGCGTGTAAATAGTAAATGCCACCCATTTGGAAAGTACTGTGTCAGCTGATGGTTGTTGCAGGATGTGTGTTATTATGTTGGTGAGCTTTGCGATGATTGTAGAAGAAAATAGTACTTGGCAATAAAGATTATAATGTGGAAATTTAATAACAATTATAACATTTATGGTTAAATTACATTCATAGACTAATGTATAATTTTCTAGAGTTATGGAGCAAGGGCTTTAAAAACATTTAGAAATATTACGGTAGAGCATGTGAACATTACGGTTATGTAAAAGGTTTCCACCAATCTTCCTTGGCTATGCTTTCCACCCACCCGGTGAAATGCCATTGCCATTGAGCTCTCTTCCATCATAATTTATCTATATGCAAGAATTCCTTGCTTGTGAAGTCGGAATATTATATAGGCAGTTAATTATTTTTATATTTGCGTATTTCATTAAGCGTAGTTTGTCATTGGTGCTTTTTAGAACAGTCTCCTCAGTGAAATGAATTATCGACATGTGACTGCCGCTTTGTAAAAGGGTCTGTTGTGTTCTGTGGTCGCCATTTTCTGTGACCATCGCGAAAAAGTATTTACGATGTGAAGTTTAGATTTTATGGTTTCAAGAAGTAGCGTAAGTGTTTTGTTAATTGCATAAGTCGGCAAATAAATTATTTTGTCAGTGGCTGGCAAGCAATTTTAAGGAAGTAATCCAAATTTTGGCACGTGTTTAAGAATTACAAAGTGATCAGTAAGTTTGTATTATTTATAAATAATGTAATTTTTAATTGCTGTTAAAATATTTGAAATGTATTTGGAGTTTAAAGATACCTTGTTTTACCCTAATTTATTTTATTGAATTTCTAACCATTTTACATGGAAAGGTAAATTAAGTTGAATATGTTTACACAGTGCATTTCATACATCAGTATTACCAGTGATGTATTTATTGTGTTTTGTTCTTGCGGGAGGTTTTCAAATGTATGTGGCCTAAATAAATGCCCTTTTAGTGTAGTTCATTACTTAAAAAAATGCAATGATATTTGTGTGCTGAGTATTTCTCGCATAGGTATGAACGATACATTTATAGCATTTAGTTTGAAGTTAAAACTTGACAGATACAGTAAATTGAATGCTATTCCATACAAACAAAATTTTCCACTGCATCATCAAAACAATGCCAATCGCCACTCTCTCGTACGAATAACCGCAAAACAATCACGTCTCACAAAAGACGTTAAACTATAGTTCCCCCACCCCCACCAATAAAATAAACAGAACCCTAGCTAGTATATTATGCGATCATAACAAAAATAAAACAGTTGGGAATGGCAACCAGTTATAGTAGCCTAAGTACTGGACAGAAGTTGTCAGTCTTTCAATGTATGCCATTGGATTCGTTGTTTGTTCACAAAGATTGTTTTCTTTCACCGACAGAACAGCTGTGGCAGAGTGATACATCATGGCCGTACTTCTTTTCAAGAAATGTCAAAATTGACTAAAGTTATAAGAAACTGACTATACAGTGAAATAGCTCAATGTGAGTTTTACCAGTAAAGCACGAAATGAACCACAGGTAGAAAGTTAATTGTTAACGTCTATGTGTTAGAAGAGATACGTAGCTACATTTACACTCATCACACTATTTAATATGCATGCACACGTGCTCTTGTAGGATGCAGAAATCTCTCCACCAGTACATGGAATGTGGACATATTGACAATTTCTTGATTTTACAAACACAAATCCACCTACTGAAACTGTATCAGCTCAAGAAGTACTATTGATATTGAAGCCTGATGAAAATGTTCTATGAGTACCGGAAAGTTCAACAAAATGTTGTTCCCAAGACACTCAAAACTGTCAAAAAAATCACACTGCTGTCCACCAGCTACAGTTTTTGCTGAAAGAGTAGTTCGTTCAGCTGGCATTATATTAGACCAAAAACTAAACAAGTTGGACCCTGAATGACTGAAAATGTTTGTTGTATATTTAGACACAAAGACTTGAATTTGTGAAACAGTTTTTTCTATCATGTAAGGTCTGCCTTGTAGATTGTGACCTTGGCTGATGTTTTATATTATTTTAAAACAGACTTAATGTGACTGCAGTGTTTTCACTTGTACCTCAGTTTTCATGACCTGTATATATAATGTAGCATGACTGGGTTAGTTGTTCCATGGCTGTGTAATTTTAATTTAATTGATTTTCTGAATATGCATGCAATATTTTCTGATTTTCTAAAAAATTTTCTCATTCTAAATGTGTGTGCAATTTTTTCTGGTTATAAAGTATAGTTTACAACAGTTTAGTTTTCAGTTTTATTTTTATGTATTCCCAGATTATTATGTTGTTTCAGAGACCTCTGTGCCCTTTGAAAGGTAGGCCCCTACTGTCTTGTGTAACTGCCTTCTGCATTATTTAAGTATGCCTATATGCAGTGCTAATACTAAGTGTATTTCAATGTCATATGTCATATTTTACGTCTTTTACCCTGCATGTCATTATTTTATGTGGTGATTTCTCTGGTAAACCTATGCATTCACTATTAGAATTATCTGCAACTGTGTTCCCAGTTAATCCTAATTGTACGTAGAAATATTTTGATGAGACCAATTTTTTTGGTAATATGGATTCGGGTTTGAGATTCGAGAATATTTTATAAAGTGGATTTTTATACTATGGATTTGGCAAACAATTGAATTCAACCCATCCCTACTTTCTTCTGTGTAGAAACCAATTCATATTGTAAATTACATGTTTGTATTTATATATTTAATGATAATATTACAATGTTTAATATAAATTTTGTTACAATTACTTGATAAAATTAGTCAACAGGATACCAGAAAATAAACAGACATTATATTACATTTAACAACACAAAACATTGCAGATATCAAAATATAATATGCTTACAAACAGATAGACTACAAACAGGTTCAGTCCAATCATGGGGCCATTTTTAAAATTCAAGTCCCTGCAGAGAACTAAATCCATGCCAACTGATTGGGACAGTGTACAATGTTACACTGGTAATTTTGGAACAAAAAGACAGTTTGGCAATTTATTTTCTTTTGTATGTGCCAAATGTTGAAGATATACATTGGGTTTGATGTACTGTTTATTGATGCCTGATAATTACCAGCCCATTATGAGACTACTCACAATTCTGCAACCTTCACATAAAAGTTTGTTCATTTATCTACATTTTATAGGTACTTTTTCATCACCCATCTATTTCGTCAAACCAAAAACTTAATTTTTTTTGTCTTACATTACTTCTAAAAAGCGACCAGCCTGTACTGGCAAGGAATAAAGTGTGCATCAATTCCCCAAATATGAAACAGTTGGGTAGAAACTCAATGCCCTGGTTTCAGCTGGCACTACATACAGTCCCACAGCAGGGCTTCTCAACATGTATCCTGTACATAATCTCCTTGCTCTGAATGACTCGTATATTTATATTTTGTGTACTCTTTTCACGGAGTGTATTACAACTCCCTCACAAAATTTCAACAAGGTAAACCTTACAAAAATAAAATGTACAGTAGTCATAACTCTTGAACGTTCCCTTTAATAAAGACATGATTCTTAATAACTACAGAATTATAGTAGGCTATAAATATTTTGGCGAAAGAAAAGGAAATACGCCTACTAAAACTTAATTTTACGTCAGCAGTATTGTCCTTTCATTGCAGCCAACATAACTTATGTTTTGCAAAAATAAACATGCACATTAACAACAGTATTTAAATCAATCTCTATCTGGATACGAGGATTTAATGGAAATGAGTGTCAGGTGTGATTATGGAAGGTACTGAAAACGTTTCAAAAACAAAATAGAAACATATCAATGGCATGAACTATGTTGGAATTAGGATGAAGGCATTGTTTGTTACAGTAAATCTTAAGTTGCTGATGCAAAGCCACTTAGAAGTCCTACTGATCCTTTATCCCCATTACTCAAAAAAACCCCTAGTTGAATCTGAAAACCATGTGATCCAAGTGTTCAACACTAGCTACAGCTAGGAACTTGCAAGCACCCACTTCTCAGCTTCAAACCTGCGCCTAGGGCATAAATCTATAAGGATAAGAGTACTTAACAATAAACATTCGTAATTAGGAAGCACAACTCTCTACCTGTCATTAGAAAACAGTCTCTGCAGGCTTGTGATGATTCAAGAATAGCCAACACAGATTTTATGCTGGACCACTATTATTGTAACTCAGCACAATAGGACCTAACAGATAAATAATCTTATAGGCTGTTTGCGGTAAAATGAGCACTGTTGAAAGCCCTGCTTAAAATGTACTTGTACACATGTTGTGTATTCTTCTACCTTATGTAAAATTAACATTGTCATGGGCTTCATCACTTTGTTCATGTGTCGGTCAAGTGAAACCATGAAATTATTAAAAAAGTAAACATTTTTATAAATCTGCCAATATTTACACAGTGAGGCATTAAAAACAAACGGAAAACAAAAGTTTTAATTTAAATCATCACAAATGGTTACCCAGCACTTTTTATTTGATGTTAACATATAGAACTATTTTCTATCCATTGCTACCAACTTTACCGGGTGCATGTCACTCAGTGTACCCGTTAAAATATGTGCAGGCAGGGGCAATGACATTTTTCTAAGGTTGATTTCAAAAGTGCTCACTTTATCATGAACAGCCTTTACCTTAGTGTAACAATGCAAGCTTGAAATATTTAAATAATAATTTTTAATAAGACCCAAAGTTACATTTTGTCTTCAAGTTACTCATAATTAAAACTCACCTTAGTTTCATCTTCACCATTATCTACCGATTTCTGAATTTCTTCAGATGGTGTAACCTCTGAAACATTATCAGGATTATTCTCGGTGCATGACATGGATAAACCTGAAGTATTTTCTTCATTGACTGTATTTTCAACCTTAATGCATACGTCTGGTGGGTCATTCGCAATATTTCCCACCTCAATTACTTCTGATTTTACAGATATCTGTGCTGATGAATCTTCTGTGTCGCCCATTTCTGAAGACAGGTTTTGAGACAAATTTTTTATGAAAATACTAGGAACACAAAACTGTACACACGTCAAATTTCACTAACTTGGTCCCTATTACTTCATCATGATGAAAACATAATCATAAAAATTAGTGCCACTGATCGTTGACAAACATCCTGCAAAAAGAAAAACACAAAATTAACTTTTTAATTTAGATATTGTAATCACACACACAATACACAGACCTAGGTTGAAAATGTAAACTAAAACTAAAAAATTTTTGAAGGCTTCAAATGTTGCAATGTCCTCACATACTCAACTGCTGGAGGAATTGGTACAGGCAGTAGATAAGACAGATGGATGCCTGATTCACTGACTTTGAGAAGGCCTTTGATAAGGTCCCCCACTGGATTTTTGATGCAAAAAGTGGATGAGCTATTGGATGACAAGTGTAGCCCTCTTGCACTCAAAAATACTGTTCAAGCATAGCCAAACATTAAGCATCGAGCCAGAGTCCTCAGCGCCAGCAGGGGAGTAAACTTAAAAACAGATAATCTAGGCATGCCCGCAGTTTTTTGTATATAATGAGTGCAAAACACTCGAATATCAGCGACGCTTGTTATTTCATTTAAAAAGAATCGGAGGGTATGTGTGTGCTGACATGCAATATGCACATCAGCACACACACCCTCTGTTATTCATCAATAATGAAATTAGGTTAGGCCTTCCTGCATTTAGCATAGTAAAGCAACATTGACATATAAATTTTACCCAATAATTTGTCTGATCTATAGCCCTCCCCATTATCACGTTTCATAATACGTGAAAATATGGTGATGAAAGAGATACACCAATGAAGATTACTACAGGAACAATACAAAACTATTGAAGAGAAGCTTCAAACAAAGCTCTTAACTTTGCAGGTCTTAAAACTAAAGACAGAACTAAGTGATTGATAAGTTATCTGCTGTCGTTTATTTCACAACTGTTTTTTCGTGTATCTTCAAAGACAATTTGTTTACATCTTAAGACAATTGGATTAAATCTTCAATAAAATAACTACTGGTGTTAGTAACATTCTTGAAATTGATTTTACAAAAGCAATTTTCTTACAGTATATGTACCAAAATAAACCATTTTATCAAATGTATATTTTGATATATTGATAAATTACACTTATAGCTAATTTTAATGCAGAGTTACATTACACAAAATTAATAAACCATAACATTCTGCCTAACAACACCTATTATGTGTTAGTTCATATTGTTATGGCGCACTGGAGAAGCCAAAGGGATGCCACTTGAGCAGCAGTGTTTTGGGAGGCACGTGGAATACAAAGAGAGTAGCCGAGGGGAAACTAGGCCAGCAGTGCAGAAATATAAGGCATGGACTCACAAGGCAGGCATCTTCATTACTTATCCGGCCACCGGGGCCCAGCAACCCCAGACACTGGCATGGGCGGCGGCAAAGAGAGCCCTCGTACGTGAATTGTGCAACTACATATTCTATCAGTGGTGAGTACAATACTGTAGTGAGTAGGAGAAGGGGCGTAATGGACAGCGGCCACCAATAGTTCTGATAGCATTACAGGCAAAGATCAGTGTGAGCTGCTAAATGCTTAATAAGTATTTGAGGCCTGTAAAGTAAAGAGTTAATTTGTAACTGTAAAGACTACTTGTTTATAAGACAATTTGGGACAAAGTAAAGAGCAATTTATTATAAATGCAGTTAATTATTGAATTGGTAGAGAAATGCAATAGCTTAAAATTTTATTTGGCTGGAACAGCAAGATGGATGTATGAGAATGCGTTACAAGACTCATTACCACGTCAAAGGATGTGGGAAGATATTTCAAGCAGGTTGGGAAAAACATTTTTATTTATAGATGCAACAGAGAAGTATAAGGAGCTGCTTTACACTAAAAAGCAAATAGGATGGCGTTACCAGACACACAGAGGATTTGTTGTTCTATAGAAATAAATACAATCCCTACTTGCCAGTCAAAATTGGTAGAAATAATTTGGAAATCGCTGTTGCCAACAATAGCTGATAAAATCATAGGGCTTCAGTACGAAACACTAGAACAGTTACTCAATAACATTAAAATAGTTGACTTAGGATTAAAGAGATAAAATGAGACTATTGGCATGAATTCAAATAGCACGGAAACTGAAAAACTCTACGAGGAGATAATGCAATTAAAAGAGGAAATTGCAAAATTAGCAGTACAAGTGAAAGAAAAGAACAAGCCTAAATATCAGTCAAATAATTCCAACACACAGTATAGGAACAGTTATGTGTCAGGCAGATGAAATAAATTCCATAACACACAGCCTGTAGCTCGTTTTCAACACAGAAGGCAGTTCCAAAATTCATTGAAACCAAGAGGCTCTAAAAATATATGGTATAGCAGGTCAGGCTACAGTAACAAACACAGTCAGGAAACAGTAGAAATATAAACAAGTACAAAAACAATAAGAGCATTCGCCGAATTACCCCACTTGAGGTAATAGTAAACAATAATGATAGTAAATAGAGGAGAAAATGAGGAATATGTTAATTGTAGGCAAAGTGACAATATTGCAGAAAACCATAATGTGCGCAAAATAAATGTATTTAACAAAAGGGGAACAGGAAAGAGAATGTACATGGAAATAATGTCTCAAAACTCACAACAGCAAAACAAACTATACGTAAAGGCAAGGAAAGTAATGACTTGCTATGTAGAAGGGAGGTTAAGTCGCAAATACATTTCAAGGAATGAAATACAAATGAAAAAGTGAGCATGAGGGTGCACAATCAAGGCAAACAATTAGAACACAACAAATTCAAAACTCACATAAGGAAGTCAAGCGGTCACAGTAAATTACAAACACATCAGGCACGTGGAAAATACCTTCGTAGGGAAGAATTCTGCTTCTGCGATGGCAAAAAGCAGAACAGCAACATTCCAGACAAAGTGTCAACATGGAAATTCATCGGGCCGCACAGCAAAGCACAACAAACATGCGCATTGTGTTTCTACTCAGGTCATCACAATAAACAGTTCAAACTGTTTCTGAACCAGGAAATTTGAGTTACAAACAGATGTTGCGGCACAATTTAAACAGTTAACAATTTAAAAAGAGAATTGGAATGCAACCCCTGAAAGTGTTTATTAACACAGAACACACGACCCATTGTTACAAGGGAACACAAAACACACACAGAACTGCCCGACTATGATGAGACAATGCAGCGAGCGGATTAACTGAGTCAACAGCAGTTCCACACTGCCAACCATGAAGTGGCAAGGTCACGTCAGCACGGCCACAAACACGTATGCATCAAAACAACTACACAGAGGTAATTAGTAAAAATTCGAAGAAAGGAATATTATGCATTATTGGATACAGGATGCAGTCGCAGTTGTATTGCATGAATAATAATAAAAAATAAGCCACTCCAACAAGTCACGGAGAATTTGGCATTAGTAGGGGGCCTCCGAAATATAAAACAAATACAAAATTAAACATATTAGGAAATACCTTTCCACAAGACTAATTATTGAAAATTTGAAAATTGATGTGATATTAGTTGATTTTATTAAAGCTTATGATATTATACCTTTCCTTAAACACAATATTATTTAGCCATAAATAATAATGATTCTAATAAAATACTACAAGTACCACTACACACATCCGTAATAGAGAATGAGAAAGTCGATAATATATAATACTGTATATAGAAAAGAAAGTGATAGGAAAAATAAATAGAAATTTAGATGGATATCAGAGAGGGCAACTTTAAAAAGTCATTAATGAATTCCAAGACAGATTTACGAATAGTATATTAGGATTAACAGAGATCAGAAATGATGAAATAAAGTTAGATATGTTAACAGACAAACCAATACACACTCGGTCGTATAGAATTAATCAAAAATATGAAAAGAATTAATAAAACAAATTGAGAACATACAGCCTGTAGGTATTATAGAAAAAGCTGATTCTCCTTATGCAGCACCTGGTCGTGTTATTAGGAAGAAAGGCGGAGGAATGAGATTCCTCACAGACTTTAGTCTTTTAAATCAATATTTAAAAAAAGTACAATACCCACTGCCGATAACAGAAGACGTATTAAATACCCAGCAAAACACAAAATATATTTCAGCAAAACACAAAATATATTAATTTCATTAGATTTGTTTTCAGGATTCTACGCTATCCCAGTCAGGAAGCAAGATAGGTATAAACTTGCCTTTACAACAGACGGAGTAGGACTTTATCAATATAAAAGAATGCCTATGAGATTAAGCATGTCACCCCAGTACTTTCAACCGTTCATTGATATATTGTTACGACCCCTCAGATGGAATACACTACAGCATATATTGATGATATTCATCTCAGGGGACAACTTCGGTAAACACATAGCTAATATACGCAAGGTCCTTAATATATTAAGGCCAGGTTTCAAGGAGAGAGTTGTGTTTTGGTACCACTCACAGCGTTACTGGTTTCCATTGCGGCCGAATGCAGCATTGTGTACCATGGGCTTCAGGAAACTGGTTTCGGGGAATGTCTGGGTTGGGGAGAGGTGGGAAAACCTCAGTTGACGTGTCCTATTACCAGTTTGAGTAAAGTTTCCAGGCATGTTTTTTTTCTTAGCTGACTGACCGGACTTATACGGCCAGTGAACTGCACACCTTGCACGGGTTTGAGTCCCCTCCCGGCCTTAAATATTTTTCATCATTGGTAACATTTATTTCTGTGACAACATAATTTATTTTACGCCAGAATGTTTTTTTCTAATGCAAAGAAGCATTTAATTATTTTTTATTCATCTATTTATTCCGATTTCATTATATATATATATATATATATATATATATATATATATATATAAAGTTAAGATTATTTTTCCATATTTTCATTTAAAATACAAGATGTTTCCTTTTGTTGATTATGCGTAAAACTAATGGTGAGGGTGTATGACTAATTTATTTTATTCATATATATAATTTTCACTGTAGAGCAGCACAAAACAAATTTGCATAGTTTTTTTTGGCAGCTGTATGGATTTAGATTTTATTTCTGCAATGTGACACACAAAAATGTGGTTTTCCAAGGGTTTTAAAAAAGTGTAACATGGTTTAGATTGACTGTAGAATGTTCCAGTTTCCATAGGTTGAAAGAAGACATAGTTGACCTCAAATTCTCTCTCGTTCAAAAGTATTGCGAAGGGATTACAGCCACAGAGAAGCAAATACTGGATCTAGGCTCTTTCTGTCGCATTTGGCTCCTAATATGCACCACTTTTAAAAAAGTAGGAATATCAAGTATAATATACCTTTATTGTAAATTAGTCTAAAATTCTCCATTTTTGTGTTGATACTTATTTACAGAAAAATGAGTGGGAATATGTGCACCAGGATTGGCCGTTTCTATTTCCTCAGGCCGACTATCAAAAATTTCCGCCTATTTTATATTACAGCAATCCGATCTATCTCATTTAAAGAAAACAGTTGCAAGCTTGGAAACGACTTCGCAAAACATTTCACTGTCGACTAAGATCATTCTGTTTTGGAGCAAGCCGCTTTGATTCATTTGCTAGAACTGTACCAAAATTGACACTTTGGACAATATTTTTGCTAACATTACTGGTAATATAGCAAGGGGAAATAAATCCCAATTATACAATTAAACCTATTTGGTTTTCATTCTATAGCAATTTTAGAGGAGCGTCTGGCCTGGGATTCTAACCATGTGCAATCAAGAATTACAAAGGCCATAACCTTTTATTTTATTTGCGTTAAAATGGGTCTGTATATATGTAATACTCAAGGGCAAAAATATTAAGCACTTAAAAGACATGGTCGAAATGAAACGGTACATGTTACAGTCGACGTTACTGTATTGCAGTGAATTTCTAGATGTTAAGATAATTGCACTTCTAATCATTTACACACCCAGCGATGGTAAGCGTGTGTATGAAATTAGGTATACTTTGGACGATTCCTTCTGAACACTTGACTTTTTTGTCAGTCATTGTATTTTTATTTGCAATTATTGTATTTATAACTGTATTATTGTTATTTTCTGGCCGTTATTATTGGCCAGCGAACTGGCAAGCTACTCTTTCTGGGTGTACGGTACAAATACTGCGGTATGTGTGAGCATGCTACTTCGGAACACAAGACAGCAAAAACCCACCTGTGCTACAAAAATTGGGAAAGAACCCTCCCAGTTTCAAAAGTCACCAGCTGCCACTGAGGGCCTTCAAAAGTGCTCACTTCACTATGAATAGCACATACTTGTGTTATTCTCATGAGCACAATACTTAATGTCTATCTCAATTATTCTAACTTAAGTAATTATCACTGTCTCTGTATTGATTATAGTCAATTCATACTCATTATTTACACATATTCAATCAATCTATTGCCATCACTCACAATCTCTGTCACTCAAGCATCCAGCCCATCAGTCTCACTCTCCACTGTACTGATGGTCATTAGTTCACAAACTTCACTCCTGCAGGTCACTCTCAACGCTTCGCTGTCTTCGCACACCTGGTACTTATGTTTACACAATACTCCAAACTCTAGACTGTCATTTCAGATGCCTGTCATTGACTTAAATAGTCTCGCCAGCTCAATTCAGAAAGTTCCCCACACCACGAGTCACACCGAGAGGTGGACAATAACCAGAACATTCTTGCAATGATAACCGCAGATGTTCAATCCCCTCAAGGACAAAAGGCAGCACAAGCCCCAATAGGCATATCACTGCAACGACACTCATTTCCACATCTCCAAGCACTCCTTGGGACACCACCCTGCCCCTATCAGACTGCTTTGCTCACTTGAGCAGGATGGTCAAGAGAAATAATGCACAGCAACATATAACACTGCCCCCTCTGCAAATCTGTTCATCCCTAACACACTCCACTACATCAGGACTTTCTTAGTGTGCCAGTCGGCTAATGTGGACAACCTTACGATTTTCCCTAGAGCCTTGAAGAAAAATCTGAAAGACCTCTTCATTGATCTTTTTCAAAATCCTGGGGGCCTTCCTAACATTTCTGTAGCTTCTAGCAGTATCCTTTTTTACCTCAGTGTGGGTTGTACAGCCACGCCAGTTGTCTCCTCGAAATAACTCACCCGACATTCTCCTGTCGTACCGCATCGTCATCCTGTCACCATTTATTCTGAGGTGATATCAAGCAAAATAATGAATGCCAACTAGTCTGTGATGTAATTCACTAGCAGTTTCCTTCCCTGTCTGTCAACCACACAGCACGTCACTATGGAGGCGTAGCTCCCTCCCAAACACCACCATGGATGGTGTTACCCTTGTGGACTCGTGAACTGCCCAGTGGTATACAAGGAGAAATAATGGCACCTGTGAATCTCAACAGCATAAAATTTTTTGTCCCTGATCCAAATTGAGTTTTAGTGGCACCTCAAACCTTAAGAAGATATACTCTACAAGTGCACTGGCCAAAGCACATGCTCCTTGGTTTGGGAGGGGAATGACGAAAGGCCACTTAGTAAAGTAATCTTGGGCCACGAGTAGACACTTATATCTCTCTCTCTGTGACAGGCAAAGAGCACAGAATATCTAAAGCCATCCTGTCAAATAAGACTGCAGCACTGGTTTTCTGGAGGTGACCTTGTCCCCTGACCCTTGGTTCTTTCCTCATGGTGCAGCTGCCACACATTTGGCATCATTTCTCAACATACTCCCGAAAATAAAGCCACAATCTTATTCTAACTCTGTCTAGGGTCTTATTAACACCAAAGTACCCACTGGCTGCAATATTATGCAGTTCCTAGAATATATCATGAGCACTACATTCTAGAAGGACCTACTGTGAGCTTGTATGTTTCCCATCATTACTTTCCCAGTTCTTGTAAAGCACCCCATTCTTCAGTACATTGGGCCCAGTATGCTTTGACTGCTGTGCTCAGACAATGTCTGCTAGCTTCTTGCCACTCTGGTAACGGATGTGAAATGGGATTATTTAGCCAATATTTTCTAATTTATTTTTTTCACTTAACATTTGATTTAGGATTTAGCAATGCAACGCAGTCATGTTTTGAGGCTTCACATGGAAAAGGTGCTCCAGATGGAGTTGGCAGAGCTCTCAGAGGTTAACCAATGAAAAGTGCACACTATATTATCATGAAGTCTCTTGTTTTGGCGAAAAAAATAGCTGGGCTAAAGGTAAATTATGTGATTCCATATTTACACAGAAGATGCATTCTTTTGTACAAAATATGATTTAATTCCATTTTTTTGTGGTAAGAACAAAACAACAGAGTATAAATATGCCAGAATTTGTCAGAAGAGTGGTGTTGAAGATGACGGTGAAATTAAAGTTACTTGTTTCAATGTGGTAAGTAATAGTGGAAAACTATTTAAAATAAATTACAGTTTGTTTGCTTTATTGCGCCCGTAAGATCATTTTTTAATACAAAGCTGAACAAAGATATTGGACAAATAAAATTACAGTATACAAAGTTTATACACTGGATATATTATATGTAGTAAAAAACTCACACACCCATGCAGGGGGGGGGGGGGAGAGGGAGGAAGGGGGGAGGGGGGAGAGAGAGAGAGAGAGTCAGATTGCACGTACACACATCATACCTCTCTTCAAAACGTGACTAATTTTCTTCCAACATGCTGTGGGGCATCATCGTTTTAATGAAACTGAAGAAAAAAGGAACAAGAAATGTGTACAATGAAATGTTATTAGAGTAATTTCTTAATTTTTGTAGTTTACATATTCATTTGCGCTATAAAATGCACATTCAATAAAGAATTCTTTCAGTTGTTTTGTAAAGAGTGTTTGGTTAGAGAAGCAAATTTCTTGAAGGTTTTGTGGTAATTTATTGAAAAATTGGCTACCAAAATAGGACAGTCCTTTCTGGACAAGTTTTAAGTTAACTGAAGAGATGTGTGAGTGTTTTTTATTCTAATGTCATGCTTATGAAGGACTAATTTTTTCTGAGATAAATTACTGTTTTGGATACGAATATAAGTAGGTACTGAAAACATGTACTCACATGTTAATCTCTAAGCTCTTCAGAAGAGGTCTATATGAGTCTGACTTTCTTTTGCCATTGATTATTCTTACAGCTCTCTTTTGCATGTGAAACACTTTTTTACTGTCAGTGGAATTATCCCAAAAAATTATACCATAACACATGATGGAAGGAAAATATGCAAAATATTCTATTTTTGTTCAAGACTTCTGCAACACCTTGTAGACCAAAACAGGCTGAACTTCATTTTGGTAAAATATACGCAATGTGAGATTTCCAGTTTAGTAAATTGTCTACTTTTAAGCCAAGAAACTTAGTCATTGCAGTTTTATTAATTTGTCTCTGTTACTGCTGAGATATGAATTAGTGTTTTTTTTTCTGTTCTTTGTGAGGAAATTCATAAGATATGTTTTATCTAGGTTGAGATTTAATTTATTTGCAGTAAACGATGCATTTAGCTCTGTAAATGTTGGGTCCGTTTTTTGTGTAAGATCATTTACTGAGTCTCCAGAGACCAAGATGCTAGTATACTCTGCAAATAAAATTGGAGTAGTTTCTGGGGTTAAGCCACATGGAAGGTCATTTATATAAACTAGGAAGAGTAGGGGGCCTAATATTGATCCTTGTGGGACCCCATGGTTGATTTTTCCTGGTTCAGAGTAGAATGAAGTAGTTTTTCCTTTGATACATCTTACATTCATTTTGGACACGTGTTGGGAATATTATTACATAATCCAAGACTTATCCAAAACGGGAACAGAATATTTTATAAATTTTCAAACTAAGTTGATGTGTTTGAGATGTGTTAACTCCAATAACGTCTGTATTACTCAGTGTCCATACTCTTCAGTTCTGACTGAAAACTTTGTTTTTATTAATCTTACTTTCTCTAACAATTGTTCAATGCTTTCAATTATATGATGTTCAAGCCTTCATATATCTATTTATAGATATACATCTTTCTGTCATTTTCAGTTTTTTCATACTTGTGTATAATTGATAGGATTCATGTAGCCTATGTATAATTTTTAGTTGACCTAAACAAGTACTTTTGTTAAATAAACAAAATGTCTTATTAGCTTAGTCAGGCCAAAGTCTATTAAAAGATAAAATAATTTGTAAGCTATGTATTAACTCTTTCCCATCTATACATGGAATAATTAATAGAACTACATTTCTTAATTACAACCAGTGTTTGCAATAACTGTTATCATTCACTGTTAATCCTACAATTCGTAATGAGTGTTACTTGGGCTCAGAAGTGTTACCTACCCAGAAAGACTTACTTTAATGGTACCAAGTAAATAATAATTTTATAATAAAATAATAATAAAAGTTTCATACGGCCGACGCATCAATAAAGTGATGAGGCCCACTGCAATGTTAAGTTTACATAAGGCGGAAGAGTACGCAATGTGCATCTTAAGCAGGGCATTCAAAAGTGCTAATTTTACCATGACCAGCCTATAATAATAGTTAGTTACTAGCAATTTTGGAGGGTCTACATGTAGTTTGCTGTAAAAAAAATAAAATGTGATAGTGATGAGGGTTATCCAGATCATGGTGTTTATCCAGTAAGAGGCATATAATTTACGTCCAATATATTTATATAGGATTGCTCAATTGTATTAAATGTAAGAATTCCATTTGAAATTTATCTTTAATGTGCGAAATGTAATTTACAGGGTATATTTATGCTGCGATGCTGAGTTTACACAGGTAAACAACACAGGTAACAACCAGCATGTAAGGAGTTACCTTACAGGGAGTATCGACATGAAACTTTATTGTTTCTAAATTTCTCCACACACCATTTAAGGTTATTTAAATATTGTGAACATATGTTATTAACTTCATTTGAATAATCTAATTTTAATTATTTTGCATGTCACATTAATCAATATGTACTTTCACTTATTGTAATTTATTGAAAATCAGTCAATTCTAACTATGTCAAAAACATACTGCAACATTTATCCACACTCTACTAGATTTACATTTTACCTGCATAATTTTAATAATGGAAATTAATGTTTAAATTGTGTGTTATCTGTTTCTCATTGGAAAGAGAATACATAACTGTGCCCAGCAGAAAATAAATTAAGGAGTTTTGGAATGTGACAATGCAGACGTGTTTTGGCCTCTATGCAGAAATTACATGTATGACTGATGTGGCTGATTTTAATTAAATTTTATGAAGAAGATTCCAGTATTGACACAGAGCAGTATTAAGTATCACTGCTAAACACACCGGAGAATGTCTACCTGCACGAGAATTATTCATTATGCATTTCCCGGTTGTGTTCTGAGGCAGTCTGGCATACCAGCTATTATGCCTTAATATCTGCAGAATTCTTCAAGTAAGGTTCTTCTTTACTATTTAATCAGTAAACACATACTAGCCTTGAAGTTGTATATGAAATTTAATAATATGACAAGTCCAGTGGTCCGAGTATGTGGTAATAAATTACCAAGATCAATTTTGAATTATTCTTAAACTCTACTGATGAACTAAGCCTGGTTGCCCTCATAAAACTATTCAGAGTATTCTTCAGTTGAGTTTGGTAGTCAAATAATGTGCTTGTAATTAATCAGAGCTTTGTGTGATTACTTTAGGGAAATCAATTGTTTCTTTTATCACAAGTTACTTTTGAAATAACTAATTTTTCTATGAGTATTGACAACAGAATACTTAGATATTAGTTGCCTTCTGTTAAAAAAAAGTCTAAATATGTTGCATTGAGTAGTAAATGAGATTTTCCATTATTTAATTATATTTTCCTAAGCTTTCTTCAAAGTGTTTCCTTATATTATGTTAGTAGTAAGTATTTCTTTTTCTACAATCTACAATAGCCTGTGTATATTAATCAATTATCCTGATCATGACATGGGAAAGAAGTGGTACATATTGTTCTGATTTATGCTGTTATGCACACTATCTAATTACACATATTTATATTCATTGAGTTACACTGGCTCAAGATATATATTATTTTCTGTAAAGTTGATCTGTTTCCAAAACACCATTATTTTAGAAATATTGGCAAATCACGCATGGGTCATGCAAGACAGTTGTGTGTACTCATAACTAAGCCAATAGATTATAGAATTTATCGGCTGCCCAACATGTAGGCATATTTGTTACACCTTGACACTCTCCTTTTAGAAATTAATAGATACCCATACATGTGGCATATTTAATAATGATATCAATTTCTGTATGAGCATTAACATGCCTTATAGAAGTAATTGGCTATCCCAACGTCGTGCCTTAACATCTCCCAAACGTGTGTCTGTTTAATAATACAGCATTTCATTATAAGTGTTGGAAGATCATGTAATTCTAGTAAATTACTCAAGGCTTACCTTGTCTATATTGACAATAGGAGTATACTACATAATGTATTACTAGTAGAATAAATATACATATTGTACAAATAGGTCCAGAGATGGTGTGTGTATACAGTAAATGAGCGTAGCCATGTTACTTTTCAATACACTGTGGCCAATGAGACAGGAAATCAATGTGTGTCAAAGTTGGTTGACAGGTGGATTTTGGGAAATTGCAGGATGTTAGACAAGGTTTGATTTTTGTCCTGTTGGAGGTTTGGGATGTACGAGTGCTTAAACGCGTGTTATATTTTAATTCATGTTGTTTGATGAGTTAAATCTAATAATTGTGTGAAATGATGAGTGTTTCTATGCTGTTATAGCACGGGAAAAGTAAAATTATAATATTTATATGGTGATAAGTGTGTGTGTGTAGTGTCGTCAAATGGACTGGCGTTGTGTTGCGTCTAATCATGTACGCTGTATGAATAGCGAGTGGTTCGGTGAGGAGTAACCAACATAAATGTAACTTTACAATAGTGGTGAGAGCGATGAAGATCAGGACAATTGCAGGGTAGGGTACGAGAGTAAAATATGTACGTTTTCGTGATAAAATATTATCCCACAAATTACTTCCAGTTCATAGCCCTCCCCACTATCGAAACTGTAACTTGTATTAATAATATTGTCAATTTTGGTATTGTTCGGTTAGATCCTCGTGCAATTAAATGTGTTTTCGTGAAAAAAATATTATGATTATATCAGGAATATCAAGAAAAACGTTAAATTGCAAAACGACCTAACCAAAAAATACCTAAATTCACAATATTATCAATACACACACCCAAATTTTACTGTGATAATGTATGATATTCAAGCATAGCCCCCTTGGCAGAGAAAAACACTGTGCAAGCATAGCCAACATTATGCACCAAGTCAGAGTCCCAGCATCAAAAGGGGAGTAAATCCCCAAAATAGTGATTCAAGGCACACCTGCCATTTTATTTTGGTGGTGATGCAAAGCATCGCACATCAGCAAAGCTTGGAGTTTCCGCAGAAATAATTTTCAAGTGTAGCACCCTCGCAGGGAAATATTCTGTACAAGCGTAACCAGATACAGGACGAGTCCTTTAAAAGAGACCAAGAGGGAATGAGGAAATACAGTCCAGTGTGACAATAACATACGTGGAGTAGATGATGGAAGTGGCCGCCATTGACCTCGAGGCAGGTGTGCAGACGACACCAAAAGTTGTGATAGGCACGGGCCAGGACATGCTGCGGAATGGCATCGATAGCTGTGATAATGTTGGCCTGCAGTTCTTCGAGTGTGTGCAAATTGTTGCTGTAGACCTGTCCCTTTAGAGCGCCCCACAAGAAGGAATCACAGACGGATAAATCTGGAGAACGGGGTGGCATAGGTTGCTTTGTTCCACGGCCTGATGACACGATCAGGCTGGAACACAGACTCAATGCGCGTGATCATTGCACCACGGCTTCATTCTGCTGAAAGTAAGCATTGTTGCGCTCATCCTCCATCAATTGTTCCACAAAAACATTGAAAATGTGTTCGATGCAACGAGCCGAGTTTATAGTCTTATCGAAGAACACGAGGATGATACGGCACACCAGACACTGAGTTTCTGAGGCTGCAGTGGAGCTTCCGTCAACATGCGTGGATTGTCACCTGACCAATGGCGCATGTTCTGGGAGTTTACGTACCCTGACGGAACCATGCTTCATTGGAAAACAATATGTATTCATCTTGCAACACCTCCGGAGCAATATTGGACAGAAACCACTCCCAGAACTGCACTCAAGCTGCCTTGCCCTCATCCAGTAACTGATGCACCACAGAAAAATTGTATGCGTGCAGGTCCTGCTTGAGGATCCGCATAGTGGTTGACTGGGACACCTGCAACTGTTACAACAAACGCCGAGATGATTTACATGGATTGCATGTCATTATCTGCGCTGCATCAGCCACCTTTGCCTCAGTGCGGACTGTCTTTCAACGCAACTTTTGCTTATTCAGCACGGATCCAGTTGCACACCATTTTGCTACCAGTTTCTGCACGACTGATTTAGCAGGGGGCTTCGCTGCAACCCCACCCACCACAAACTCCGTCTGAAACAATTCTGCACACTGCTTCAAAGAACAGTGGTGTGCATATGTCTCCACCACAAAAATATGCTGCTGCATTGGCAACACCATGCCAATGCACCGAAACACACTCACAAAGTTCCTCGTCGCTGCCCACAAACCAACCGACAGTAGAGCACTGGAGCTGCACGCAGCGTGCCTCAAGGTCACTTGGCGGACACTTCCAGCATCCAGCATCTTACTCTATATATTGTTGTCACACTGGTCTGTATTTCCTCATTTCCTAACTCTGTTACACACATGTCCCACAGGGCCTGTTTAAAAGGACTCACCCTGTATTACGCACCTAGTAAGAATCCCAGTGCCAGCAGGGGAGAAAATACCCAAAACAGTGATTCAAGGTGTACCGGCAATTTTTTTCTGCAGTGACACAAAGCGTCATGCATTAGCGAAGCTTGGAGTTTCTCCAGAAATGATTTTCATGTGTAGCCCATTTGCACTTAGATATAATGTGTGTTTTGCAATTTAACATATTTTCATGCTATTTGCAATAGTATTGTAATATTGTACCACAAAAACATGTTTAATTGCAAAAAAGATTCAACTGAACATTATGGAAACTGACAAGGTTGCCAATACAATTTACAAATACGATAGTGGGGAGTACTATGAACGTAACTGTAATTGCTGGGTAAAACGAATAAATATGATGCAAGTTTTCATGATACAATTTTACCCCACAATTTCCCTCCAGTTCAAAGCACTTCCCGTTATTGTATTGGTAATATTGTCAACTTAGGTATTGTCTGGTTACATCTTTTTGCAACTAATCATGTTTTCATGATACAATATTACAATCATCACAAATAGCACAAAAATACTGCCACTTTTTCTCTCTCTAGAAATTAAGTGGGCTATACCAAGTTCGTTAAGGGATGGAGGTCTTAATCAAATAAAATAATTAATTATAATTTCCTTATTTTATTTACAATAACTGCAGCAAAATTCTCTGAACTCAAATTCTCACAATAAATTGAAATCACCTACTGTTCACAATTGACACAAATTAATAAAATTTATAATTACAACAAAGAAATCAATGAAATTAAATAATTAAAGATCATTCTCAATAGACAGTATATCAACCTATTCAATTATTTTATAATTTATGCATCCATATTTGGCAGTTGGAATATTTACAATAAAATCAGTATTACACTTCCATTCAGTCCACGTCCTGCCAGTCGCAATGTTCTAGAGTCCTCGGAGCGCCCTCACGCACAGTAGGCTTCACTCGTCGGTTTCACACCCTCTCGTCCATTCAAGTTACGAACACCTCACTCGCCGTTATCCCGCAATCTCAAGTTGTCGTCCACAACTTCGCTTCGTTCACGCACACTCAGCCTCCATCAAAGACTCCCGGCCACTGGGTTGCGGCAGTATATATAGGTCTTACGCAGCCACCTAGAATCTTCCCCAACTCACGTGATGTGTCGCAGAGAGCTGAGGCGCCAACCAGTCTCACCAGAACATTATTGCTTCGTCGCTAAACGTATAGGAAACTGTAGCAGCCGAGAGGAGGTCCGTGACACCAGCAAGATTCGCCACTGTCTGCATTCACGGGATTCCCAGAACGGGGAATCAGGAGGCATCGTTCCAGGAAGAGGAGAGGACGAGGTGGGTCTCCGATTACGGCGCGGAGCAATTGAGTCAGCGTCAGCTGCAGCACGTAACAATACATTAAATTGTAAAGCGACCTAACCAATAAATACCTAAATTCAAAATATTACCAATGCACAGTCTCACACACACACATAATTTTTCAATATGAATGGGCTACACTTGAAATTCATTTCTAGGGAAACTCCAAGCTTTGCTGATGCATGACCGCTTCACGGTCACTATCTAAAGAAGAAAGCCGGCAAGGCTGAACCAATGTTTTGAGGATTTACTCCCCTGCTGGTGCTAGGACTCTGGCTCTGTGCGCAATGTTTGGCTATGCTTTTACAGTATTTTTAAGTGCGAGGGAGCTACGATTGAAAATTATTAATGCAAAATCACAACAGCTAGGTACAACCTATTATGAATTTTGGTTTAATTTTCTAAGGTATCCCGTACTTGACATCACTAGCGGCAACATACTACAAAACGCATGAATATCATTGGTAATATTGTGCATTTAGGTATTGTTCGGTTAGGTAGGTAGGTGTTTTTTGTAATTTAAAGTGTTTTCGTGATAAAATATTATGATTAAGAACATATTTTTGCACTTTTATCCCACAATTTCCCTGATCTTCATAGCCCTTCCCACTATGATGAAAATTTAATTTAATTATGTACTCAATGAATCTCCATTCATAGACGTAGATTATGAAACACAACACTGCACTTTCGACAATACAACTGCCGACCAGTGATGTCAACCTATTTCTACACACATTTGTTTCCTATCTCTTGTGCATTATTGGTCACAGTGTATCGTTATGTAACATGACATTATACGGCACCTGTTTATAAACACTGTCTGTGAACATTAACTATGAACCATTATATGTACTGTATTTTTATTCTACTAGTAACACATAACATAAAACTATCCTCGTGGATACAAGGTAAGGCTTGAATAATTGAACAGAATAAAATGTTGTCCCGATGCTGTTTAACCGCTCTGTTGTTCATCTGAATAACCCATCACTATGGCATAAATATACCTTGTGAATGTTGTTTCATACATTAAAGATTTGTTTCAAAAGATGTTCCCACATTTAATACAATTCAGCAACCCAATGAAAATATATTGTAAGAAAATTTTACGTATTTTACTGCATAAACACAGCAATATGATAGTCCTCCACAATATCACATTTCATGTTACACATGCCAAACTACGTAAGCCCCGCTAAAATTCCTATTAACTTAAGTGTGATTAGATTTTATTTATAGCGTATGGTTCATCAATACAATTTTAGAAAGAAAATAATAAAAATCAAATATCTAGTGACTTCAACCATTTTATCGCGTAAGCAGACAAATCTTTGATCTCATCAGTGGGTCCAGGGTATGATACAGTCTGTCTCATCTAACGTTTCCAGAATTTGACAGCTACTGCTGCCATTGTATTTAAAGTGTAATACAGTAGTGTCGTATCTGAAATAACGAATGTCAGCAGACCACCATGTAAAGCAATGGTGGTATCCCTGAATAACATTAATTCTTTCTTACAGCTGCAAAAGAGAAAATAGTGCACAGTACAAATTTGAAAAAATAAGTAAGCATTTCGGAATAAATGAAAATAATATTACGTTATAGTATTCTGTATAAGGTTATTAAACATGTTTATAGTTACAAATTTGTTAAAGTGCATAACAGAAATAATGAAAAAGGAGGGCTGTTTATCTTTACCAACTGTACACCATGTTGTTATAATGAATGTTGTGTGAATAGTTATTTAAAATACAATGACGTAAAAATCCTTCATGCAATCGCCAATGACAGCAAGACATTGTACGTGTTGCTAAAGGAGTCGAAGACATGATACTAATGGGAGAACTCAAGTCGTTCTGTGCTAGAAACGACTGGCCGATTGCTTGGAATTTCATCGAAAACAGTCGCAAAGTAAATAGCAATAAATTATGTACGTGAATATTTGGAGTGTAATTTATTTTAAAGGGGGAATGTAAATATCTTAGGCAAACGTTTTTTAGTTCTTTTATAATTAAGGTAAACATATTGTGTGATGGTTTTTAGCAGACAACATTTAAATGTCGTGTGCAGGTTTTTAGCAGACAACTTTTAAATATGCAGCATTAATTTCATTTCTTAGAAAGTATGTTAATGTTATAGTTGAATTAATTTTTGTTTGGTCAATAAACAACAAATACAAAACTGAAACATTGAGGTTATATTGCTCGCCAGACCAAAACCACGAATGCAGTTGTAATAAAATACTAATTATTTTCTCCTAATTACATTAAAACTGAGATATATAATGTTTAATTTGTCCAGAAAGACTATGTAAAGTACATTTTCTTTCTGTGGTACACTTTTTAGCTAAAATAATAAATACTAATAGTATACAACAAAATGTACAGAATTTTTTTTTTGGTGACGAAGGGCATGTACATTACATATCCACGTTACTGTAATAGTACAAACAGCTATGTGTTTCACGTAATTGCCACTAGGTTTCATTACTTAATGATCACAAGCCTACCAGTCTTCACCATTTGTGAGGAATGTTTTTTGTACAGGCTTATTTTATTGTAATTGCTAATTGTGTTTTTTCACTGCCTAAATGTAATTTTTTTAAGGTAGGCCCACTGGTGACAATGTCTTTACATAGAACTCCAGCAGACTTTTGTTTTCTCATAGTTCATTTTACTGCTCAGTTGTGAATTAATGATTTTTTTTCTGATGCTCACATCAGTTAACTATGTGAAATTCACATTCTTTTTTTAAATGAATCCTTTAAATTGTTTTAAAGGCGTACAAAGAAGGCAATTCTGATCATACTTCGGGCCAGGTAAGTTTTTGTATTCTTCGTTAATTGTTTAACATGTGATTTAATTTTGATTACAGTGTTAATTGTAACCAACATCAATGTCTTTCTATTTTGCCTCAAATATTTTCCTGTTGTGAGAGTTGCAAACTTGCAAGTCCAATGAAATTTCTTGATTTAAAATATTTTTTTTTTGTGTTTGTGATCATTGATTTGATAGTAATTAATAATATCTATTTAATTAATTGTAATAATATGAATATATTCTATTGATAGTATTTTGATAACACACTGTAGATGTTACCATCAGAAATAAAAAGAAGATCTGTGTAATCACATATTTTCCTCAATTATAGTTGACATGTTTGAAATGTCAAGCAAAAATTCACATGATGTTATGAGCTGTTCAGTGAGCATTTTTGAGGCCCTAGTTACTTTTTTCTTTCCGCCATCTTTTATAACCTAACTACATTTCTAAATAAATATTGCCTTGTAAGTAATAAACCGTATATTTATATTCCTTTGCACTCGGAAGTTCACGTCTAAGGCTAAAATAAAACACATTTTTTGACCATTATTCCAAATGAGAGGGCTTTCAAAAGTGCTCACTTTGCAGTGAACAGCCTATACATGTTTTGACAGTCACATGGTGGCGGAAGGATACGTATTCAGTTTGTTTACAAGGTACTACTTTCGTACAATCTGTCAAAATCTGGAAACCTTATACAAGAGACTATAGCTGAGGGCATTCTAGGAGGAGATGACGTACGGTCTGATCTCCATGACTGCAGGAGCAGGATGGGTCGTCTCTGAGTCTCCATTTGTGCAACATAGAATTGCAGTGATCATGCCCAGTCCGAAGTCTATTCAAGGTACACCACAATTTCCTGTCGAGCATAAATTCATCTTTCCTCTCCTCATCGAACGTGAACAATGGACTGCTTATATTTGATTCAATCCATCTTTGCTGCCACTCCAAATATGGGTAGAAACCATTCGTGTCTAGGTCTTCAGCTAGTTTCAGTGGCGGTTTTCTTGACTTAAGCCTTGAAAGGTCCTCGTGCAGCAGGCTTCCAATAGAGTTCCTTGCCTTAACATATTTCCGCAACAGTACTTTCTGCCTCCTAATGTCAGGAGGGAGGGTGTTAAGACCAAGCAGGTAGCCAGATTACCTGGACGTCTACTAGATTCACATGACTGCTGTTAATCCACACAGGGCAACAATATTCTGCGGCTGCATACACTAATGCCAAGCTGGATATACAAAGGCAACTAGCTTTTGCTTCCCATGTGATGACGCCAACTTCTGAATGATGTTACTACGGGAACTCAATTTCAAGATGTGGTTTATATGTCAGAGTTGTGTCAAGAACCACTCCCAAATACTTTGGCTTGTAGTTGTGCTTGAGAGGTTGACCATCACAGTCCACTTCCAGTTTGGCATTGGCCATTCTGTTGTTCAGATGAAAGCATGCAACTTTGGTTTTTGTGACGCTAGGTTTCAGTCTCCAGTGTTTGCAACATTCAACACACAATTAATGTGATTAGTAATAATATTATATATAAGTTAACATTTCTGAGTAGCCCATTACTTACCTGATTTTCGGAAAAGATGCTATTCTGTACAATTAGGCCTACCTTAAAAACAATTATGGAAGTAAAACACTTGAAACTCAAGGGAATAAAATTACCCCATGAATTTCAGAATAAACCATTAGCAAAGTCAGCTTTCCAATAATATAATCACTTGAAATGCACTGAAATTGTGGCGAGATGTATTGTAAGTAATGTGTCCTGGTCCAAAATTTGGAATCACAATAGCCCAATGAAAACAACAGCCTGAAATGATGCCACACGACAAAATTTGTTACATTTAAATGATTGTTCACAATACTCCGAAAATATCAGCCCAACATATGTAAAGAATTGGCCTTATAATATAAAATAATAAAATAAAAAAAAAAATTTATTATTTTCACAATATTTGGATTTATAAAATAGAAAAAAAGAACTTATTTAAAAACAAACCTCAATGCGATTTTGGGGCAAAATTAGTTTATTATTTACTACAGTACGGAAATATGAACAAAATGTTACGTAATGTTGTATTTACAATCTTTTTGCGCCCTGATGAGCGTGACATGATGCACAGTAGAAATGGACTCTACTTACTGTTGAGTTGTCCATAACCTTGCTTCATTGGCTGCTACTTAGATTTCATCGTGTTGGGTTCGTCAGGATATTGCAAGGCAAAAAGTTGTAATAATTATATGCAGCATATTATATTTATTGTTAGTTTCCCAACTTAATGTTCGTGTAACGTACCCTACCGACAGTATCAAATTGTTGTGGCTCAATCATGACACTAAAGTCGTGACTGCTTCCACCTTTGATATGCCGGAATCACATTGCCCCGACCAACACAGCACGACATGCCCAAAAATGCAACCCCAACAAATTTCAGTGTGACTACTTGTATTTTCAACACGACCGACACCACACTCTCAGCATTTAACCTAACTATTCACAAGGCACTGATAGGTTACGTCAGTTTCAAAGGTGAACAAGAGGGAAATTTGTCATACATAATGGTGAAAAACTGATGTCGCTAATGCATAGAAACGTAAAATTATTATTTTTAACAGTTAAATACAGTAATTTTCAATTTATTTTTCTTTTAAGCTTCGTATTTACCATTGTATTTCGTTTTGCAAAGTTGTACATTCGGTGCGTCGTGCCGCACGACACGGCGAAAAATAGAAATCATGTCTAATCCAAAATTGCTGGTCGCACGACAGAATCGGTCGTGCTTACGACAATCTATCTTGTATTACATTGGCTGTTGGCCCTCGTGTTGTGCGCGTCGGGGCTATGTGAATCCGGCATGATGTATGTTTTAAAGATATCTACCTGGAGCTATTCTCAAGGGAATCAGATACTGTTAGTAACATTTCTTAAATAATAAATAAATAAATATAAATTTCCATTTTCACCAAACATGCAAACAAGACGATCCAAATAACAGCTTTATACACAGAATAACAAAAACAATAAACACTGCTAACGTTTAAGTTACATTATTTGGTAACATTCACTTCTTACTTTCCCTTTCGTATCTCCAAGAAATCCTTGTGGCAAACTAAAACGTTCTATCTTCCTTAATCAACCTTTGCACAAACACTCATTCCATAAATACTAGTTCACATCCCAGTACCATAGATATCAGCCATCGCGAAAACATTAAAAACAGAGAAATAAAGAATGATACCTTAACTGAATTCGTTTCTTTCGACAGTCGGCATGAGTTATAGAATATACATAACAAACAAAATAGTTTAAAAAATTGTCAGTAGCTAACGCATGCAATCCTTTTTATTGTCTTATTGCACCCGTAAGATTTTTGTTCAATACATTGCAGTACAAAGCTGCAGTGAATCTAAGGAGCACGAAAGTCGCAGAGTACTCTTTATTGAAAAAAAAAAAACATTATTTATTGGCAAAACAAACTAAAGAATAATATCTACTGTAGTTATAATACATTCATTACGTGTGAATAATCTCTTAAACATAATTTTACTACAAACTGTATTGAAACGACAGTTTAATCTTGTGGTGTTTTTTTTTGGTCAGATATGTAATTCGGTAAAATCAACATATTTAATTATAATCATAATTTAAATTGAGTGGAGATTTGGACATTGTGAATATAGAGGATCTAAGTATATTAAAAAAACCCGGAAAACACTTTATTTATAGAATTATTTTTGTCCTTGATCGATGGTTGTAGGATAATATAACAAAAATTACCCTTCATTAATAAAAATACATATAGAAAATATATAATAAAATTACAATGACTATCGGCGATTACCTTTTCTGTGTTCCTTAACCTAAAATGCACATATTACATGGGTAGATTATGTTAATCCTACATAAATTATTATTATAGTTAATATTTCCATCATTATAAAATTAATGTGAGCTTTATTGCACAGATGTGTGCCACGTGCTCCTTCCACTAAGACAGTTTGTTCATCCACAGCCTGCAACGATACTGCAGTAGGTCAGTGCATTCTGCGACGAATAGTGTGTGAACCCACTCGCTGGAACGATCAAGCGCAGCACAAGTGCAAGGCCACACCTGTACAGAGCAGATGGTGCTGAGCATGGAGACAATGCGGGGGAGAATGATACAGGCCTATTATTGGAACTGAGAGTATAAAGCCCTAATTAATGCCATATTACTATGCTTTAAATGAAATATCTATTCATTGTTTGTTTTCTTGAATGTTAATTGTTTAACATGCAAGGGTTATGTATTATTATTTATTACACCATTCACACAGTGCATTGTCCATTTCATTCATTAGTTTTATATTGCAGGGTTGTTTTTATGCTTTTTGAATATATATTTAGTTATGTAACATGTTGCAAGGGCAGGAATTGCAGGACATGTTAGTAAGCAGTCCCGTTTCGGCATAAGGGTAAGCTGAGGCGAGCCTGTGCGTCAAGTAGGAAGTCAGTCAGCACATAGCAACCAACGGAGGTGGAGTGCTTGTGGTGAGCTACAGCGTTTTCCCCACACATGCTGGGCGCCTTCATCATGTTTGTATCTGGACATTAATGGCAATAAATTCTAACACACCTGGAACCTTATGTTTATCTAGCCGCCCAGTAAGCCATCTCAACTCCCCGGTGGAATAGCATTTCCCCAGGGAGCTTCAGTTTTCCAGTAAATATTATTTTTCGAAGGGTTTTTTTTACAGTGTCGCCACATGGCCAGTTCAAATAGACAAGAGTGTTTTGTGTAAAGTGTTCTCATAGAAGGGAGTGCAGTTTTAATGTAATAAATACGTATGCGAAATGCTGCTAAGATATATATTTATGGTTCCATCATGTGTATAAGGGGGTGGCCCTTAAAATACCTGCTCACTCAACATACGTAAGTCAATTAATTTGCAAGTGTTCTGAGTTTTGTTTCTCACTGTATGGGCGTGTGGGAGGCCCTGACAGCCCACATATGTGCATGTAAGAGTTAGGCAGTTCTCCTGCCAAGGTCAACAATGGTTCGTAGCTGACCGACAGGCTATCATTTAGCAAACTTAATTCATCTGGAGAAGTAAGCAGCGGAGCAGATATCAACGTTTAACGATGAGCAGATTGTTCCGGGCGTACGGTATGCAATCCCAAGGTTAAGAGATGCAGCATCAACATTGGCGTCGACTTGATGGCGTATGGCACCAACAGGTATAAACATTTCTAGACCTCACCATCACCACCCCTGAAAACCTAAATTAACACGTTTAAATTCCCCCACATGCATCAAATTGGTGCCCAACATTTTGCCAAAATCACCTGCCAAAATTTTCCAGATTTTTTCAAACTTTTCCGAAGATTTTCTTGAAAACAAATTTCTCACTTCGTCCCCTACCTGCAACAGTGTGAGGAGAGCAGGAATGCAGCAAGGGCAACAACAGCATCGGTACGCTTAGGGGATGCTGCATAGACACTTGGAAAGCTTGTCAACAATCAGCAGATGATGCCACACCAGAAGCCACGCCACATGGAGGGAGGAACAGAGGGAAACTGCTTGGAGGAGAAGTGATGGGGTGGAATCTACCTCCCCTGGCCACTCAGCAATCATGTCATCAGGGCGTTCGGTCATCAACCCTGCACAGGTTAAGCAGGCCAGCCGTGTCGTGAGAGGGGAGAGCGATTACTCTTCCCCAACCCTGTGCTTCTCCATCGGTTCGTCCACATCTACTGTGCACATCGCTTTGAGTAAAAACAAATCATGGCTGGCAGGATGACTGACAGCTCGCTAGAGCTGTGGTTTCCGGATTTTTTGTGCCCTATGATGTAACCTGGACAATTAGCAGGTGAGAGTAAGACTTATTGTCAATACCGTCATAAGAGCAACCCTACAAACATCCGTGCTGGTGACGCCAGCGAGAGGGAAAAGGAGAGTAGCAGTGAAGTAGGGCAAGACAGTCAAAATTTTTAAAATTTTCCCCCACAAGTGAAATCTGAAAGTGAACATTTCCCAACTTATGTATTTCCAAAACATTGTGAAAATTTGCTATGCAATGGACAGGGTTCTACAGTAATTCAGTGTATATAACATGACGTAAAATACCATCACGAATGCATCGGTTACATGGAACAAAAATTAGCTTCAGGACTTACATTTCTTTGCTTGTTGCGTCACGTGATCTCAACAACAAATAGGCACGATGTAAACCAAACACGAAAGATAACTGCAGACACCCTACGTGATCAGGTGTTGGACTTGTTAGGACAGTGGGATAACGATGTGGCAGTGAATGTTAACCGTAATCTTTCACAAGTGATAGTGGCACGAGACACTAACAATGTGACATCATCCAAGTTCCAAACATTACCCTCGCTCGATGTGTCAGAGCGCAAATCCACGGAGCCACGTGCTCTTGGTGGGAATCTTTCAACCACTATGGACTTCAGTGGGAGGAATTTTAACATGCATTTCAGTCCAGGTTCAGAGGGGTGTTTGCCTCTGTACAAGCCCAGGGTAGATTGACTCTGAAAGGTCAACACTCGGGTGGGTCATTATCTTGACGGCAAGGTAGTTTAGCAAAATGGTGTAGTTTTAAGGTGGGTACAGGACAGGTAATATTCAATAGTTTTCTCACCAAACCTTCCGCTAATAGATTGTGGGCATCAGGTATTGGATAGGCAATACCAACTAGTTGCAGTATAGCAGACTCCTCTTCTCCGGGTAGTGTTCCGATGGCTAATGGACGGGGTCTTCCCAGTGCTCCAACCATAGTAACGAAAGAAAATACATCACCTGTATTATGCGTTCTACAGAGTGAGATCTCTGGGTGGCTCACACATCCATATTCAGTCATACAAAGGTAATAATGCATTGAAAACACTTGCATAGTACACTCAACAAAAAGGCGGGAAAGGTGGGGGACCCATGTCCATATAGCCCGTAGGCGACCCGAATGAAGATGCAAAAACTTTGCATTAATTCATTAGGTTTTATTTAACATGTTTCCTTAGGAAAGAACTTCCATGTTGCGCCGGGCTTAACCTTCCAGCAAGGTAACACTGATTACAAAAAGCATGTAGCCACAAATAATTAAATTGAAAATAATGCCTTCCCCAGCAATGTTATTGCGGAAGAAAGGAGGAGCGAAGAATTCTTGGGTGGCTAAAATACAGGAGGTTCCGGTAATTAAACCATCTATTGCACTGAAGTGGTTGGTTATAAAATGTATATGTGCTGACCAAGCACGCGAAATGCGACCCAGTCGGTCAGCACGTCCTACTCCTCAAGACATCGTGATATGATTAAATCACCCTCGTAGCATGCTAGCCAGGTTGAAGGGCAAGCAGGCCATGCGGACTACTTTCTTACATGTCAATAACCTATGAATACATACATACGTTGATTACATTATCAATATTCCCGCATAAACAATTCTACAAGACAAAATAACCCTTTAATAAATGTAACATACTGGATGAGGTGAAATGGGGATGGAACACGTGAAGAATGAAAATAACAAGAAAAACAAGTGTTACACTTAGGCCCATGGGGGCACTTAAAACATATTAAGGCCGTTATTTTATCTGTTTTTTTCCAGGTGGCATTCCGTTACCATGCATGTGTGCATTGATTACCAATCTCTCGAGTACCAGCAAAAGGTTATCTAGATGTTCCTCCCATGTTTATGACCAAATAACAATATCATCCAGGTAGGCGAGGGTTAACTCGCCTACGAAGCCATCTAACACTCGCACCATAATACTCTGAAAAGACGTTGGAGCACACACAAGGCCAAAGGGCGTGGCACAAAACTGGTACCCCCTATCATCGGGCATGTTGAAAGCTGTTTTTTCACTATCTTCCTGGCATACCAGAATCTGCCAGTAACCACTTCTGAGGTCCAGCGAGGACATATTCTTGGCCTTCCTTAGGGAACTTAACACATCCTTGACACTTATGTATGGTGGTATCGTGCTACATATCACCTGATTGATGGGCCTGAAGTCGACACAAACCCTCCAGGTCCCATCATTTTTCGGTGCTAGTGTAATAGCGGAGTTGTATCGACTCCTTGCCAGCTCTATTATGCCGTCTGCGGGCAGATCTGATATCTGTTGCTTAATTATACGTGCCTGCTGAGGCAGATAGCTATTTGGACTACTATAAATTGGCTTTTCCTGTTTTAAGGGGATAATGTTTTTCTGCAACTGTTGTTCTCCTTAAGGCATTGGCAAAATCAAGTTTACGTTCTCGTAACAAGCACTGAAATGCGGTTTGGTGCTCTGCAGGTATACTATGCTCGAATTCTATCAGTTTCACTTCTGGTACACTTTACATTCTACGGCTATCTACATTATACACTGTTTGCCTCTCCTTATCGCCAAAATGTATACGTCTTTCTACAGGTTCAACTATGGTGTTTTGCTCGGAAAACCAAGTTACTCCTAAAATTATGTCTTCCGTGATTTCATCAGTGACTATTGCTATTGTGATAGTTTCTGAGTCCCTAATCTTTATTGTAAATGTGGCTTGGCCGACAGGTGTCAGTGTGTTTTGACCATTTGCTAACTGTACATATTGTCCTGTTGAAATTACATCATGGCTATTGACAAATTTACTCTTGCATACATTATGGGATGCGGTGGTGTCGACAAATGCATGACATAACAAACCATTAACATGTACCAACCATCTTGATTATTAGCGCTCTCTGCGACGTGACTGTTGTGCTGTCTTCTTGGAGAGGGGTAACGTGTAAGGCAGGCGACTTTACCCCTGCAACCCGTTTCCCTGCTGATTTTCACTGCTGGGTGGTCTTCTGTTCCGGTCGTTCAGGCGGGGTGTCTTTGGACAGTTGACATGCCAGTGGTATCACCTACTTGCACAATAAAGACACGCCCATGGGGGTGGTTGGGACCGGTCCCTCCTAACGAATCTGTTCGTGTCCCGGGGCATACTCGCCTTTAGTACACTACTCCCTCCCAGTGCACGATTCTTGAAGCTGTTCGGGTTGCATTCTCTCGGTTGGCCATTTCCCTTTGACTGAAAGTGCTGTCGATTTCCCTAGTACTGACTTCTGCGGAGGTTCCTGTAATAGCATGGCCTGTTGCGCACTCTGGCACATCCCATGTCCCATCGCATTATACACGTGTTTCTTTCAAGGATGATAGCTGCTCTCATCACTTTTTCTATCCTGCTGTTGAGTAGCAGAAATAGGGACATCCTATATTCGGGCAAGGCGGTATCTGTGATAACTTCCAAGACTTCCCTCTCTGCTAACTCCGGGCGAAACCTCTTCACCAGGTGTATCTTTCTATTAATGAAGGCTGTCAGGGTTTCCTCTCCCTGCTGCTGTTGTAGGATGAGCTTACTCTGGGCCTGCATGGACAGGAAGATGCCTCCAAACCTGAAGTAGAATGCATGGAGAAATTCCACCCAGGTGAGGCCGTAGTGGTTTACTTATTTCCACCACTGTTTTGCTTCGCCCTCCATCTGATTGCCTACACAACCTGGCCATTCGTCCTCCAAGAGACGCCATAGGCGCAGCAGGCATGTAGTGCAGTCACTCACGAATGCTGATGGAACCTCCATCAATTGACCAGAAAACATTGGTAGGGTCTGGAAACTTGGTGGTGTAGGTATACAATGTATGTCTGGCCAATTGCAGTGACTGGATGTCGTCGCTGAGGCTTTCTTTACATTCTCCATCTCCTAGCTTAAATCTGTTGAAACTGGAAAAACTTGCATAATATTGGGCAGTGCTGCTGGAAAATTAGTATTGTAGGTTGGTGTAGAGAAGAAGAGAGGCCTTGTCGGAATATACAGTGTTTTAGCCAACTGTGGTCGAGGCATGTGTGGAACTATCGTTACTGGTGTGGGTTGCATTGTTGGCGACAGAGTCCTTGAGGTTACTACATCCATATTCTGCATCAGAGACACTGTAGACATTGTCTCCATTCTGACGGCGGAATCCCCACACATAAATTTCTCTCCCTCTGTCGTTGCATGTTCCTCCTCTGTTTGGTACTTATGATTCACTCTTACATTGCACTTCCTGCAGTACTTTACCCCTCCATTCATCAACACTTTACAGTCCATGCATTCGAATACAGTGATGCGATGTGGATCTGTGAAGAAACTATCCCAATTATAAGTGACATGATCTTGCTTACTTAGCGGTGAATTGCAATTTTTGCAGGTGAACAATAGTCCGTCTATTGTCCCCTGTTCCCAAGTGCTCATGCAGGCTTTGTGGTACTGACGTGTGCCCACGTTGACCCATTCCCCTTAGCCCATTTGCCCGCCGCACCAGGTACCGTAAAGCAGTGTATGTGCTCATTCTACAAGCGCAAGTGTAATGTGGCAAGGAACGATGCAGGTAGAGAGTACAGGGAGTGTGACCAAAGACGTGTAAAATTTCTGCTTAATTAATTTGTGCCATTAAAGTGCAAGTTAATTTACACAAGGGTTCGCAACTAATAAAGATGCCTGCCTTCGCAGCCAGGAAAGTCTCCATTGTCTGTAATGTCCATTCTCTTGTCGTTTATCTCCACATCATCCACATAGCGCAATGTTTTGGCATTGTGAATATTATCTACAGGATTAATTTTAGAAGCAATAAGTATAAACCGGCACGCAGGGTACGTGTCCGATTTAAAAACGATGTGTGGAAGGAAGAAGTGCAGCGTGAGGTGCCAGCCCACCAAACCCGCCGGAATGCCGTGCGGAAAAAGTTCAGTAGTAGTTCGTTTTTGTGAGGGGTATGCCGTGTCATGTCGGGGCCCATGTTTCGCATGCTCAGGCAGCCATCGCCATGTTGGACTAATCATTTCATAACAATAGTTATTTAGCACACCGGAACCTTTTTTATATTTCAGCTGCCCGAGACTTTACCGCCCCTCGCACCTACACAGTGCTTGCGTCGCCTGTGTAGACTTAAAATGTACTTAATTTAATACATGTAACCATGAGTCTTTTCACAGTATTACCAGAGCTGATGGGTTCGTAAGTAGCACCAAATGTAAGGTTTTACCGATGGGAATGTAATCATGTAGCTGAATAAATCGCAGCAGTGACGAGTTACAACATGTGGTTTATTTCCAGTTTGTAGCATGGCATTTAAGGTATGGGCCTCCTCCCACAAATTTTCTCAAAGTCTAATTTACTGTGCAACAAATGTTTGAAATGGTGACGAGTCGGCATAATAAGTAACAGAGCTTTGAATGGGCGTGTGGGGAGTCCATATATCCCATAACAAAACATGCACGGGAATTATTCAATCAGTATTAATTTTATTCTACGAGGAGAGAACTGCACTTGGAGGATTTGCAGTGGTCGTCGGCCGAACGTCCCTGAGGAACACGTCAACAGCTGCTCTCCGACTTCACGATACTGTCAACTCGAGAATATCTGGCTCCCTGAATAATTATCTCCGCCAATATTCCAAAAATGTATTCCCTGCTCCTAACCTAACCAATATCCTTATTGACCAACACCTAGACACTAGTTGCACACCTTCAGTGCATGAGACAAACGTCAAATGTCGCCCAAGTTTGGTGCAAATCCTTATCTTAATGTCTGAGTATCTTTCCTACAATTTTCCCAAATTTTTCTTACATTTTCCCTGGATTTATCCACAAAGAGGGAAAAAGGTGGTAAACTAGGTGACCCACACGACACATGGCAGAGCCATGATGCTGTCTAGATGCCCCCAACAATGCCAGGGAGAGTGCACCCACCGGGCCAACCACCCCGCAAAACAGTTTGTTGGCAAACTGGAACAGGACAGTGCATGTGTGAACTGTGGAAACAGTCCATGCTGCGGCGATAAGCCAAGTAAAATTACGCAGGGAACACTGGGCAAACACAAGTGCAGTTTGACAAGTGCCAGCTACCCTTGTTGCTACAGTCGGCCAGCGATTGTTTTCCATTGGCATAGCGCATGGCCTAAAATCCGCACTTGGATAACTACAAAGTGCTCACACCAAGCGGGCAGGGAAACAGCCAGTAGGGGGTGCAGAAGCCTGATATTCCTTCCGCCCTGGTCACGTAAAAAAATAACTGGCGAAACACTGTAGCAGGCATTAATTCAGTATGAGTGGGTGTCAGGCGAATTTTATATGCATCCTTGAGAACATGAATGGTCTACCCTGCCACATAATAATTGATACAACCACACCACACAACTTTGTGCAACCTAATTTCGTGAATTCCAGTGATATAACATTTAGCAATCACGTAATAATGCTCGCTACTGACCAAGTCTATAATGGAGCACCGGCCCAAGGAACTGTAATAGTAAAAGACAGGGGCCTAGAGACGATAACGAGTGCAATTGTAACTGCAGAGGTTAAGGAAGATGCACTATTAGACGTTCCTTGGTTACAGGAACATAATACCGCAGTAGAACCAGTTGCTAAGAGAATTCGTTATGGCGCAAAAGAGCGGCACACAGTGTACACAATAGAGAGGGCAGTTACTACTGGTTTCTCCCTGGTATTATTAGATGAATTCGATCATGAGATCCTGTCAACATCGCGGCATTTCATTGTATACTAAGCGAGAGGAGGGAGGTTTTTGCCAAAATCGATGCGTTCAGATGAACAAGTTTAGCCGAATATGAAATCCCATTAATGCAAGAAACGCCGATATATGCACGACCACGGAGTTAGATGCCACATCAAACCAATATAATTCGTGAGCAAGTTAACGAGATGATAGCAGCCGACATGCAGTGTATATAATTCGGCCATCACACTAGCACCTAAGAAAGATGGGAGTTAGCGCCTCTGCGTGGATTTACATCCGATCAACGAAGTAACATATAACGATCTGCCACATTATATCAGCATAAAATATGCGCTCACAAAACTCGACAATGCAACGGTAATGACGATGCTAGACCTCAGAAGCGGATATCGAAAAATTCCCGTCAAATAGGAAGACAGGGAGAAAACCACATTCACGACACCTGACGGGCAGAGATTCCATTTTTGCGCAATGCCTTTTGGCCTTAAAGGAGAACCCACTACCTTTTAGACAACGATGGTCCACATGCTGAACAGGCTTATCGGCGACTTTATGTTATCATACATGGGACGATGCTGTGATTTGTTTAAGCAGTTGGAAGGAGCACATTCATAATGTCTCCATGGTACTTGAGAGACTTGCAATCAATGGACTTACCTGCACTGTGAATAAATGCCATTTGGGTACGAGCAAGTTGGAATTTTAGGGCACATTGTAGACGATGATGGGAACACACCCAATACAAAGCAGTTGAACTTAATAGATAACCATCCGGCACCACGCACACAGCTCCACAATTTTTCAGCTTAGTTAATTGGCTGAGTTCATTCAATATTTCGCAATAATTGCCACTCCTCTCACAGATATACTTTCGCCACAGAATCGGTTCGTGTGGGGAGTTGCAGAAAAAATTGTTTCAAGTAATAAAGAAAAGTTTGTTTTTGCCCAAACTAGAATGTAATGAACCAGGCAAACACCTCTACTTGCATACGGACAGCAGTCATGAGGGGTTGAGTGGCATTTTGTATCAATGCGCAGAGGATGGCAAGAAGCGAGTAATCGATTTCGCCAGTGCAAAGTTGAGACAAGTAAAGCGCAGGTATGATGTAAACGAGCAGGAAATGTTGGAAGTGAAAAAATACCGGCCCTACGTGGAATACAACCCCACAGAGTGCCGCAACCAGGACCTGAAGGTCCAACTATGGCTCCACGTGGGTGAGGTACACACCAGCTGGGCAGATCACCTGCCTGCTATCCTCTTCTCCCCTCCAACGGCATGTAAACACCGCACATCAAGCTTCCTGGAGAAAGGAAAGGTACGCAGATAGGTGGGTCCCAACGTGCAACCGGAACCTACCCACGCTCGAACCTTGATAGCTAGTGTACGTGAAAGCACATCCACAGTCGGCAGCCCGCCAAAACTTCTGCTCCAGACTCGCTGCGCGATGGACAGGTCCACATTAACCGGGTTATCAAAAGGCTGGGTTCAACCACCCTCCTGATCCACGCGCGGACAAGCAAGTATCACCGAGACGTCATATGCCTGTCACCCAGACACAACCACGGCGACGAGACTGGTGAAAACATAACCCACGACGGCGCAACACCTGCCGATTCTGCAGAGCAAGGAAGAGAGGAGATTGAGGTGGCACCTCCAGCAAAAGGTCCCCCACCAGATGCTGGCATGTCGCCGATGCCGGACGAGGCTACATCCTCAAGGTAACAGGACGACCTAGGCCCGGAATATGGAGGGCGTATCGCACCAAGGACCGGCGCCACCTCAACATCCACTTGTAACAGCGCACCACAAGCAAGATGCAGACACATCACAGAGGAGGCACACGAGACCTGGAGAATCAGAACGGCGCCAATAAGTATGAGCTCCAGGAGGGAACAAGCACGTAAGGTGGGTCAGTACCGGCTCCAGGACTACCAGCAGTTCGTGCCCAAGGCACAATGTCACCCAGCAGGGTACGTATATATTTTCTACAGGTTTAATTTTAGAAGCAATAACTAACAATTGGCATGCAGGGTACGTATCAGATTTGCAAATAATGTGTGAATGAAAGTAGTGCAGCGCGAGGTGCTGGCCCGCCAAGCCGACTAGCACACAACTGGGAGGAAGTTCAGTAGTCATTCGTTGTTTTGCGAGGGATTTTCCGCAACACGTCGGGTGTTATGTTTCGCACGCTCGGGCAGCCATCACCATGTTGGACTAATCTTTCACAATAGTTATTTAGCATACCCTAACCTTTTTCGAATTTCAGATGCCCGAGACTATTGCCCCTCGCACCTACCCAGTGCTTGCATTGCCTGCGTAGGCTTAAATTATTTCATGTGACTACGTGTCTTTTCACAGTATTATCAGAGCTAACGGGTTCATAAGCAGCACCGAATGTAAGCTTTTCCCGACAGGAATGTAATCATGTAACTGAATAAATCGCAGCAGTGACGAGTTGCTACATGTGGTTTACTTCCAGTTCGCCGCAAGGCATTTAAGTAATGGGATTTCTACTGCCAATTTTCTCAGTCTAATTTACTGTGCAAGTATGTTTGAAATGCCACGAGCAGGCATAATAAGCAACAGTGCTTCGCATGGGCGTGTGGGGACCCCAAATATCCCTCAACACAAGTAAGGGAGTTATTCAATCAGTGTCAATTTTATTCTACGAGGAGATAACAACTGCACTTGGAGGATTTCCCGTGGTCGTTCGCTGAACGACCCTGAGGAAGAGTCAACAGCTGTTCTCCAACTTCACGATACTCTCAATGCAACAATATCTGGCGCCCTGGGTAATTATCTCCACCAATATTCCAAAACTGTATTCCCCACTCCTCAACTAACCAATATCCTTATTCACAAATACCTTGGCACCAGTTGCAAGCCTTCTGCACATTAGACAAACGTCAGTACCAATGATTACACTGTTTGCATTTAAAGAGCGACATGTGATGACCTGGAATAATCAGATTGTGACACCAGTTTACTGAATTTAAGTCCGAGAATCCTGAAATAAATTTAGACGACTCTATTGCCATGTCCTATGGATACTTACTAACGCGGTTGATTGTGACACGGATGTTTGCTCGGCTAGGCTTACACTGACAGTTCACCACACCTCCCAACCCAGTCCAGAGGTCAAGGGTTGTAGGCACTACGGACACAACAGCGTAGGCCTGTTGCTGATGTTCCGGCCAGCCATGATGTTTAATTACAGTCCAATGTATTGCGGAAGTGCGGTGTGGAAGCACGTATTGCAGAAGCGCGAGTCGCGGTGCTGGTGATGTCACGACATGGCAGACCTGCATGAGCACGGTGCGAGGAAAAGATCAATGATCGGCATGGCTCACAGCCGATCGCTGGCGCAGCTGGTAGCGAGAATGGGTGGAGATTTTCGTTTCTCCTACCGACCATTATTTTCCTCCTCATCCTCCATTGGCGTGCACCATGCGGTTGGAGGGGGAGGTGGCGAAACCTTTTGTCCTGCTGGGCGCTTAATAGGCACGTGGCCGACATCACAACGCCACTCCCAAGATGGCAGCTATCTGCTACCTTCATGGCAATTTCCTCGTGGTTGCCATTATGGCAACACTTTAATTTCCATGTGCTTTTTCTCCCAGACCACGTTTTAATTTTCCGGCATCCTGAAGCATCCCACGGCTCCGGTCGTACACTGTTATTCTTCACACCTCTCTGGTGCCGGCGTGGGCCAAGGTAAGTGGGATATACTGGATATTGAATATGTAAAATACTGGAAAATTGTGAGAAATTTCGGAAAAATAATTCCGCAGGGTTTCGAAGTAGGATTTAGCGGAAGGACACAGCCCCTAAGTTGGGCAACATTTGATGGCAATGTATAGAGCAAAATGGTGTAGTTTCAAGGTTGGGAGCGGGACAGGTAATGTTCTGTAATTTTCTCACTAAACCCTATGCTGATAGATTGTGGGTGTTAGGTATTGTACAGGCAATACCAACTAGCTGCAGTACAGCAGACTCCTCTCCTCCGGGTCGTGTGCCAACAGCCAATGGACCGTGTCCTCCTGGTGCTCCGACCATAGTAATGAAAGAAAATACATCACCTGTACTATGAGTTCTACGAAGTAATATCTCTGGGCAGCTCACACACCCATATTTAGTTATACGAAGATAATAACACTCTGAAATACATTAGAAACACTTGCATAGAACACTCAATAAAAAGGCGAGAAAAGGTAGAGGGGGGCGCATCAGTATAGCCCGCCGGCAACGCAAATGAAGACGCAAGCACTTCACATCGGATTTTATTTAACAAGTTTCCCTAGGAAACAACTTACATGTTGCGTTGGGCTTAACCTGTCGGCAAGGTAACACTGATTACAAAAAGCATGTAGCCACAAATAATTAAATTTAAAATAATGCCTTCCCCCGAAATGCTATTCCGGAAGCAGGGAGGAGCGGAGTAGTCTTGTGAGGCTAAAACACAGGAGGTTCAGGTAACTAAACAGTCTATTGCAGTGAAGTGGTTGGTTATAAAATGTTGATGTGCCGACCAAGCGCGTGAAACGTGACCCCACTGGTCACCACGTCCGAATCCTCAAGACACCATGGTGTGACTAACTCTCCCTCGCTGCATGCTAGCCAGGTTGACGGGCAAGCAGACCGCGCGGACTACATTCTTACACGTCAATAACCTGTGAATACATATACATGCTGATTACATAATCATAAATACTGCATAAACAATTCTACAAGACGCAATAACACTTTGACAAATATAACACACTGAATGAGGCGAGATGAGGATGGAACACTTGAAGAATGAAAGGCCCATGGGGCACTTAAAACATATTAGGGCTGTTCTTTTATATGTTGCTTTGCTTGGCGTCTTGTGAGCATTCTGTAATTAAAGCTTACTTACGTTTACCCTGAGTTTGCAGTATCTACTTCCACAAACATGTGCGTGCAGGTGCACATTGTTGCTTTGCAGTTGCGCTCTCTTTACGAGCACTTTATTGACCGCATTCACTGCACTCGCGGAGTAGCATGTTTCGGTAGTATTGAGATGCACTACTGCAACAGGGCGCAAGAGCGCCGCTGATTCCTGCAGCGCTCGCCGACGACGGTGATCAAACGGTCTTGTGGGAAGCAGCTGTCATCAAACTGCTTTAACTACACGTAACATCATAGTCAGGGCAGTTTCAACGCATATAATTCTGGCAGAACACAAAATTTCTCGCATTATCGTTATAATAATAATGAACAAGTGCATGAAAAGGTAATTAGTGGACAACAGCATGAGAAATTGTATTGTGGGCAAATGCATGGGAATATGTATAAGCAGGATCAGAAGAGGATGGAGCCATGGGGTCCAGTGGCCAGAAGTCACAGTACCGAAGCACAATAGGTAATGGTAATACTCAACAAGGATGGAATCCGTACTACTCACCTCGACATCCGTGTAGATACTACCCAACCCCACAATACCACTGGCATAATGCCCAAATAACCCACACGAGGCAAATCAAGGAAGCGGCAGAATGTAAACAAATAGGTTACAGGGTTGAAGGGGCCGGACACATCTGACACCCTGCCCTCTAAAATTCGGATCACGAACGCAAAACTAACCCACAACAAGCATTGGTACAGCAAATGAAAAGTAGTCATGCACCATTTATCCAAATTTCCTACGCTCACGTCATGTGCATGAGCTGGAAGTTCAAGAAAACCGTGCTCAGCTCCACCCTATAATTGAAACCATAGTTTTATGTGGATGCCAAAATAATCCCTTATGTGGGCATACAGACAATGGTTCTATTTTCCTTCCACACCTAAAAACAATAGTTTTGTCAGCAATGAAGGTAATTTTCGTTAGCTTTTATGTTTCTTGATTGCCATAGGTGATACTCTAAGCATTTTAAGCCACCAAGTGTAATGACACGAAATCAAATACACTGAAAGGGTTGGTCACAAAATCAACTCAAACTGGGCGGTAAATGAGGGCTGTAACCTCAATGCCCAATTATGTAGAAATGTCCCACAGTACAAGCAAAATCCTGATTACAAACGCAGACGTCAACCAAAAGCTGCTCACAAATCCCTGGCTAGCTCATAGATGTGTTCTTCCTTTCATGCTGGGATGTCCGATTAAGGGTTGTGAAGGTTGTGGGCGTTCCTGTTTGGTGGATGACTTGGGGATTGTAACCCCTAGATTTAACTTTGCTTTTAAAATTCTGCTTGATGCAGATGTATACGAGGGACAGTGGTGACCCCAAATAGAGCGATGCCAGTATCATTGGGACCATACCACCAAGGCACTATTATTGTCTGGGCAGGATGCCGGTGTACAAAGTTGGACGTGTAGACTTATGTGTTGGCACAAAGTCCGGAGTCTCACACACACACTGTTAAGGGATGGAGCTTTACCTGCTGCTCATGAAGCAGTGGCCTCGTCCCGCACCCCCGCCCCCCCAAGGGGTTTGCCGGGGCGGCCGGTTGTAGAACAGCAGCTGACTCTGGTTGTGGCGGAAATGGGCTTTCACTGCTCCATTGCTCGCAAGTCCTTGTGGTATGTTAAGAGAAGAAGTATATGGTTCTGTGAGGGAAATGGGATTGTGTCTCAGAACTTCAATGTTGAGAAGAACAATTAGTGTTCCAATGGAATCCTGCCTGCTACTCTAGTAGACAATGTGAAAAGAGAATTACTTTCCTGTATTTCAGGAATAATAGTATTGTTAATTTCACTCTTAAGACTCCTTAAAGCCTGTTTCAAATGGAACTTTTGACCACTCTGATATGTTCACAGCATAAGGCCGAATTTAAAGAACTGATGTAAAAATCACATAAGACAAAGCTGGATATGACAGCGGCCCTATTGTGAGCTCCTACGGGGACAACTGAATCCGGCGTGACCCACCGTATAACTCCAGTCTGACTATTCTGTAGCTAGGGCAGAACTATAGATCTGAGATCGCATGTAGACAGTCGAACCTCTTAAGTGTAGTGAGTTCCTAGTGAAGGGCTCCTCTGACGATTAGCCACTGCAATACAATTTGCATTACCTTGGCCAAACTAGGGCTGCAGCTAAGGTGTTATATGTTTTGGCCGTTCTGCAAGATACACGTGGCCGGCGTTACCTTGGGTACAACACAAGTTAACTCTGAATTCAAAAATAGTAATTGTCACAGGGACACAAGGTTTAAAACTCTGAATAACAAATATTCCAATCTATTTGATTGGAATATTAATACATTTACTAAAATACGTTTTAAAAGAAAGTAAAATATTTACAAACACTGGGCTGCACTCTCCTACGTAAAAATAGATCAAATAAAAAAGGAAAATATTTTAATTTGAAAAAATGTGGAAGCTGTTACACAGAACTAGGTGAAGGCAAACTGGTAAAAGTATGTGAAGCGTATTTATGCGATGTCTAAATAGAAAATTAATTTAGTTAAAAAATGAAATTAATAGCCATGATTCTTCCTAACTTTATTTGGTTGGGGAGGGGGGAAGAGTCTCTATAAGGGACCTAGACGTGTATTCTAAAGAGGTGTTCTTCACTCAACTAGTGAGGTGGCCTGACTAGGGCCTTAAGGGGAGTCCAGAAGGGACACGTCATGACCTGCAATACATGATTGGACAAGGAAGGGAGGTATTGAGGAAGTGATACGCACGTGCTGGGGCCTCTGGTGTCTTGTGACAACCCTGGTGCTGCTGGGTTGAGGCATCCGAAGAAGTTAAAGGCCTCTGGTTGGTGTTGGCCCCCCAGGAGATTGTCGGAGGCAGTTGAAGAGGTTGCAGACCTTCTGGAATATGGCGGTCCTCTGGAGATGTCGGCATCGTCGTTGACCACTGGGCCTTCCGTGGTCACCAGCGTGGGAGAGAGACTTTGTCCTGGTGCTAGCACTGTCAGCTCTCACAGCCAGATAGTGCAGTAATCATTCCTGAGGCCTAGGCTGGGGTCCCTTTCATAGTTAATGTTCCAGCTTTTAGGTGCTCAGACGGTAGTGGGGGAATTTTCCCTGCTTTTCGGAGGTGGGGCTTTTGATGTCACATGCATTAACCATGGATCCTTTGCAGTGGTGCTTGGCGCGAGGTGTTGACACATCTTGCCCTTATGCTCTCGAGGAGGCAGTGACTTTCTGGCCGACGGCTTGCAACCCTACAGCGGCGCGAAATTCAAAATGTGTACTGTGCTTTTAGAGGGTGCGATGGAGAAGAAAGAGCGCTTCTTCGGGGAGGACCTTGACGTGATGACTTTTGGTAGAGTTCAGGTGCACTGTAAAAGCAATAAACACATGGTTAATTGGCGAGTTGAGTCTCTGTGAACTTAGGTTGGGTGACGTGAAGTGCCTCCATTACCGTATTTGATTAGGCAAAGTCTTTTATATATATGCGCGCTTTCTCTAAGCACGATACGCATCATGCGTCATACTGAACTGGAGGAACAGTTTAAAAATGTGCTTGGTAATGCAACTTATAACAGTAAAACAATACAAAATGAACTTATACACTGTTGCGGCAAAGAGAGACAGAAAGTAATCTTTGAAAGGGTTCGCCAAGCAAAGTGGTTTTCATTAATATTTGATGAAACTACTGACACATCTCATAAAGAACAGATGAGCATTTCTGTCGGATATGTGCACAAGAATATTTGTCTATACAATTTTGTGGCTTTTATTGATTGCTGTGATTCACTCAGATCTGAAGACATCGAAGGAGAAAAGAAACGTCTATCTGGCAAAGTTTTAGCCTACATTATAGTAGACTTATACAAAAAAAAACACTCTCTTGACTTGGATCTAAATTGTGTCAGGGTCGAAACAGAAAATTGTGCAGTTATGGAATCTGAAATGAAGGGTGCTGTTCAAGAAATATGCAAAATTGCATGAAAAGCAAAACATTGTCTTTGTTTGAACCATACCCTGAACAACTCTCTTTAAAAAAATAACAATGTCATAGCATGTTGCAACTCTGTGGCTGAAGAAGATAAAAAGTGTTCATGTTAGAGGTAAGGTTTTTAAATGTACCGATTTTGCAGTGCACTCATGCACATTCTTGTAATTATTTTGATTGCCCCTCATTCTTCATAACCATGCACGTGGTCTGATGGGGTCTGCACTTCTGACACAGGAGATAGTGTCCTTGCTTCAGACAGACATTCTGCAGTCTCCTGGAGTTCAAGCGGGAGTGTGGTCTGCAGGGACCTCATGTTTGCTTTCAGTGTCTGTAATTCCATTATAATTAATTATCTAAAACTTTTTAAATTTTTCCCCCACAGCTGGCATTGGCCCTTTCATTGATTTGGAGGGCCCTTAACTAATTATTATCGCCTACAGGCTTTTTACTGGTAACTTGACTTTATGTACTTTCATGCTGGTTCAGACGGGGTCTCGTGCAAGTGTTTTGTGCCGCAGCATCAAAATAATGTACTGGTTCATTTCCTTTTGAGTTTGTGTAGCGCCCTTCACATTTTTATGTTGTTTTATTTTGCAATGTATGCAAGATGGCTTTTGATCTAACAAACAAGTGGTCATTTTCATTCCTTAAGTAGAAGTCGCCATCCTCCCCCTGTAGTTGCGTTTGGCATGCTCTGTGGTAAACAACGGAGCAGAAGAGGTATGTGTCTGTGTTGAAAACAAAACAAGTGGCTACGTCGCGGCCCTAGATAGAGTCTGTGATCACCGCATGGCCATTCGCGAAATCACGGCCTGGTGTTCTGGGAACACTATTGCATCACTACTGCAACCATTTACTGCCTCTCCAATTAACACTGATAGTAATAAGGTGTCCAGTGACGTGTGGCTGTCTTCAATAAATGCCTTAAAATGTGAGTAAACTGTGGCTGTCTTCAATAAATGCCTTAAAACGTGAGTAGTGACTGCATGCCAGATAGAGTGATACCATGTGCACATGGATTCTGTTAGTTTTACTCTCTCTCCTGCGAGGCACACTAGTACAGAGGCAGTGCATGAAGTAACGGTAACTGTAAACACCTGTTGGTTTCCAGGAAAATCGTAATATTAGCAATGGAAAGGGCACAGACCCACATGTGTGTGCAGTGTGCCTGAGCCCATGCCAAGCACAGAAAATGTGTGCACAGACATCAATGGGGCTAGCGGACTGAACTTTAAAATTCATATTGGGATAATGGCTACAGAACAGTGCCAATTAATCACATATTTTTACACAAGGACACAGCAAATAAAGAAACTATAGTTAACAAAACAGTGTATTATTTTTTCCAGTCCAAAGATATGCAATACGAGTCTGATCAAAAAATAAGTTATAATAGATGAGGAGATTGAACACAAGAATACGGTTAATTTCTTTAATTATAAATAAATTAGACATTTAAGAGTTTCTAGTGTCAATATCACCAGTAGTAAGTAATAGGCTGTTCACGGTAAAGTGAGCACTTTTTAAGGCCCTTCCTACAGGCTATATCAAATAATAAGTATATCTTATTGCAACCTCCGGCATTAAATTTTGAGGGTGGTGAAACGTATACACTGTATTTATTGGTCACATTACAATGTTAATATTAAAAAGCAGCAGGAAGATAGAGATTGGGTGAAAAGAAAAATTTAGAAGGGCCTTAAAAAGTGTTCACTTTAATGTGAATAGCCTATAGCAAGTGTGTTTTACAACCAACCATAACACAAACAGGTAATTTTTCACTTCAATGCTTACCTTTCACAACTCAGTTTCCTGTATCCAAAAGAATGATTATCACCATATTCAGTGATAACTCAACATTCAAGTTGGTTCTTTACACATGTGTATATATATTACCTCATTTTTATCCAAAATTAGTTTGTACATGAATTAAATTTCATTGTGATCTTTCAACGAGAAACTAAGTACAAGAAAAAGAAGAAAGGGTGTTTAACTGATCATAAAATTATCTTTGGAATAAAATCCTTCTCCACAACTGTTGTGGAGTAGCAGTTTGTCTTTTGTTGGCAACATTTAACAATGGCAGTCAATTTGTAAATTTAACTGTAAAACACACTGAAGAGGATATAACACACGCAGCAATTCTTTCAGTGTAAAAAGCAGTCGATCTCTCCTTGTAAATGATAACTTAAATCTCATATTGTGAAATACTGTTTTCTTTTCACTTGTGTAAAAAGCTTGGAGTCCATCCTTTTGTCAATATTTGCGACTTTGCTTGCTCCTTTTCCTTTTGATCATGCTGGATCTGCTCCTAAAGAAAAAAAATACTGAAATCAATACTCACAAAGCAACAAACCAGCAAAAAATACTCACAAAGCAACAAACCAGCAAATTAGCATTTGACAATTTTGTCAAACCCTTTTATGAAAATGAGACTAAGTAACAAGAATCCTGGACATAAAATTATTTCCAAGTACATACGTAGTTTTGGCCAGAGCTCAGAAAGAACACATTTATATGAACATGTTCACTTTATTCAGTTCCTTTTTGTTTGGTACAATTGTGGATTGTGATTATTTTTTACCAAATGTACAAAGTTCTGAACTTCATTCCTGTTTTCTATCAACTGAAACAATAATTTGCATTTCTATTTTGGTACACAATAAAAACTTACTTAAAAAATTAAATGATACTGAAGTATTTTCTGTAAAAAGTCAGAGAAAATACAGCCATGTTCGTAACGAAAGATCTCGTTTAGATATAACATTGATGTTCAAAACTTCCAAAAAGAATAAAAACTATCTGCAACACAACAAAACTACAACTTGACCGCCTAAAAAGAGTAACTACAAGAATTTATGACTCAATATACAACACACTAAATTTGAAGCCTGTATTTTCAAAGGTTTATATTTGCTAGATTACATTGGTGGTTGCTGAATACTAGTCGAAGTTCAGGGAGACTTTCTCGTATTTTTCTTCTTAAAAGAAGTGTTCAATTGTGATACTGTAGTCATCATTTATAAAAGTGTCTTGTAGGGAAAACAAAAAAAAAATCCATCAATAATGTTACATATTGTGTAATTTCGGAAAATTGAATATTCCAGGGATGTAGATAATCATTTTCCACTCAGTAACAGTTTAGTTTGACACCCTGCTTATGCCTATAGGCTTGTATACGATAAAAAAGGTAACTGTAAAATACAATTTTTGTAAAGGGTAACGTCAATTATTGTATTTTGAAGTAGTGAAATAACAAAGGCTGTTTGGTATGATGAGGCACTCCTTTGGTATATTAATTTGGGGATGTACAGAGATATTTCTCAGTTGTGGCCTTAAGTTTGTTTTGCTGGGCAGGAAAACAAAAATGTCAGGTTGGGGCCACAGTGGTGGCAGGTAATTAGGTCGTCAGTGGGGCGATACAACAAGCAAGCAGGCTGGAACAATCAGGAGTTACCTTATTTGTAGATGTGGGGTGACCGGCACCATGATGTGGGCAACAAAAATCACCAGGACATAGGATGGAACGGTCATTGTAGAGGTGGCCTAGTGAAAATATTTGAAAGTAATGTTTAAGCAGACAGAACAATTTCATTTGCGTAGATCTAAAAATACTCCAAAAATTTGTTTTCTTTTTTTTGGATTTCTAACCTTAAGAAATCTAAACATTTAAATTAGTTAAGATTTGCGTAAGGCAGTATAAAGACCTTATTGCTAGGGAATCATGCCTTAGTTTGTACGGTATGCATGTGCAGGACTGAACATAACTTTCACCAGCTCAGTTTAGAGTAATGCAATAACTTGGTAGTGCAATTTTTGCAACTTGGCAAGTGCCTCGAGATAAAAGTCGGCAGTGAGGTCATATGAAATGTTTCCTGTAACAAGTGCAACATCAACCAAAGAAAAATTAAATTATTATAAAAAATAACTTAATTTCTGGTCTTTGTCACTTCTTCAAAATTTGTAGTGTCTTTACAAATATTTAATTATCCCCCAGTGAACAGGTAATAATCATAGCAGTGTCTCAAGTGTATATCTCATCACAAGTGGCAACAGGCTGCAGAAGTTAGAACTAACTTTGTAGTCCCTGCGTTCTTGTTTTTTTGTGCACTGCTGATCAAGAAGCAGGTAGAGTAGCAATATGACTGTCCAGACGTGTTGCTGAATAGAAGCTGTAGCAGAGAACTCCTGTTTCGGCTGTGGGGAAATTAATGACCGTGAGATAAGATCAACACACAGGAAAAACTGATTCAACATGTCGACATTGTGGGACAACATGGGAAACAACACACGTCAAAAAATCACAAATGTAAACAATTGTAATCGACAATGAAATGTTTGTCACATTTTGTTTTCTCCTTTCAAGTCTCCAACTGTTTTGTTTTGACGAATGATGCTCTCCGGAGCATTTATGCTCACGCGACTTCGCCCTATCTGAACCACGTTCAAACTTGGGCAAGAAATTTAAACAGTACTGCAAGAGCCTGGTTCCATGCCTACACGGTACTCCTCGCAATGAGAGAAGATACTACAGACACTGCTGATTAGCTTGTACTGTTTACCACCCTACTCGAAGCAGATGTCTAGCCAACCCCGAAGCGAGATTGTACTGTTGAACAAGCCACCAAAATGCTGTTAAGGCCACAGATAACTCCACGAAACACCTAGGGAGCATGCCACCGGTACTAACAGCACCGCATCAGCTCTCTTCAACCCTGGACTCCAGTGGCCGAGTTTATCTTGGGCCTCCGGAGGCCCGAGATGAGATAAGTATAAATACCCCTGCATGACCATCAGAAGTCAGTCTATGCTACTGCATCGCTCGCGATTAGGCTGGAGGAAGCCACGTTGGTTTGCGCTCACTGGTACGCCTCACAGATTCCACCACTCTCTTCAGGGCCAGGATCTGCCTACCAGCTGAACATAACCCCCTCCAGAAGCCTCTTCTGCACGCGTTGTAGACTCCTCTGCTTCTCGAAGACTGGATCATCCAACGGCTCCTTCCTTACCACTCCCTGGTAAATGGTTGCAACAGTCTCTTCAGGACCCTGTCTTACTGGATGGTAACTGCAAAATTACCCTTCTGGTAGTTAACACCCTCAAGGTTCTTTCAGAACATCAGGATGATAGTCTCTGCAAGACTCGTTGGTAGTGTCTGCAGTACTCCTCCCATGACTGAATAAACAATAATGTCATCTAAGTATGCACAACAAAACTGCTCGACAAAGCTCGTAACTACTTCGGTGGACATGAGCCTCTGCAAGGTGGCGGGGGCATTCTTGAGTCCGAACGGCATTACTAGAAATTGCAGGGTACTCCCTCTGGAGTGGTAAATACAGTATATATCCGACTGTTGGGGTGCCCCGCGATCAGCCAGTATCCTGACTGCATATTGAGAGTGCTGAAAATTTTGACTTTCCCTACATCTCGGAGTGTATGGGTCAGATTAATGGCTGACGACGCGATGGGGTGTGTCGCATCATTTAGATCCTCGTAATTTTCGCAGAAATGTAGCTGCCCATCATTCTTTGTGACTAATACTACACTTGAATTATACGGAGAATTAGACGATTCCATGATCCTCTGTTCCTTCATATTCTGGACCTGTATCATGATTAGGTACCTCCTATGGGCGGACACCCTGTTGGGTTGGTTGTACACTGGCATGCCAGTAGTGGGCCAAATATCATGTATGCTATGCATCTGGCGTAGCGATTCTCTTGGGCTGAAGGCTCCAGCGTGGTCATCTAGAATTTGTCTAAGTTCTGCAAGCTCCTGTTCGGCCAGCTGGTGGTTTATCTCTTCAGGAGCTATTGGGGGTGGGATCACTGCTTCGGGGCTGCGTTCCAAATTGACGGTCACCCGGTGCTTGTTTCCAATATACATTCGCTGTTGCCCGCGGTTCATCACATACTGCTGTAGGCGTAGCCAGGGTTGCCCCAGGATCACTACTTCCGTGATATAGGGGCAAAACCACAAATCCCACTGGGTTCACGTGACTGTAAATCCCCACGGTCAATATGGTGCAATTGTCGACCTTGAGTGTCTGGTCGTGTTGTGCCATGCGCACCAGGTGGGTTTTGAGAGCATAGTGATGCCTTTTATTCAGGGGTGAGCACCTCACTTCTTATGAAGTTGCCTGTGGCTGCGGAATCTAGCAGGGCTACTATTCTGTGCCCATTAATTTCCACCTCTAAGTGGGGGCTTTGGGTGGTTCACTCTCCTCATCTAATCTCTGGATGAGGAGGGGGGCCCGTGGTTCCCCGTGGTGGTGGCCTGATTTGCACCCTGGCTGCAGCGTTTCCTGCCTGAATGGGTGCTTTTAACCTTTGTTTGTCACTGTGGGGGTCTGGCGCCCTTGTTGCTTTCCCTTCCCCGGCTCGCCTCTGGTCTGCCTGCTTGACCGGACAGTTCCGGTTAAAGTGCCATTCTGGGTAGAACCAGCAGTTAGGGAGCATCAAGGTGAGGGGAGGGGGTGCTGAGGAGGATTTCCCTTTTGCTCGTGCTGCTTAACTGGCTCCGTGTTCTTACTGGCACGCGGCTTGTCCAGCAGAGCCTGTGCCTTATAATTTCACTCAGTTTCTCTCGCCCTCTTGGCTAGCTCATTGACTGTCTGTGGCTTTGGGATTTGTAATAAATTATGTAGTTTGGGAAGGAGAATGCGTGTAATATGGTGCACGCAACTCTCCTCGTTTCCTCCAGGGAAAATCCTTTTGTACATCCGGACCTTTCATTGAGCAAATGTCTCAGCCTCTTCCTTGGTGGCTTGGGTTGGTTCAGTTGTTAGGTGAGCTATGACCTCCACACCAGAAAATTGCATGGAGAGGCGGAATCACAGCTGCCACCACTCTGTGATAAATTCCCCTATTTTGTCCACAGTTAGAAATCATTTCCTTTCAGTTGTTTTTGGATCCTCCAAACCCATTGCTTAGGGGAGGAACATTATCGCAAAGCACCTTCCTGCACCCAAGGGTAAATGTGATTGGGTCCTCATGCAGCCTTCCGGCAAACTCCGGGAGTTGAGAGCCGACACTACTCCGGGTGGTGGTCAAGATCTGGCGACTACCGGGATTCTCTGGGCGGTTTTCCTCTGCACGTCGGCAAACCTCACATCTGTATATGAGGCCCGGTATGGTGATGCGCTCATCTGGCCAGCCTATATATAGATGGTGATACGTCTGCGGACAAACAATGCAGTATACCAGGTTTATACCTTGCCCAGCGCAAGTTAGCCAGCTACAATAGGCAGTCTGGCGAGTTCGGCATTTGTTTCATTGGAACTCTAGTTAATATGTATGTAAGGGTTTGTCTGTCTATCCTAAGCATTGGTAATGGTAGCTATTTTGGCAGTGTGCGTATATGATGGTATTTAACCCAGTGCCAGGGCAAGGGGCTAAATGGCATCTTTCGAGCTAACATCTGCTTCGGACATCTTGACTGGTTTGGTTTGAGCGCCATGGGGTGTTTTTCAACTCCCCGAAGTCTGGTTGGCTTTAGTTTGACACCCGGCTAGTATCACTAAATCACAAGGTAGTGCTGGCCTAGTTCCACTTCACTATTCATAAATAGCAAAGTGCACTGGCCCCACGTTGGGCACCACAAAAATTCTTTTGATGCGTGACGATGGGTGGCTTACGGTGACGTGTCGGACAGAGACACGGGTGATTTGACTCGCTGACCGCGCCCTGACCGGTAAATAATATAGGGAGCGTGGCTTGACGGCATGGCACAAAGTCAGATATGGGCTTAACTATCCTGTGTACTGGGTGGCACACAGCAACGGGTTTACCTGTCCTGGAGGTGGCCCGGGGTGGCTGCTGACCCTGCTGCTGCTGCTGGAGTTGACCACAGCTGGGGCCCCAACCTGGGTCGGCTGTGGTGCTGCTGTTAGCCCGGGGAGGGCTGCTGGTCCAGCGGCACTGGAACCAGGGATTAACAATCCCTTGTGGGATATGTCGTTCCTGTTGGAAGTCGGTGACCATCGGGTGCAGTCGGGCGGAGGTCTTGATCGGCGGCTGAAGTAGGTATTGGAAGCAAGCTGGACGGCGAGGACTCTCTAGCTGATAGACAGCTTGAGTTCTTTCCTGGGGGCTTATGCTGAGAAGTGTAGTTGGAGCTGGGTTACAACTCCCGTTGGCTTTGGAGGCTGCAGTTGCCTTCCTATCTTGCCACTTCGTACAACTCCTTTGGGTGTACGGCATACAGTTAAGTACAAGTATCGGCCTCACAAGAGGAGAGCAGGTGACGGCGGTCCCTAACTAGGTGTAGAACCATGCCGGGGTCGAGCCGAACTCAGTCGTACCCGATTACTCCAACCGGCGACAGTTCAGCGCAGTAGTTGGAGCAATGATTTCACCCTGCAAGTCCAATGGCGGGTATATGTCCAAAGGTGAGCAGAACTCCAGAACAAGTCTATCACTCCTTCCGGCGACAGTTCAGTGCTGTGGATGGAGTGAATCGGCTGGACTAGCTGACTGACAACCCTTGGATTGTGTTGCTGGTGGCTGTTGCTCAACCTTACAGCACACCAGGTACACAGTATGGGTCGCAGTCGACTGGGTGTGTTTTGCGACATACATGCACCTAGTTAAGTGAGCCTGCAGTCCTACTCTAGGTTTAGTAATTGGTTTGTCAAATACACAGTCTCCTGCTTTACCCTGGTAGGCTAATGTCTACAGAGGATAAAATCAGTCATTCTAGAATGAATACTCAAAAGTTTGAGAGAAAACGTATTTACTACATGAGGAATAAACATGGTGGGTCGTACTACCTCCTAACTAAGAACTGACCGAAAGTAAACTACATAACCAGGTGAAGGGGACAGAGTCTGACCTGAACAAAAGCAGATGCTGCTAGGTAGGTATAATAACAACTGTCCCTAACTATTTCAATGCTGTTGTCCAGAAAGGACTTTGGGGGCCACTACTAGAAGGGTAGTGGTGTGCTAGGACTGTAAGATGGGTAGTGTGGTAGCCAATTACCAGAAGGGCAGTGGCTATTGCAAGTCGAAGATTTCTTCGGGGCGGTTGCTGGTCAAGGTCTTGGAGAGTTTCTGGGAGGTCTGGTAGACGTGGGTAACAGCAGAGAGCCCCAGTACATGAGGTGGTGGAGCGAACTACTGGAGATGAAGTCAAGAAGAACTGGAGAACATCTGACATTCCTTGGTGGTGCAAGGTCATATATTCTACCTGCCCACGGACTCATCTGAGAGGCGGAGGTGTGGGCGGCGAGCTACTCCTCGTGGGTGGAGCCTCACTCTCTAGTGTGATCTCTGGGTCTGCTGTAGAATTAAGCGGCTCTGTAATGCTGGGTTGCCTTGAATGTGAGAGATTAGGTGCTTGACTCTGCTGCTTGGCTAGCCTCAATTACACGTGAGGGGTCAGTGTGATATCTGACATAAGGGCGAACAATATTGGCTGATGTGTCCATGGATGCCCCTGCAACAACGGGCGTACTTGTAGGCTCTTGTAGCAAGTCGTTTCTGGGTTTAAACCCCGCCTGGGGTTATGTGATGATACGTACTGATGATGCAAAGTCATGTTTATATACATATAGTCAGAATACGCATCAGACGTCAGTGACATGGAACACAATTTTTAACAATGCATCCCCCTCTGAAATGCCAATTGCCTTGCAAAATGAAAGAGGGGCGCAGCAGACAGAACAGCAGACACATGCAAAACATCTCACCTCTCACTGCTAGACTGCTACTTCCCTTCATCTGTGTAAATCAGGTAGCAGCTGACTGGCCTAACTTGAACATGTTTAAGTTTTAAATAATTAGAATATGTATATATCTTGATTTTGTCTTATGCTCATGGTAAATCTATTAAATCTATGACTAGGTAAATTTTAACTAACCCAAATATTATTTCTACAATTATTCTTCCAATTTTGCCAGTTTTGTTTCAATTTTTGTACCAGTACTAGTTTGAACATTCTAGCTAACTGTTCTGTCCTTCGTCTACCCTTACATGGCTATGTGAACTTCATTTTAAGCCTCTGTAGCCTATCTGTCTCTACGCCTTCATCCACCAGCTGAGATACAGTTCTACAACATAGTGACTGATGGTCATGCAAGCACGTGATGTGTCCTTCCCATACTCCCCCCTCATCCCTCATGTAGCCTATAAACAACCCCATTGCTTTTGTTCTACTATAATGCGTGTGAGGGTGTGAGTGTCTGCTACTTCAGGCACTCTTTGAATTCCATGAAGAAAATGTTACAACAGTACAGATGAGATGTAATCATCGTAATTAAATGGATTACGACATTGTAAAATAACAGTTGCATACAATACAGCCATAAAGTGTGATTTACATTAAAAGAATTAAAACCTAAACATACAAACCAGCTATGTTTTAATACTGAATTCATAGAGTATCCCCCAAGCAGCCTTACATTTTCAGGTATGCTTACATTGTCGCTTTTCAAAGGACGGCCAGTATTCTACAATGCAGTTTCTGTATCTAATAAACAAAAAGTTGTTATTTAATTTCTGCTTCATCTTGCAAGTTTCTGCCAGCAAAATAATTTGCACATGCCTACATGAAGTCACCCCTAGTTCCAGTGAATAACACTTGTCCTCTGCAGCAATAAATTGTTCTCGTTTTGTTATAATTCACCCATATGCGAGATTAACACTGCCATGGACTGGCCCACTTTAATCATGCTTCACCTGTGTGGAAACCAAGGAATTTTTAGAAAAGTAGACATGTTGGTAACATGCAAATTCCTATTATAAATTGTATAAAAAGAAACCTCGACTTCAGTAGCCATAAATTTACATATTACACTTAAAAAAAAATGGTGACGCGAATGGAAATGTTTCTATTTACAGGTGATGGAAAGATACAAATTGGCTGTAAATAAAAACTAAGCATGGCTTTCAAAACCATTTCAAAGAACTAGCACTCAAACCTCCCCCCCCCCCCCCCCCCCTCAAATACCCTATTTCCTTGCACACTGACGTTGCCCTCGTTGTCTTGCTCAGGAGGCAGACCATTGCTGCTCCGCTTATGCACCGGGTACTCACATTCGTGCGCCCTGTGCATGGGTCATCTATGCGATTCGTGCAAGAACAGGTCGCTGAACTGGGTCACGACCTGCCTGACACCCTGTTTCCAAGAGTAAACTTAGTGTTATGTGTGTGCAGTGCAATTCTGATCTGTGTCCCATAAAGCAGAGTCTCAAATTAGCAAGGGAAAGTGTTATTTCCATTTTGATCCCCTTAAGTAAGGCATAATAAGTCTGCAAGTGTGAAGCCACGTGGGTTTGGAACCATTACAGATCATGAGCCAAAGACACTCATAATTATTTGCATAGTTTCCTACAGTTGATGATGTATTTTGTTTGTTTAAAAGGGCAATATTTATTTCCTGGCAGTTATGGCTTACGCCATGCCAATTGCCCAAAGATAAATTCTTCAGCTTGCAATATTTGATTTTCGTAATTTGATTTACATGTTTCAAAGTGCTAATATAAATTCAAAATGTTATGTTAATTCTGTGTATTGCCTCCACGTGCCTTGCTGGCCCATTCCGGCTTGTTTTCATAATTATCGCTAACAGACAAATAAAATGAATAAAGACTCAGAAATTTATTGTCAATTGTTCCAGTGTATCTTTTGTGTTCTGCAACAAATTCCAGTGTACTTTGGTTTCATTTGTATTTTATTAAATTTCTCTCTCAGAGTTGATGGGAGATCACTAGCTGGGAGCCAGCAATCTCACCCACCATCTTTAGTCTTGATCCAGCGGGCCTAGGGAGCACACACGTGTCGCATCGTGGGAGCCTTCACTTCTTTGTCTACTCATTTAGCTGCGATAGTGTAAGTTTATATATACTGAAACCTTTTATTTTGTTTGCTCCTCCTGCGCTCGTACTACTATCTTTGTCAGACACGCCGCGCCGCAGATTTAATTACCGTAAATTCATTTAACGTACGGAACAGTACTTTTTAACCATTTCAGCTTATGGCAGGCCAAATTCCAGTGCCCGTTTCAGTCTAGGATCTGTGTATTGCGTAGTAAGTATACAGCTGCTTTTGCCAATATATAAATTAGTGACTAAGTCTTTGTTTATCATTTCTCGTATGTAAGTACCTTTGGGAACGCGCCCGCTCCAGGCAACCTACATTTCATACGTGTTTTACTGACTTCATGAACTTGAAAATAACTTTCCTCTAACTAAACGTGTACTTGTGAAGATATTACCACAGGACTATCGACCTGCAACAGCCCTGAGAATTAAAGAGTCCACATGTTCACCTGTGCGTAGAAGAGCTGGCGCTCCACAGGTATTCAACCACTTATTTCATAAACTTTCTACCCATGAGTAAGGATTTGCATAAAATCTGGCGCATCTCGCCCCTCGCCAGTGTCATGACCATGATAACACTTATCATGTGGAATGCATCCACACACTCACACTCTTTAGCAAAGTAATAGGAGCCACTTTGATTCAGCTTCAATGTTGACTAACAATATTTGATTATTTTAAATTGTTATTGATTTTGTAGTTACATTAGTTATTATGCGAGAGCAGATGATAGAGAAATATAATGATGTTAAAGTATAGGAATGAAAAGATGAGTTTGCAACGTTACAGAAAGTTGGTGTTTTAGGACAAAAAAATCTGAAACATTAATTGCTGTGTAAAATAGTGTGTGGTACGTTCATAGCTTGGTTATCGCATGTAGTTGTTTCACTAAATGTATACTAGGCAGTTTCAATTAAATTTTTGTTAATAACAATTTCTCATTTAAATTAGGGATATTCCACATCATGTTACTAACAAAGTAAGAAACTTATGAACTTCTGCTACTGTAAGGGAATCATTTAATAAAATATATCTCTTCCTGAAGAAATGTAAAGTTTGAGGAATATATATTTAACTACTTTTGCATTCAGTCATTTATTCAATAAGCTTGAAATAAAATTGAAACTATTTTGAATAATCAATATTTTTGAAGTTAATTATATCAGCATAAGATTGGCTGACCTGTAAAGGTAGTATTTGCAGATCAGTGGATCAGAGTATCTGCAAAATTTGTGTATCAGCACAGCTCTACAAAAATGTACAAAATATTACAGCTAATGAAACTTGGGCATAAACAATTTTAATCTTCACAAAGTAATGAAAGCTGAATCATACCAGAACTTTACGTTGATTTTCTCTAAATGCAGCCAGTGGATCATCAAACTGCTGATAGTATTGCAGTACCACACGAACATCATCAACATTCTCTGAAGCTATTGCTATATGTAAAAACAAAATACAATGAGAAATAATTAACACTAAACAAATGTTTAACACACAATGCTGACCTCAGAAGTATAACGAGGTTAAAAAAAAAGTGCATGCAGCTGGAGAATACATAGTTGCATCAGGATGGCCATTTAACTAGTATTACAAAATTCAAAGTTCGCCACCCCCATATTTTTCCAGGTTTTATTTGGAATAATTAAAATTTTCAAATTATATGATGTTTTATTACAAATAATTTCATAATATAATTTGTAGCATGCCAGTGAACCACCATCAGTAGGGGGAGCGAAAGACTTTCACGATATTTGGGAGACATTAGTGGCCTAAGTGCCATTTGATTAAACTTGGAAGATGTCTCTGAAAGAGGGAAAACAGATCATCCCTCGCCCACTGGGTGGTGTGTTGTTGTTGGCTGATGGGTTCTCCCACCCCTTCTGAGGTGTGCTGTGACTTTCTGTAGCTAGTGAGGGTACCCTTTTGGTGGACAAAGCACCCAAGTGACATTTGCAGGACTTTGAAATTTTTCCAGGAAGTCTGAAGGGAGAGAGGTTAGGGGCTGTGTAAGGGGGGTGTAAGGTTGGGCCAGGAGGGTTGAGGAGTTGGTCACTCCTTGGTTCGAGAAACTTAGAGGGTAAGCAGATGTAAATAGATGTAACTGTATAATGATTAATTGCATAATGATTAAGTGCACATACAGAGAATAAGTACCGAACTAAATAAATGTACAGCAAGAGTAATTACACACTAAGTACATGTCCTACCACGACTACTGCTCACTCGCAGCTGGACTGTGAATAGCTAATATGTTTGTGATATCTGTCCACCATCTTGGTTATTTAGATTCCTGCCATGGGTAAGTAAAGCTTAATTACATTTATACTGGTCTACTACATAATATGATTCCCGTTCAGGAAAATTAATCCATAAATACATTTATACAGGACAAGTCCTTGGTTCAAATTCCGTTGAGGATAAGGAAAACATAAATATAGTTATACTCACCCAAACCTTGCTTTGATTCCTGTTGAGGATAATTAAACTGTAAATATATTTATACTAGACCAGTCCTCGGTTCGAAACCTGTTGAGGGTAAGTAATGCTCAAGTACGTTTCTATTGGGTTGATCTTTGGTTTGAATCTCACCAAGATTAAAACATAATTACATTTACACTGAGATAGTCCTCAGTTCAATCCCCATAGAGGGTAACTCAAGTGTAAATTCATTTATACTGTCATATTCCTTGGTTCAAATCCTGTTGAGCGTACGTAAATTGTAATAAAGTTATATACACATACCGTAGAAGGAAATTAAAGCATAATTACAGAGGGTAATAAAATATGAGCAATTATTCATTATAAAACATTGAACCTGTACGAGAGCCAATACCATACTGAACTTCATCATAGAATTATAATCCCCCAAAAAAATAATTCAAAGTAATTGTGTATTGAAAGTAAATACATGGAGACACATAGGTAGAAGTTCACAACCAAACAGCTCGGAGTCTAAATGCAGACTGAATATAAAACTCTAATAACCTTAGTTTAAATCCCCAGCATCTCGAATGCCATATAAGAGGGAAATATTTTAAAAAGTAATGTAGTCTCTGCCAAACATTGCGTTAAACTGATGTGATTTTTATCCTAATTGAAAGAACCCCTTAAATATAACTATTTTGTGTAAGTAACACCTCCACAACCACGCTGATATTGTGTTGTAATATTTTAACCAAAAATAAATTATGAGGAACTCATGAATGCCTAGTGGAAATTCCCTGCAGTCCGATTAGAGTGTTGACATTTTTCCCACTAGGAGCGCTGTGCAGCGCAGAAACTCAGTCAACTGGCTGATGTTAGAGAAGCAATACTGGACTGCTCCCTGAAGAATGGGAGGAAGGGGTAGGAAGGACAAGGGGCGAGCGTAGTTACATTGAATGCTTACATGCGCATGGAGATTGTGGCGGGGCGGGGAGACAACATTTCTAACCCAGCGGCTGTAGCTAACACATCGAGACCCTCTCAGGTGAGACAGGGGCAAGGAAGGCAGTCGAAGTGCTCGAGTGTCCTCCAGCACCTATCTCCACATGTACCACACATCGCCTACTGCTTCTAAGCTGGTGAGCAGGGGAAGGGAGTATAAACCATGGAGAAGCGTACACAAAACGTTCAGTGAAGCGACACACTCCTACATTAATGTGGAATCAGCAACCAAAACTTAAAAATAATAATTGCAATGTTAATTTAAAATGTGTGTATAAGTGGGTGTGGGCATGTGCACCAATGATCGATAGTGTCGCATTGTGTATCCCCTCTTTGGGGAGGACCATCATGGTTGAAGCTTCGCAAACAATAACACGATATTACAAGTAAAATTACTTACACATGCTTAATTGATGTATGTCAATAAAAGCGTCACACGTGATGTCTTTCTGTATATTATTGAATCGACTTCTATTCATCAGTGCAAGTGAACCTTGAGCATTGTTAACGGAGTTTGATTTGCTGCAGCCAACCATGAGACGTCAGGAATTGTATTATCTACCCAAGGCAAAGGAAAGATGCTCCATGCCAGATTTTATTATTCACTGGACGAGCCGCCGAAGCCATTCAACGAGATTTACCAAGTACAGCAGCGCACCTCTAGATGCCACTACAAGTACCATCTCCAAGGCATGAGCCTGGATCCAGCGCCGACCACTGACGTCACATGCCGAGGATCTATGTCACACGCCGAGGATCTGTCACACTCTTCTCAGCTAGCACCCCCTCTCCATGACAACCCTTACGCAAGCCGATCAAGAAGCACACAGTTGCCACCAGAGTATAAATAGGCGCCCACACCAAGACTCCTGACCAGTCTTCAAGCAATTGACGTCTGTCCTGCTCCTTCACTGCACTCCTGGTGCCCAGAGAACCATCAGCTATCCTACCTTGGTCTTCACCGCGCCCTAGTGGTGCCAAAGACTTAACCTCTCCTCAACTCTTCACCGCACTCTGGTAGTGCAGAAGAACCTACACCTTACGTATTACGTATCCGTAAACACAGAGAGACATACCGGTCCCTTCAGGACAACAGTAGTAGCGTTAGCTAAAGTCAGAGTTATTTCCATAGTCATTTTTTACTGCCTAACCTGTTAGCCTAGAAGCAGGTCATCATCACCTGTGTTCACGTAGGGCATTTTAACTTCTATAAGCTCACATGGATAGGAGGTAATACCATCACCACCGCTGTTTATTAAAAAAAAAATAAATAAATAAACACAGTTTACCTCACTTACGAATATCTCTCCCGCAGTCATAGAACCTTACCTCGTAGACATCAGGTCCATACGAGGGACAGCAGGTTACCAGGGTTTTATTCGACTTATTAAAACACTAAATACTAATAACAGTACAATCTTGGAAGGCCACCCATTCTCTGCACCCAATGTAGTGAACAGTAAAGCCACGACATTGGGATACCACCTCCTTAAAGGATTGGACTGCCGGTCTGGGGTTTGCTCTTCTCACTGCACTTATGGTGCAGAGAGGGGTATTTCCAAGAGCCTGGGAGGATCAGTTCCTCAGGAGCACTCACCACAACAGAATTGGAAGGCCACCCACTCTCTACGTCAAGTGTAGTGAATGGTAGAGCCATGACTCAAGTACTCCATCCTCTTACAGTCATCTTGTTTGTCAGCTTGGAGGTTGCCCCTTTTCATTGTGTTTCTGGTGCCGAGAGGGGTACTTCTCTGAGTCTGGGGTGACCAACCCTAGAAGGATTTCGCCCCTGTATTGGGAATGACACCAGTGATATGCAGCTCGAGTAACCCCGCACCTCAGGCGCCAGAGTTTGAGAGTGAGATGCGGCACTTGACTGGCAGACGCAATACAGACACTGCCAACACAACTTACATTTCAACTGCTCCACTTCTGCGAGGTCTGTTTGTGGATTGTCTTTCCTTATGCCCTTTTCCCATTGCAGTGGTATTCATAAGAGAGTGAAACGGGCAGAAGACTGCCTCTACATATCCATTGGAGCTTAAACTCCTCTCCGATGGGCTGGAGCACATCAGTCTACGGAAACGAGCCGCAGAACTCCGCAGACTCTCCAGACCAGTTTCACCAAGCTACAAGTCCACCTAATTCGAGCAGATCAAGGTTGCTGAGTGACATCACTCTGTAGTCCAAGCCTATCTCAGTGGCCAAGAAATGTCACTTGGATTCGCAAACCTTTGATTCTGGGGAATACCACACTAGCCCCGGACATTGACTTCAACCAAGACCTCCAAACCTAGGCCGACCAGCACAATCACCTTAGGGCAGCCCCATGTGTGCCAAGAGAGGGGCCTCAATCAACACAGCCGTAGTCGCAGGCCAAACATCGGCCAGGTAGATCATGATGAATGGTCCTGCCAAAGCGTAAAGTATTGCTCGCGTAACTAGGTTAGGTGCTCTACCGGAAAGTGACTTGACCAGTCCTGGACACTGACGGAGCTCCCGTTCCGTGCAGTGATTAAAGACATCTGTCACATGGGCGCGCCTATCTTAGCGCCCACTAAAATCACTTTGGAAACATGATATAAACATTTGTGTATGCATTGCTACGTACACTAATAATTAATAATCTATCATTGCTTAAATAGCTTTCTATCACCAAGTTCAGGAGTGACCGCAACCCCAACCCCTGCTGACAACAGCTCACTTCATTCCCAAACATCATTCCCTTACAAGAAGTCATAGTGGAAAACCCTCCAGGCAGACTGTGACCGTATAACAATTCAACAATAACAGAAAGCCCCAGTGTAACTATTGCAATAAAAAAAGTAACACACTAATAAAAAAAATGTCCGAAAATTCCTTTATACAGTAAAACCCCTTTATTATTATAGCCTCTCTATTACTATTACGACCCAATCCCTAGGAACAGTGAAAAGTTTGGGCCGAAAAAGCAAAAAATTTGAGGCACGTCTAAAAATAGATACAGTAATCCCTTGCTAACTGCGGTATCTTAAACCGTTGTTTCAGTTATGTGCGGATTTGTTTTTGTAGACCTTTTCTCTAACCGCGGTAATAGTTTCTATTATCCACGTTTTTCAGTCAATGGAAAACTAGCCCTTACTGATGTTAGTGGTCCTGCATTTCTCAAGATACCAGGATACAAGGATGTGTTTTTACACGATTCTACACATCCTTGAGGGTAATATGTATGCGATTTTGTACTTCTGTATACGTACGTATTGTTTGATGTTTTAGGTATGTAATAAATATGATTGTGATGATATTATAATTTTTCCTATTTCGTATACGCTAGTGTTTGGTTGGTTTGAAGTGTGGTGAGATGTACAATAGAACCTCTCTATTACAACCCCTCATGGTTTCCGAGAATAGGGCCGAAATTGGGGGGAGGGGAGTTCGTAATAAAAAATCTGGAAAATTTTGGGGAAATTTTAACCCACCCCTAACCCCTATGCCCCAAACTTGACATTTTTTGCATGAAGTTCATGTTCAATCGTCTCTTAAAAAACCATTTTTTAATTTAAATATAAATATGTATATATATATATTTTAATAGCTGGATGTCTCCTGATTAATTTGATACCCAAGAAAGGCATATTGGACCACCCCTTGTTGTAAAAAGAAGGCCTAAACATGTATGACATGTCCATTGAAAGTGTGTGAAAAGATTAGGCTATGTGTTATTAAAATATAAAGTTATTATTAAAAATCTATTACGCAGGTCTCGTGGGTCATGCATTGCTATGAGGCACGCAGCAATCAAAAAGTTTAGGTGACGTTGCACAATACGTGTGTGCGCGCGGTGCTCTCACTTTAGTATGGCCGGATGGAGAAGGGGGAAGGGGAGGAAGGCGGCTAGCTGGCTATCCCTTCCAGTCTACGTGAACTATCAATACCGCTCTGTCCTCATGATCGTGACTCCACCCGGAAACAAAACACACACGTCGACTGCCATATTAATGCATTTTATTTTCTGGCAGATTACATAACATTTAGTCCTATGTGGAAGTATACAGCAAATATTAAAACCTTTCTGTACTATGATTACATTTCACTCACGTGCTGGGGCTGCCGCATGTACATAGCTGGGCGAGCGCCAAGATGACGGATGGTGGCCACCCGCCCGCCGCCACTGCCATATATATATATATATATATATATATACATATACACATACACAGCATTTATAGGAATCATGTGTACAAATTCGGGCACGTGATTCGTGACCGGAAAAGAGTAAGATTGATCTAGGACACCCATGGTCCATCTCAAATAATAAGGGCTGTAGCAGCCCCTAAAAGCGGTAGGCGACAAGGATATTACGTGGGATATTAGGCAAAGTACTCCCATTAGAAGAATACAAATTGGTATACGGAGCAAGTAAACCAAGATCTTGGATACACGGTAGGTATGGTCTGTCGTATACACCTCTATCATGTAAATAATAGGGGTTGCCACCCTTTGCTTGCCTGCAACACGTACACCGCCAGGTTAAATGGATTGTGGATACCATGGGATAAAGCAGGACGATGTAAGTATCAAATAAACCCCCCTTGTTGCGACTCTCTAGGACACGTCATTTCCGGTTAAAACCCAAATGAAGGGTACAGTGGTAGCAACAGCATGGCCTAGTGAGTAGGCAACCCTTCCCGCACCTGTAGGGAATTCAGCAGGGAGTCCCTGCCGAATGCGTGAAGAGAGTGTTGTGGTCCGTAACAGTGAGGTCTTCAGAGCCGATGAGGGTGATCGAGGTGAGTATGGAGCTGCGCCGGAATGAAAGAGTGGGCTAAACAGGAGAATCCCGAAAAAATCAGCCAACCAACAGCATTGTCTGGCATGATGCCAACATACGAACATCCGGGTGTGACCCAGCCGGTAATTGAACCCGGTTCATCTTGGTGGGAGGCAAGCAGGCTATCCGCCCACCGAATGGGTATGGCCAGGAACCAACACGCAAACAACAGAATAGTATTAGGATATGTGCTACACCAAAGTGTAACTTAGCTGTGTAGGTGGCAGATTGTGCAGCACAGCGCAGACAGGGTGGGAAACTACATGTCTCAAGAGGGGGCAAAGGGGAACTGGCTGTGATGTTTACCTTCGTGCATCAAACCAACAACATGTGTGTAAGCCTGGTGTAGTACGTGTGAATGATATGGGATATTGTAAGTAGCACAAAAGGCTCCCTAGTTGCAACTCCGAAGGACCCACCGTTACCGTGTAAAGTACGAACGAAGGGTACAGTGGTAGCAACGCCATGGTCTGATGAGTATGCAACACGTACTGCTACAGGCTGTAACACATGTTTGTGGTATGATGCACAGTTCCCCTTTACCCCCTCCAGAGCAGTGTAGTTTCCTGCCCCATCTACCTGAGTGGCCTATTATTCACAACCTGTCTCTGCTACTATTCACTACGTACTGTAGACGTGAATATGGACAAGTACACAAATTCGGAAGTGACTGACATTGTCTTGGTATATGGCGAAGTGAGAGGTAACAGCAGGGAAGCTGCGCTTGTGTACAGCCAAAGATACCTTGCACAAAGACAGCCAAACCACCAGACATTCGCACACCTTACACAGCAGCTACGAGAAACAGGCACATTTCAGCGTCAATGTGAACTTGGTCGACCGAGAACCGTCCGCACTCCGCAGTTTGAAGAGGCCGTCTTAGAGAATGTAGCGGACAATACTTCAACGAGCAGCCATGCGGTCACGCTGAGAATGGATGCATCGCATGGCATAGTATGGTGTGTCCTCCATGAACAGCTGCTGCGACTATACCATGTGTGTAGGGTACAAGCAATGGGACTAGCAGATTATTGCCCTCAGCTATACTTTTGCAGGTGGTTCATGTGGCAGTGTGCAATTGACTGTGATTTCCTGGCTCTTGTAATGCTTATAGACAAAGTCACGTTCTCACAGGAAGGCTTTTGTAACAGTCAAAATGTCCACATGTGGGACGATGACAACCCACATGCAGAGGCTACCAGCACCACTTTGCCATTAACATCTGGGCTAGTATAGTGGAGGACAATGTTATTGGCCCATTCTTACTGCCGAAACGTGTGGTTGGGTTTCAATATTATGATTTCCTGCACTTCCATTTGCCACAATTACTGGAGGACGTTCAGCTCACCATTGGAGAACATATGTGGTTGCAACACGACAGTGCACCGCACCATTCCACCAGGATTGTGCTTGACCACATGAACACAGCGTATCCCACTTGCTGGATAGGACGGAGTGGGCCTCGTGCTTGGCCACCACGCTCCCTGGACCTTACGCCATTAGACTTCTGGCTGTGGCGATTCCTTAAGGTGTGTGTGTACGAGACACCCGTGGCATCTGAAGAGGATCTGTTAGTGAGGGTCATGGCTGCCTGCGATTACATGTGAAACACACCAGTATTGTTATAACGCATCTGCCAATCTCTAATACGCCGGATGAACTACTGCATTGACATGGACGGGGAACATATTGAATATTTGTTGTGAACTTTGTTATGATACACCACCTGCATAATCCGGAATGATTGCTGTGTATGGTCTGTTGTGCTGATAGTACCTTCTGTACCGATGACACATTGCTTTGTCACGGAATTTACATGTGTTTACACACATTAGTACAGAGTCACGCTACTGGACCCATTACATCCCTATCACTACTCGCAACACCAACTCCATTGTACATCACACATCATCACTGAATGCACAACACGTGTGTTTCTCAAGACTACAGTCACAGTTAGCTAGTGCAACCAACATGCTGTTGTTTTCATTTCGACCCTGTACTGCACAATCTGCCACCTACACTACTACATTACACTTTGGTGTAGCACATATTCTAATGCTATTCTGTTGTTTGCGTGTTGGTTCCTGGTCATACTCATTCGGCGGGTGGTTAGTCTACGGTCGCCTCCTACCAAAAAAACTGGGTTCAATTCCCAGCTGGGGAACCCCCGGATGTTCACATGTGGGCAACGTGCCGGACGATGCCGCTGATCAGCGGGATTTCTTGGGGTTCTCCGTTTCCCGCGTCCATTCATTCTGGTGCAGCTCCATACTCACCTCAATAACCCTCATTGGCTCTTAAGACCTCGCTGTTACGTGCCGCCACTCTCTCTTCACGCATTCAGCGGGGACTCCCCACAGAATTCCTCCAGGTGCGGGAATGATTGCCTTCTCTAGGCCATGCTATTGCTACCACTGTACCCTTCGTTTGCAATTTAACCAGAAACGGTGGGTCCTAGAGAGATGCAAAATGGGGGGGGGAGGGTTATTTGCTACTTACGTCATCCTACTTCATCCCATTATATCCACAATCAATTTAACCTGATGGTGTACGTGTTGCAGGCAATCAAAGGGTGGCAACCCCTATAATTTATATGATGGGGGTGTATATGATGGACCATACCTAACAGTGTATACATGATCAAGGTTTACTTGCTCCATATACCAATTCATGTTCATCTAACACAAGTACTTTGCCTAATATCTTACGTAATGTCCTTGTCGCCCACCACCTTTAGGGGATGCTACAGCCCTCATAATTTGAGATGGACCATGGGTGTCCTATATCAATCTTCCTCTTTTCTGGTCACGAATCACATGCCCTAGTTTGTACACATTTCCTATACATGATGTATAGATGTGAGAGATAGATAGACACACATATATATAGGGAGATAGATAGAAAGTGAGTGCATGTGTGTGCGCGAGATACTACATTGTTTTGTCAGGGTACAAAACACTATTTATAAAACACACAATAATAAAAATGTTTATCCATTAATTTAAATTTCAAACAAGTCAGCAAAATAATTTCGGCAAAAAAAAAAAACAACAACAGCAACAACAACAGCAGCAGCAACAACAACAGCAGCACCACCACCCCCCACACTCACACATGCACGCACGCACGCGCACACACACACACACACCTCACTCTTTACATAGGAACACTGACATGTAAAATATATCCACTATTACATATCCTTACCATCGCAAACATATGTAACCAGAACCAAATACACAGAGGGATATAATACGTTGTTCAATCCACAACATATACTTATTTGCTTAAAGAAACCTTCTTCAAAGTGAGAAGTTGAGAACTGAACATACACTCTCCTCACAAACATTTCCCCATAAATTTTGTACAATGAGAATCGTAAACACCCATATGCACCTCATATTCATGCAAATAGTTAAGTGTGAAATCTAATTAAGAAACCAACAATCTAAATTATGCTCCAGCAATCCCTAGTTCTATCAACACACAGGAACATGATGTCCGACATGTTGTGGAGTAGCAATCCAACCACTCAACTCCTACCAAAACACAACCTCTTAATTGATCCATCATCCAAATCTTCGATTGTTTATCACTTGTGGTAACACACATCTAAACAAAACCGATGTGAGAGGAAGAGGATATTTTCAGTTAATATAAACAACTGTTTCTATTTTTTCTATATAACAGAACATTTTTGTAAATGTGCACATTAAAAAGACACTATTGCAACACATATCCTTCCAGGAAAACCTATAAATATAAGTGAAAAACAATGCGAAAACATACACACATTAAAAATATTTAAGACCAACTAATAACAGATTCCTATCCCCAGAATTCAAAGGAATATCCTTCTAACTCACTAAAAAACATAAATCAATTAGTAAGGCTCTTGAACCGAAATGCTATAAATAATTTTTTTGTGAACGCTTAGAATATGTCAACTATAACGTAGACATAATACTTATTTATCATTCAAAATTTATCTATAATTTACATTAACGAGTGGCGAATTACGTGCAACATGTATGCGGTGCTAAAATGGTTATATATATCTAAAACACATTCAGTTCACCCCCCCCCTTTTTTATCTAAAAAAAGTGAAAAAATTTACATATTAATAATACAATTTTTCATAAACAAAGGTAAGCTGAAAACTTTTTATGCTACTACTCGAATAACCTCATAATCGACTAGATGTTAAGTCCTGGACTACCAAGAAAAAGATAGGTGACTCCTTAACATGTAAAATGTTGTGCCCAATGTAATCCATCCTGCTCAGAAGAATAAGTACAGTATACACAATCACTGAAAGCTACGTTAAATAGTGTTACTACAATGTTTAATACACAATAACGTAAAACTAAACATTACCTGTTCGGCATTGCATACAAGAATTACCACTGCGAAAACTGCAATAAAATGTTTACCCACAATGATAGCCTGAAGAGACAAATTAAGATAAAGGCGATGTTTGTTGTTCCTCAAGAAGTGAATGCACATACTTTGGCAATCAGGTAGACTGAGCATTTGTGTGTATACATATAGTTAAAACCCTTATACTCCCGCAGCTAACAATGAAATATATCTCAAACCAATAATTGAACATAGCGATATTACATGTATGTTCGTCACAAATAGTTGCAGTCTACCAGATATTTATAAATACATACAGTACATAATAAATAAATAAATAAATTAAATATATATATATATATATATATATATATATTATAATTAAGTCCTGTTTTGTTTGAAATGTTTGTATTTTTATTCGCATTCTTAACTTCTTAACATTATATATATATATATATATATATATATATATATATATATATATATATATATATATATATATATATATATTATACATATATATATATACATACATACACACACACGCACATGCATGCATGCTCATGCATGTGCACACATACACACACATTTGCACACACATATAAGCATTTGCGCACACACACATATATATTTTAAATTAACATAGCAATTATTAATTTAAGTTTCGGGATACGTATTCCACATTAATGTAGGAATGTACTGAATGTTTCGTGTACGCTTCTCTGCATTGTATATTCCCTTCTCCTGCTCGCCAGCTTACAAGCAATAGGCGATGTGTGGTAGACGTGGAGATAGGTGCCGGAGGGACACTCAAGAGCTTTGACTGCCTTCCTCGCCCCTATCTCACCTGAAAGGATCTCAATGTGTTAGCTTCGGCCACTGGGTAAGAAACGTTGTCTCCCCGCCCCACCACAATATATGTACACATTTTATTTAGCCTCCAATGTAATTATGCTCACCCTTCATCCTTCCTACCCCTTCCTCCCATTCTTCAGGGAGCGGCCCAGTGTTGCTTCTCACACGTCAGCCAGTTGACTGAGTGTCTGCACTGCACAGTGCTCCTAGCGAGATAAACGTCAATACTCTTGCCCGAAGGCATGGAATCTCCGCTAGGTATTTATAGGTTCCTTGGGATTTATTCTTGGTTTAAGCATTCCGACACTGTATCAGTATGGTTGTGGGGGTGTTATTTACATGATATTCTTAGATTAAAGGTATTCTTTACAATTAGGATTAAAATCACATCTCTTTAATAAAATGTTTGGCAGAGGTTACATTAGTTTTTAAAATATTTACCTTTTATTTGATGTTTAAGATGGTGGGGATTTTAAGAAAGATTAATAAAGTTTTGGATTCATCTGCATCTAGACTCCATGCTGTTTGGTTATGTAATTCCTCCCTATATGTTTTTATGTGTTTACTCTCAATACACACTTACTTTGAATTATTTATTTTGGGGTCATAACTCTAAGATGGGGTTCAGTATGGCATAGGCTCTCGTAGAGGTTGGATGTTTTATAATGAGTACTTGCTCATATGTAATTACCCTCCATAATTATGCTTTAATTTCCTTCTACGGTATGTATGCATATATACTGTATTATGATTTATTTACCCTCGACAGGATTTGAACAAACAAATATGACAGTATAAATGTATTTGCCCTTGAATTACTCTCAATGGGGATTGAACTAAGGACTATCTCAGTATAAATATTATTACGTTTTAATATTGACGGGATTCGAACCCAAGGACTAACCCAATGCAAACGTACTTAAGCATTCCTTACCCTCCACCGGAATTGAATCACTGTTTAGGTTAGTATAAATATATATATGTTTTCCTTAACCTCAACGGGTTCGAACCGAGGACTGGTCCAGTATAAATATATTTACGGTTTAACTATCCTCAACGGGAATCAAAGCAAGATTTAGGTGAGTATAACTACATTTGTGTTTTCCTCATCCTCAACAGAATTGAAACCAAAGAGTTGTCCTGTACAAATGTATTTACGATTATCCTCAACGGGAATCAAAATCAGGTAGTAGACCACTATAAATTAGAGATGGGACGAACCCAGATTTTGGAACCAAACCAAACTAGAACTTAATCCAGAATATTTTTATCAAACCGAACCTGAACAGAACCTTTGTACACGAATTGAACTATGCTGTAGTTCATCGACCTCAAACTGAACTTTAAAAAAGTCTTATCCTCGCACATATGCCTTCATAGTTCAGCCTTATATGGTATATGCATATATAACAAAAAACAAATATGTAGAACCACCTTAAAAATACACTGGATTATGGATGCTAAACAGTAATCAGTGTGTGCACACACAAATGAAGCACTTAACATAGATTACAGTGGTCCCGGGGATCATTTTAGCAGTGTTGCCCACTCAAGTAATGAAAGTTTTGTTACTCGACCGACCTCTGGACTTGGCCACGAGGTGCAAAGTGAAAACAACATATATATACATACAACCTTCATAATTCAGCCCCTATTTGTTCAAGTATAAAACACAAACAAATAAAACCACATTCACAATTTCATGACTAATTGTTTAAACCACAAAATGTAATGGCCAAATTTTTTCTAAAGTGGAAAAAATATACAAAATTAACATAATATTAACCTTTGGTTTTTATAGATTTGATTGATATGATAATTTATAACAACACTGGGAAATGTATCTTTCTAGTCATTTTAGACGTGGTATGTGAAAACCATAAATTAGATACACAAAAAAAATGTTAATTGAAAATGAAATTTTTCAAAAACTCAAGCAAATCACTTATTTTGTATACAATCATTTAAATAAAGAATAGAACCTGGTTTTACATACTATAGAGTTCAAGATATAATGCAGTATCACTGCTACAAAAACAATAATCACATATGACTTGTTTGGTAATTTTTGTTGTGTTTCATTGTTATTTTTCAACTTCTTTGAAGTGAAGTACCATATTTACTTGTGTACAGTGCACACCATGATTTTTGCAGCAAGTTCCAGGTTGCCGTGTTTTTTTTAATACTACAATTGTAGGTACCAACAATTTGCGGGGCATTGTTAGTAAGTATGTAACACACTATTCTTTTATTTCAAATTAATTAGTGGCGATTGTGATAAATTTGGAAAATATTTAAATTAAATAACTCGTGGGGCTAAAGCCAAAATATTGTGGCATTCTGTAAGGTCACTGTAACCTTATGGTCCTTAAATGAAGAATGTCAACAACTGAGATGGGTAGATGGGTTCCTTTTTTTTTTGCTTCTTTTATGCAGTGCCAGTCTTTAAAAGAGAAACTTTAACTACCAGCCTGCTTTCCTCTTTTTGCCTTTTAGGCAGTAGCATGCTGGTCTTTTTGTGGTGGAATGTGAGACACTGGACTACCCTTCTCTAAAAAAATGTGTTGCCTCTTCCCTTCTCATCCCAGCAGTCCTCTAGACTCTTCCATACACTTCCCTTTAAACCATGTGGGACAGTTTAGGAGTGGATAATTTACGACTATCACACTACCACTCCTCAGAAACATTTTCCTTTATTTTGGGGGAAAAAAAGAGTGCGCTGTACAGGAGTAAATACTTAAGTTTGTTTCAAAGTTTGTTAATGATGTTCATTTCTAGCACATTAAAATTTTTGGAACTGAACTAGATTCGATCTTTGACATGGCAATAAATTTTGAACCGAACCTGAACATAACCTTAAAGTTCGGGTTCAATTCGAAATTTGAACGTTTGACCCATCTCTACTATAAATGTAATTATGATTCACTTACCCATGGTAGCTATCGAAACCAACCAAGATGGCAGATGTATACCACAAACATGTTCACTGTTCACAGCTCAGTTGCGAGTGAGCAGTGGTCGGGGTAGGACGTGTACTTCGTGTGTAATTACTCTCTCGGTACATGTAATCAGTTTCTCTACTTATTCATCATGCAATTACTCATAAACCAATGACGTATAATTACACCTAATTACCCTCTATAGGTCTCAAACCAAGGACTAACAGACTCCTCAACCCTCCTGGACAAACCCTACACCCCCTTTACACAGTCTCTAGCCACTTGCTCTCCAGATTTCCTCGAAAAATTTCAAAGGCCTGCAAATGTCACTTGGGCACTTGTCCACCAAAAGGGAACCGCACAAGCTACAGTCTATCACAGCACACCTCAGAAGGGGTTGGAGAACCTGTTAGCCAACCACAACAAAACTTCCAGGGAGAGGTGGAAATTATATATTTCCTAGGTTTAAGGGTGCCGGCAATTAGTATACCTCTCTCCGAGATCCCTTCCAAGGTTAATCAAATGGCACTTAGGCCACTAATGTCTCCCAAATATTGTGAAAGTCTTTTGTTCTCCCTACTACCATCATTTTTCTTACCATGAAGCAATCAATTTTTTATGCACGAGGACAATCAATTTTACAGTGTTAAATTCCATTAAATGTATATAAAAACCCTGAGCTACTTTAACATACAATTGTTTACTGCCATAAACAATTTAATACAAAGAAGAGCAATATAGTAATAATACAAATGAATGAAGTATTATAATTGCAGTAAAGAATTCTTTCACTACTTAATATGCAGATAATATAAGATTCAAATAAACCCTTAAGACTTGCACTTAATTTTGTAAACAATTCACTGTCTATACATTTTATAATAATTATAAACTGAACAAAATTAAAATGACCAAAATACCCTTGCTAAATAAGCAAATCCAAATTAGATTTATGGCAGCTTTAATAATGTGCTTACTTTTCTGACAAATGCCCAGAACCATTATCTTCCTCACTTCTATATTCTGACACATTATGTGCGCTTATAACTGTGTACCTACGGGTGGATAGTCCATTCACGATTCCTTCCAACTTTTCAGCAGCCCGGCTAATATTCTACTTTTAGCATATTCCTCCGCCTCACACAAACAAAGCTTAACCTAGTTTAGAAAACCACACTAAAGGGACAATGCACCGCATTTATGCACACTCAGTTTAATCACATTTAGTATGAGAACCATTACTTCGCAGGCTTCACCAACACACCAATTTTCTCCTTGTATTTATTCAGATCAATTATAAATGAAATAATATAATTTATACATTAAATGCTAATAAAAGTTAAATTTACCCAAAATAATATACTTTATGTTCACAAAAGTAAAAAAAATTGTGATACGACATATTTAGGAAACAACCAAATATATCATCTGTGGATGGATTTTTCACAGGTTTGATTCAGAAAGTGTGAAGAAACTGAATAATGAACAAAAGTCACTTGCTGAACCAATGCTGTTTAAGAATTAGGCTGCTTGCCTCCCACCAAGATGAACCAGGTTGAATATCTCTGGCTGGATCACTCTCAGATTTTTGCACGTGGGAATTGCGCTGGGTGATGGCACTGGTCAGCGGGTTTTCTCAGGGATCTCCCATTTCCCTTGCCATTTCATTCTGGTGCTGCTCCATACTCTTGTTCACACTGACAATCTCTTTCACACACACACACTCTCTCTCTCTCTCTCTCTCTCTCTCTCTCTCTCTCTCTCTCTCTCTCTCTCTCTCTCTCACTGCCTCACTCACTCTCACCCACTCACTTATACAATCCAAGATAGGTAAAATGAAACCCAAGTTACAGACAAAAACAAAAACTGTAATTTAAAAATAATTTCTAGTAAAAGTTCATAGCTGGTTTAAAGAGCAGATATTCTGCGTCATCAACGAATCACTACATCTTACAATCTTTCAACCTTTTTCTTTAACCCTAACAAGGTAAAACTTATTTATAATTTTTTAAATATCAGTTGAAATACACAATAACTTCCATAGACCAGGCTGTTGCCTAATGAAGCCCGACTTACTTAAACGAACATTAGACAACAATCCATGTCCGCCCATGTTAACTGTTTGCAAATAGCTAGACAGGAGACAGTAACAGAACAATTCACTGCTTACTTATGTCTGCACTGTATATCAGTGAATTCTATATTATTATGAGTAGCAAGTTGGCCAAGATTAGGACAAACATTAAAAAATATTTTGTGGTTAAAGAAACAATATTTTTATGAATTAACATATTTATCTTATGCTAACATTTAAGCAAATAATAAAATATGTACTATATCAGTAATAATTTTATTTTACTGAAGCCAGTAATATATTACAACACAAGTAAGAGTGACCACCAGCATAGATAAGAAAAGATAATATATTAACATAGTCACCATATGTACAATATCACTAACAAAAAAAAAAAAAAAAAAAAAAACTCACTTGTAAGGAATGCTGCAAGATCTGCTAGTGTGTGATCATCGTCATTTCCCATCCATCTCTTGATTACCAGTGCATTTTCAGGATGGAACATTACTGCATTTTTATCCCAGTCAATCACAATTACCTGAAATATTTGATCAAAACATTCAGCCATCACAAGAACAAATCCTGTTTCTAAAGAACATACCAAAAGTAGAACTGCTGTAAGCCAAAGCATTTTCAGTACTAGTTGGATATAGTAGAACAACAGTGTAATGAGTATGGGCTATGACATATTCAACACAGAGATCAATTTTGAATGCACCACAGTGTTCTGTACTAAATACACTGTTAATATACACTATTGTTTGTGAAAGTTGCAACACCCAGAAAGAATGGCCCGAATGAATCCAAACTTAGAGGATGTGTAGAACAGTGTACCAGCAATAAATGATTACGATTGCAGACAGATAGCATACAAGTAGGAGTAGTATAAAAAGGGGCATTCTGATGCAGGGGCTTGGGGCTAGGGATTCTCGACTGCCATCTTTGCTGACGTCATGCTGTAATGTATAGTAACTGTAAGTCTGAACTACACAAATACCACAGAACATAAACTTATTTGTAAACCATTTATGTGTGAAATTACCAAATATAAATATATATTTAGTTGCAGTAGGTCTTTAAGGGACTGCAAAAGAACGATTACAGATTGGTATATGGGATGTATGTATTTCTTAAAATAGTCTGAATGTCAAAGAGAATTACTGATGCCATGCGCCTCTACTAATAACATTTAAATGGCGGCGTGGGAATTCCAGGTACACAATCATTTTAATAACTGGACTTGTAGCAAAAGGTTTGATATCACTTATAACAATATTACCCAGTTTTAACACACTGTAGGATGCATAGGATAATCATTAATAGGTAATGCAAAGACAAATAAATTAAATAGTCAAACACTTCAGAACTCAGAAACATATAACATGGAAAACACTTTAGAAGACGTGCTGGACAATAGTGCTACACAAAATATAACAACAGACTCTTTGGAAAAATTCATTCTAATATAAGGAAATCATATTAGCGATAATATTTTGCTCAAAGGAGTGAAATACATATATACTAAACAGAGTTACCTTGTGCTGTCAGATTCCACTGGAAAGTAATCAGATTCTACAACTAATCCAGAAAATCATTCAAATTTGATCCTCTGATACTAATGCCACGAAAACACAAATACGCGAGCAGCTGGATCTTTGTAGTAAAATTTGGCTGAAGTAATTAATTACATTTCTTCTTGCATTTGTCTACTCAGCTTAGTTCGGTTGTGAACAGCAACTTTTAGTCATTAGTTTACTGGTTAATGTTCAACAAGAAAACTCTACATAAAATGTTAAGGAGAAAAGAAATGACTATCTTCTTTACGTAACTTCAAATTTCAATTCCTCTAAAACGTAGATTCATAAGTTATCCAGCTCACAAAGTCAATTTCATATAAACTGAGGCAATTTGTTACCAGTCTGGCAGCAGATTGCTGATTCTAGTCCTACAAGCTGATTAGGCCGTACTTATATGTCTAAGGCGGAGTTGACTACAACATACTTCCAGCTCTTCAAATATCAGGAGGAATCTTCAGGGTTTCTTCTAATAACTCTATCTGACACTGCAGTGTACCTCTCCCAACACCCCAAACTAGCCTAACGACATTGCGCTCTACAAAAAGTGGCCAGACTTGCGGCCAAATATTACTGCAGTCCGCCCATCTTGAACTGCCCGGGAGAGAGTGCGTTAACTGGGGCCTACATTAAGACGCTTTGGTTCTTCAAAGGAAATTCCCAAAAGAAGTCATGTCCCGTGACGTAATCACGTTCGATAAACTTAATCACATTACTTCTTCTTTGGCCATAAGGAATACAAATAATCAGATAAAACACAAAGATAAAAATGTGTGATACTTTCGAAAACATGCATAGCTAATAAAATTTGTGATCCAGCTCACTATTGCAAGAAATAATAATAAAAATATGAAATAAAATATTAAAACATAAATTATGGAAATTTCGCACAGTTAAAATAATGTAAATAAAACAGAAACAAAATAGTATACCAATGTAAATGTTATGATTAAACCTTTCTGGAGGAGCTCAGTATTATACTGAATTAAAATAATAACTCTTAATATGAACACAAGACAAGAACAAACTATATGACAATTTGTTTTACTACAATAATGCAAAAATTTCTTTTTCTTTTTTTGTTTTCACTCCAAAAAACTTCCCTTTTTCCCCTCACGCTCACGGTGGCCATCATGGATCCCAACCTCATGCTCTTACATTCCACCTCGGGGATGTTCCCAGGGTGCTCCCATGTGCAATTTTCATCCTAGTCAAACTGCAAGCTTCATGCTCTGTCATTCCACCCCAATGCTGATAATCTTGGATCCCAACTTCCTGCTCTTGCATTCCACCTTGGAGATGTTACCTAAGTGCTTCCACCTGTGACTCTTGTCCTAGCCATAGTGTGAGCAATGCACTCTGTCATTCCACCCAAATGTCGACCACTTGGATCATCGACTTCATGCTCTGACAATCTGCTGATGACTCTACAATGTGGTGTTTGACTCATTCAGAGGAGGAGGAACACCCACCACAAAACCCTACATAACCATCTCCACCAGAAATCTACGCCCCACCAAGTCCTTTCCTCAGCATCATCCCTGCAGAAAAAATGCTCCCACCTGCATCCTCGCGAAAGTGCAAGCATCACGCTCTCACATTCCACTCCAATGGCCACCATCTTGGATTCGCAACGTACTGCCTGAAGCCGGGTGTTTTCCCCGCTGAGTGCTACCAGCAAAAGTACACCCTATCACACACAAAATCCCCACTTCGTCCCCAGCCCAAATTCCTGCGACAAAGCCCCTGCCACAATGCCTTGTCATGGTGTTTCCTAAGTGTTATTCCAGAGTGCTCCCAGCAAAATAAGTATAGTATATGAAAGTGGAAATGTATGAACCAAGCGCAGGAAGCAAACTGACCAAGCATGGAGCATACACTTGCTCTTGTACCAGGGTATAGCAAGATACCACTGTAATTAACTGGCCTTTGGACTGAGTAAGCTGCTGCTCACCATGAATAATAAGTAGGGCCCAACCACCAGCAACACAAAAAGTTGGGGACCCTTATTGCCTAGACTCTCAGACTCCAATTAGGATGGCGTGATACATCACATCCAGACACAGGAGGCAGCAAAGACAGTGGTTCCGACCAGGCCCGAGCACTGGATGTCTCCCTCTCCAGAACCGATGATCAGGTTCTCAATGGGGCCTAGATTTGAATATTGACCGAATTAACTAGGTTAGTTCTCCTCCTCTCCTCATACCTACTAGAAATAATGGGAGCCACAAAAAATTTTCCCAGGCGGCAGAGATGCAACTAACCTGAGAATGCCCCCTCTCCAAAAGCTGTCAGGACGAGATACATACTGCAATTAAGCCAGTTGCTAGGGAGGTACACACAACTTTTGTGAAGAACGACTTTATTCCATAAACAAGTACATCAACCAGTACATACACACACTACACAGTTGTAAGAGATGATTTCGACCCCGATTGATTGAAGTGAACTGGAAACCCCAAAAATTTGACACTCCTTTGTCTCGACGCCTTTGGAGAATCTGCTTGACTAAGTAATTGTGCGGATACTTAATAACTATCATATCAAAGTCATAGAAGGATCCACGAATCTTCTGCTGTCCAGCCATATTGACAAGTGATAAGTTCGAGGCTCATAATCTCTCACCTTGATGACACGAAGCACTTACACATTCCAACACGAAACACTTCCACATTCCAAGAAGGGAAAAACACTATACCAAATGTACCTTTAATATGAGAGATTCTGACAAAACAACCTTAGCTTTTGGCCTGTGAGAATCAATCTTTTTGACATTCTTGTACACTGTGCGAAGCAGGGACGAGGAGTTTTCAGCGGTAACTTCAATGTAGCTAAATCTAATACTTCTATGCTTACATGTATTGTATTGAGCAAGAAGCGTGGGAGCAGGTTCAGCCACTTATAACCACCCTCTGCTGAGAACACTTTCCAAATCATAGTTTTGAGCGAACAATTAAATCGTTCCACTATAGAAGCTTTGAGGTCTCTAAATGAACTGTAGTAATTAATCTTATATGCGCCATAAGCGCATGGAAGACAAGGTTGTATAATCCTTTCCTCTGGTAAGTTTGCAGGTTCTTTGGTGCACCCCTCTCAGCCAAAACCAACTTCATAGCTACGGCCACATCCGCACCATGTTTCCTGCATACAGGGATGGCTTGGCCATACTTAGAGGAGCAATTTATAACCATCAAAATGTACTGGTAGCCCTTATTGCACAGGCATAAGGAAGCATCTCGACTAAATCAGCTTGATAGAGATCTTGCAGCCCAAACAGAAGTACCTTGCATCTGGGGTAGTTCCTGTGGGTGAGGCAATATAGCTCTGCAGCAATTTGCACTCGTGACATAATTGAGGTCAGGTGATGTGGACGGCCTTCAATGGATATATAGGGCTTGCAAAGTTCCTCCAATACATTCACAATTTTGTTCATATGAGATGTACTGCCAGCTTGCAGAGATGAAATGAGCAGCCGTAGATGCACTACTAGTTCATTGATGTTGTCCCGGTAGACATATTCCAGCGACTGTCACCATCTGTGATCATGTTCAGCAACAGAGTGTTAATTAAATAGCTCTTTCTTGCATTACAAAGTTACCAGGGACACACCATCTTCTATCTCTTCCTCAATTTTGCGTTTCCTCTTAGGTTCGAGGTTTGGCTCAGTCTTCAGAGAAGGGGGAATAGGTTACTGCTGCTGCTGGCCGAGCCAAGATGTTATCGGCCAGAAGGACATCCTCCAATACAGCATCACACACCATGCACACCCGCTTGGCGAGCAGATACTTATTGTAAACGCTCGCAACCACACGTTGCAAATCTTCGGCGGGAGCAGACATAGTACTGAAAAATAATGACAAATGTACATAGTATATACAATTAGTGCCGCCCCTCGATCAGCTTCTTAAGAGTTTCTTCTGACTTGCTGAAGCACTGAATAACTGCATCCCTCACATGTTTACAATATGTCCACTTATTATCGGTACGCACATTTTGCTTCCAGGTTTTGGTCACAAACCCTAGCTGGGTAGTCAGCTTGCATACACTCTCTGTAGAAGCAGCAAGGTGTCTGGCCAACTTCGCAGACAGGGCAGTAATAATCTTGTTATCCACCCCACTACTGCCTGCAGCATCAAGCTTCGATTCCACAGCAGAGAGTTTGGCCGCGAGGTCGGGAGACACAGGACAGGCAGAGCCAAGATGCATGATCACGTCGGATACACTCTCTATCTGCGAACTCAGAGCAGCCAGTTTGCTAGCACCTTTGTTTGCCATGAGCAAATGATCCTTCAAATTAGCAGTGAGGGCTGTCAGCACTCTGCTGTCAACACAATTGCCCAAGTCATACACTTTCTTCTCAACCGTAGCAAGTGTGCAAGTCATGAGCAAATCTGGGCCTCTATCTTGGTAGACAGTGCATTTGTGTTGGTTAACAGCTGTCCTTCCACGACTTTTGAGTGCATTTCCGGACGCGAAATTGGTGAGACTAGCCACCATCTCAATCAACTTGATGAGCTGCATATCCATATTGGTGGTCAGTACATTAGTAACATAGAGGCGGCTCTCCATAGCAGCCAATTTATGCACATCGGCAGTCAATGCTTGTAATTCAGTAGTCACCTTACTTATTATTTGCTCGCCCACACTGGTGAGCTTCAGCTCCAAGGCATCGAGCTGAGTCATATATGAAGTGAGCGAGTGAAGATGAGTCTTAGTGTTAGTAGAGGCAGCCTGTAGCGCGACCAGCGAAAGTGACGCTGCAGACAAAGGAAGTATTCGCCATATCTCCATTATGCTTAGACCCTCCTAGATACTTGGCCTGTTTCCTGCCGAAACTGCTGTTGCATTCAATAGTAGAGGTGATACAACTTTCTGGCGCATGCTTCAGGCCACTATGTCCAAACTTGGACACGACATAGCTCATAGTTAATTGATGTGCAATAATGAACTCATTGAAATCACAGCTATAATGTCCTTTACGAGGTGGAAAATCCTTAGCTATAACGAGAAAACTATGCAGTTTGTGCAAGCAACACAAACACATTGTTTTATAACTATCAAAAGTTATATCGGTATTCACATGGTCGGAGTATACGTGATGTAAATTCATGTCATCCATGCGAAACAGAATGAGGAAATTAGCATTGTTATGTAGAAGTTGCTTACGCATACAAGAATATGTCTGACATCGGTAAATCGAGTTCACAACTACATGTCGACCCATACTTAAATACTGTTGCATCATAGACTGTTTCTCGCACGAGACATCGTCGAACACGAACACAAGAGTTCGGCATGGCTTCACTCTGCATCATAACTTCTTCACTATCGCTAAATGGATAATACTGAAGTCCATACACTGCTTGTAGAACTTGCATGAGGCGTAGGTACTTTGGTTGTTGCAGAGACTTTGAGTAGAGGTACATGTTCTCGAAGTGAAGTCCGAAGTCCTCTGGGATGCTCCAGAAGGCTAAGAAGTACACATGCATTTCCAAAATGGCTTGGAATCGCTTTAATAACGTGAATAGTGTTCGGAGGTAGTTTCCCATGATGCAATTCACGAGTGGTAAATTTGTTTTCAGCAGTGATGTGAACCGGTAGCGTGGGGGCCTGGGGCACTATCTCCATTGTACTGAGATGTGAATGATAACCCACAAGTACTTAAGACAGCACAGCAGGTTCACGTTCAATATTGGGTCAGATGATGTGGATGGCCAAGTTTGAGGCCTGGGGGAAACATATAAATTAAGTGTACCGATGGAGTAGTGTTAGTATGCTGTAATGCATTGTGGGAGCAAGGTCAAGAGGAAACGTGGATTGGCGAATATGGTAATCAACAAACTTCCTTTCAAAGTGCACATTAAAGAGTACAAATTTTGTGGGCCAGGTACTTGGCTAGCGTGGAGATTGAAATGAGGGGACGTCCCTATCAATTCACTGGACGAGGCATGTCGAGAGCATGTCATTGTCTATGCGACGAGTAGTCGGTTGCAGGATAGACACGCTGCTGATAGTGTACTTGTGGAGAAAGCTCAAAATGTAGGTACTCCCACCATGAAGTATGGCCATCGTAAGGGGCGGGCTTAATTGTGACCCCCTTCCCCAGTCCTGGCTGTGCGATACCAATGCTGCAGATCTTCGCGCTCTCCTCCTAGGCTTCTGCGGTGGTTTTGTCTTGCACTGCCTCTTCACTTTTCTCAGTTGTCAATGTGGTGGTAAGTGAACTCCTCTGTTGCAGAAATTCCTGCCATTCCTTCTTCATCGCACTTATTTCCTGTTTCACTTTATTCTCAACACTGTCCATTCTTCCAATGATACTGTAATTTACACTGATCCATATTTCATTCACACTGTCAATTTTTGTGTTCACTAACTTGCTAATGCCTTCTATTTTCCTGTCTACAGAGTCTATCTTGCTATTTACATTCTTGTTTACACTTTGATGCATGCCGCTTATACAACTAATCTAATACAAACACATCAGTAGACAAGTATATTAGACGGCTACCTGTTTCTTCCCAGTTACACATCAGCATTAAGTCAGTGTACAATGACCGTAGCCTGAAGTTTTGCTGTGCATCCTAGAGTGAACATACAACCAGTAGAGGCTTGGCGGCCCACACGGCTCCACATCCCTGATAAGCCTGCAACTGTGGAGGATCAGTGGGGACTCTTATCGAGCTCGTGCTGGCAAGTCACTATTGGGTTACACTGTATAATCTTCCTGTCTAAGTGCATCACGTAGGATGTTGAACTGTTTACCATATGCCTCACGAGAAGAGGAGAGGTAGAAAATGTAGGGAACAATTCCTGGCTTACTCTACTATCAAACCATGGATCGCATTATCCCATCCTATGCAGGAAAGGCCGGCGGAACGGGACCGCGCCGCCGAACTCAGTCAACAAGCAGTTGCTGCTTTGGTTATAATCCCGAACAGCATATTCAGCAGTAACCAGGACGACGGTGTTCTTCAATTGCCAACACCCTCGCCTCCCACCAACTATCTAAACCAAACTGCCCCGTTTTTGGTCTAGCAGACAAAATTCTCGACTAACGTGCCAAGTCAGTCGAATTGGGTCCGTCACACACTCTTTCACACTACTAACTTGGATAATTACATATTCCCCCAAGCTATTTGCACTTGCGCTCACTTGGCTACTTAGCCCCTCAATCAATGCTAGCAGTGCTTTGAGTTCTGGAGACATTTTCCTTGTTCACATTCATTGCTTCAGTTATACAAAACAGTTATTCCAATCAATAAATTTGTTTGAAAATTACTAACTACTTGCCTAAGTCTAACATTATTTACAATTGTTCAATTAATAATTGCCTCTATCACACTTCTGACACCAGTGTTCCATGTGATGCCCAAGGGGTGTATCAGAGTATGTGAGGGATGGAGGTCTTAATACAAATTAAAATAAAAGAGCTAAAGTTGATTTCTAATTATTCACTCCACTATTATTTACAGCATTAAATTAGTTGTCTCCACTTTTACACTTTTTATTTAAGAGTGAGCACAATATTTAATGTCTATTTTAGATATAATTAACATCCTTCTTAATTATCTCTATTTGGTTACAGTTAACTCATAATCATAATGAACATGTGTTTATTCTATCTGTTACCATCATGTATAATGTCTTTCACTCATGCATCTAGTCAAATAGTTACAGCCTGCCAGCCGCACACTCCACTGCTTGATGCCCGCAGATGCAGACTTTCCCTTCACTGGTCGTCACTCATTCTTCTATCAGTTGGAACTCAGCCACTCATTCATTAACTCCAACTCAAAAACTCCCCGCCCGGAGGCCTGTCATGATCTTTATACTCTCAGGTGACCATCTGGAATGTTCAAAGCACCCCGAGATGTGCTGAGAGAACGAGGTAAGTAATCCAGAGCATTCTTCAGAGAAACGAATGAAACAATACAATCAGAGTCCGAGGTGCATGTCTGTAATTGGAAACCTGTCATTGCCTTGCTTCCACCTTCGCTGTCATATAATGACTCTTTCTGTCCTCTTTGCTCGCTTGCATGGAAGGCGAATCAGCAGGCACGTAACAATACAAAAACAATGGCATTTAGTGGATGAAAATATGCATACTGTACAACTTGCATTAAAAGTAAAGCATAAATTGGTCATGAAGTTAGATGTCACGAAGATTTCATTGTTGTTGCCTACAATGTAACTTCCGGCCAAGCCAATGACTTGTTGATTTTGTGTCTAAGTTTGTTGGTTCAGCGATTCAATTGTTCATTTTAGCTGGACACAAGATAAATGTTAGTAAATGCAGCATTCATCTATGACCAAAACAACAGAAATCCCTAATGAGCATATACTGTAGTTCCTTTCATTATGTATAAATAAATATATTTCCTAAAAGAACATAGTCAGCCACGAAAATATGTTATTTTTTATACCAAAATGTTTTTGCAGTTTTTTTTAAGGCAAGCAGTAGTAATAATAAATTAAATTTGCTGCAATTAATACATTGTGATAAAACACCACTGTTTGTATGCAACTGCATATTTGTTAATTTTTCTACTTTAATTAGACAAACCAAATGAAAGACTATCTGTTGTTCTAATAACTTTTTTTTTAATTATTCAAACGCTCACAAAACATCATATAATGTTCATCATGTTCCCGTATGGGTGTGATGTGTGCGAACGTGACAAATTTAAAACGCTCATCAAACCGGCTTGTATTTTCTATTCACCATGGCTGGCTCTGAACAGAGAGTTTTATTTCCGATATCAATTAGTATTAATTGTCGATATGAATATATTAGGTTTCAAAATTATATGCAATGATGAGTAATTTAGTTTAGAATAGCATGTCATTGTCGAGTCCGTACATTCATCATACGAGTGTCAATAGTAAGCAACAAACATTGGTTGAATTTAACTGTTAGTGAAAAGTCAGAAATATAAGCATGTCTATTAGAAGATTTGTTATTACAAAACACTCGTAACTACAGAAAGAGGCTGTAACTCTGTTGCACAATGCACTTGTATAAAAACTGTTGACAGCCAGTTAACTGTGCAATGATCTGATGGTCCATAGTGCTTTATGCTGGTATGTTTCATGATGGACAGCAGAGTTCTAGTGTGCTTGATCCTAAACTGTGTGTGTATGCCACATCTCCTTAATGACACCACATGGTCAAAGCACCTTGAAATCTGGAACAGCTTCAACACCCACTGCTCATGAGGAGACTGCTATCATAGCCACCACACCAGATGCACACACTGAGACCCATCAAAGCACAACCAAGGGATTAGAGACTGCTGAATACAGGTCAGTTCATCCACCTGGGCACCTTACTGTGGGCACAAGTGTGTTCCCACCAATGCCAAATACAAACACAACTGACCACCAATCTCCACCAGTTACCAGTACCTGTGCCTGACATCCAACACCATGAGTTTTCTTTTGCAGGGCAGGAGGCAGCAAACACTCCCAGTCCCTGAGTAATGCAGGCCAGTTCTGAGAGTACAGATATCAACCTCATGGCAGATGATAAACAAAGTAGTAGTAAGGCATGCTTAGTGCACATTCGAGGGTGCACTTTTCATACAAATGAATTACCTGAATACCACAAAATTATCCATTATGGATCTGTATAAGTACCTAACAGAACATCCTATGTATAAAAGATTTTAACAAAGATTAGGATACCTTGCTCAGATCCCTGTTGAGACAGTCCAGATCCTTGACGTGATGTCCATTCACAAAATGCGTTGCATCCCTTACCAGACGATACATTATATTTCCACTGGGATCCAGAGCATCCAAGATGGGAAACACTGTCTACAAAACCAGCATTTAGTCACAATGAAAATACTGCAATATTCAATAATTAGTGCAAACAATGTAAAGGAATCTCACCATTCCTTGCTCAGCAGTGTAAACCACTGTTTCAAACTTGGGCATACCCACAGCCTCTAAAAATTTGTCAACACCTGGCCTCTTCTTGAATCGCCAGCCAGTCTTATACTGTAAAAAAATCACATCTGTATTTACTTGTTATTTTAAATTACATTGTAAAAGGTTAAAACTCACAATCATTGTTTTTTTTCTGAATAAGAATAAAAAAAACTTTCTTTATATGACATGTCAAGACTTCTCTAGTATTAGAGTTTTAATATTAATTATGAATTATAGATTCCTAAAAGCAAAAATTACCAAGGCTATGACAGTTAATATAAATCTAGCTATCTATAAACCCCTTTAAATTTGGGAAGAAACAATGAAATAATAATGACAGTTTACTTAATTTTTGATAATGAAAATAATTATAACATTTTAAAGCAATACTGCAGAGAAACATAAGTACCAGACAAAATGAACATGGATTAATACTGTAAATGAAAAAATTACTGATAGACCAAGAAAATTATGCAGTAAACAATAAAATTTGTTAATCCACAAATGTGTTTTGGTTAAATAAACATAACCATGTACTGTGTGTATACTTATGCATGAATACCCATTTGCTATAGTAGTAATGCGTGAATACTTCAGAAAAAACATGTCCCTCAGTTACAATCAACCGGCAAGTTATGAACAAAAATTCTTATACTTGCCGTCCAGTCTGGATGGACTAGTACATCTCTCAGTTCCAGTACTAGCGTGTATCGAGGTTGTATGTAAGGGAACTTCAAAGGATCAGGCAGTAGTTTCTTGTTAGATGGTTCCCGAATTGCCTAGAATGAAGAATAACAACAATACAAATTACCATAGAAGAAAATATTTCTCTAAATGAAATGAAACAAGATTACTTAAATGCTTGGTGAATGTCCAGTCACAATTTATGCAGTTGATATAAGCCAAAAAATGACACAAAGACAAAAAAAATTTTGTTTAATTTTTTACATTATTTGTATTGTGTATTTCTACATGACAAGTTTGAAAAGAATAGTGCAACATCCCTGAATGTGAAGTAACTCCGTCTCTTGGTAATTAATGAGATTAATGGCATGAGGTTGGGAGGCTGAAGCGGGAAAGAGTAGTATGTGAAATTGGCTTGCCTGGCTGGATCATAGATCCTCCCATGTTGGGAGGTTGGAATTTGTGCTCTTTAGACTGGGTAACCTTGACAGAAGGAGGGGATTCACACCCCAGGGAGAGTTTAACCAAACATGTCTTCTGTCCGGGAGTTTGGTTATGCTCACCGTAAAGGCTATCCAAAAAAAAGTGTGACGCCAGCTGTTACGTGAATGGGAACAATTCTATATTTAGAATCAGTGGATTCCGGCTTTCGGTGTCCTTTATAGGAAGCCGGTCTAGTTGGTTGCATGTTGGCACAAAGTCAGGTGTGGGTGTCACTTTTTTGTGACGACTAGGCACCTGAGGAGGAATGCGGACGGTGATGAGCTTACCAGCTGCTGTGCGTACTTGGCACGAAGAGCCAGCAGGTCCTAACTTCGGAGAGGTCGGAAGTGACTGGAAAAATTCTGGAATTGGTGGGTCTGGGATAAAATAATAGTCAAGATGATGAACTGTGTGGTAAGGCCAGTCTATTCTTAGTATACTGCATCTCCTGCAATATTGCCTCACCTCCAGGGTGTGTGGGACCGTCTAATTTAATCCCTTGCCCAAACAATGGTTCTGAATCAGTAACTGCACTAGGGGATCACTTTCACTGATTGATGGAATATTAGCAAGTAGGACATCTAGTTCTTGTTGCAACGCTCGTCGGGCTAACCTCCTTAAATTACTCTGATGTCCTTTTGTCATAAGGGATCTTAATAACAATAATTAAAATACGCTAGGATATACTTCAGAATTACTGGGCAGTATCCCATGTTTCCCCGGTTCGGCCTTGTTCAGACTGGGACTGAAGCAGGGGATATAAAACAAACCTAGTGTCCCAGGGTTATATACCGCTGAGGGGCTGAGCGACTCTGGGTATTCCTGGAATAATCCGGCCTTGTTCAGGCTGGGACACTCCAGAAAACTCCATTACGTGCTTCCCTTTCAGAATAAATAACAGGAGATGCTTGGAAATCAGAAATGGTCCTTTAAAACAAGAGATTCATTAAAATCTCCAGATGGCAGCAGTTATCTCCTAAATCTGGCCTTATTCAAGCTGGGATCCAGATGGTGGCCAATATATTGACCTGACGATTTTTGAGTGTTCAGCGCTCTGGAAGTTTGGGTGGTGAGCAATGAACCTTAGACACCTTGGCCTTACTCAAGCTGGAGGAAATCAAACATTATTGGTTCCACCCGCACTAGTCACAGAGTGAAGCGATTATTACCTACGATCGTTATGAGAAGTTTAATAAACTATGATTTATTCAGAACTAGGTAAAAGAAGGTATGCACGAGTACAGACAATTTTACGTATTTATTCAATACGTTGTAAAACAATGGGATGCGTATCTCTGTACAATATAATAATAATTAATAACAATTGTACAGCAGATGAAGGCTTCCTGCATGACAAGTATATAAGGTTAACGAGCTATAGATTAATTCTATACAGGGATGTTAATTATGCCTATTGGTCCAGAGGGGATGTCATTACGACCTGCTACCGTGGTTAAGAAAGGAAAATGCTGCCAGGGTAGGGATCAGGTGAGGATGTAGTAATACCTCTGGGTGGCTCCATAGAGATGTCTTCTTGATACTGCTGACGTAGTTCACATGTGCAGACGTTGGAGACTGTATTTTCAGCGTGTGGAGTCTTGCAGTGTTTCTCTCTAAAATAGTCTCTAGTCTTGGCGGAATGTGAGGGCTCGAGTAGCACAGCTTACTCCCGGAGACTTTAAAAAGTTACTGTGACACACTTGACCTAATGGTCAGAATCCTGATGTATATTGGTTTGAGTCTTGTGCAGACTATGAAGGCAGGATTAGAGCCACTTACCCCTGAACTATACTTAGCCTTACTCAGGCTGGATACACCTTGTTCAGGCTGGAGAGACCCTACTTAGCTTTGCTCAGGCTAGTGGTGCCCTAGGCTTTATTCAGGCTGGAGGGCCAGTGAACTCTGCAGTGTGTGGAACTTGCACTTCCTTATACAAGATGTCAATGAATAAGTATTACAAATTAATAGGGGTGGTACACGAGGTGAAATGGAAAAAATGTTATTACGGAACCCATGTCCGGAAATACATACTAATAACAAAACATGGCAGTGCAAGCAAGCAGGGTTAGTTGGCAACCCGGTGGCAACAGAGCAGTGTAAGAGCACGTACCGGGAATTACATGTTTAGGTTGAAGGTGTTTTGCAATGCCCCATTTGACGCACAGTAGGAAGTTCCATTGCTTGGCCAATTCACTCCCCCAATCTAAAGCCTTTGGATTTCTACCTTTGAGACCACGTAAAAACACTGGTGTACGACATTCTACCAGAAAAGACCTTCAGAACAGGTTTCATGCAGCATTCGACACCATCATGAACATACCGGCCATCTTCAATGATGCGCTCTGCAACATGCGCTGCTCTGCAGAGCATGCATCAAATGTGGGGGAGACAATTTTGAGCAACTGCGGTACTCTCTAGGTGTGCAATACACCTGTTTACAATACTGATTCACATGCACCTTTCTTAATATCTGACGCCACCCTTGGAGGCTATAATAACCATTTTGGGTACATGGAGGCATTTCCGGACATGCGTACCTTGATAAAATATGTTTCATTTCATCTCGTGTATCACCAATGTTAACTTTTATAGGCCATTCACGGTAAAGTGAGCACTTTTGAAAGCCCTCTCATTTGGAATGATAGTAAATAATTTTTTTTTATTTTAGCCTTTGACGTTAACTTCCGAGTGCGGTGGAATATACACACTTTGTTTATTACTTACGTAACAATATTAAGTTAAGAAGATGGTTAAATAATAAGAAATGGCTGAAAGGAAAAAGTAACTAGGGCCTATAAAGTGCTCACATTACAGTAACAGCCTATAACACTTATTGACTGACAACATGTATACCAAAATCTGTAACTTGTGGGCTGTCGAAGGGGTGTTGGGGTGCTAGCCTTCTTTGCAGGGGTTGGTTTATTCAGACTTCAGGGCAGCAGCGCCCTTTCCTTATTCTCCCCCGTTGGAGGCTACTGACATTTTTATCACCTCAGCACGAGGCTCTGGCGGCTGGGTTGTCCTTGTAGCGGGGGTCCTTTGATATTACATCATCCCTTGGAACTCACATCTCTGGTTGACTGGCATTGATGGCTCAGTCGAATAGTCAAATATCTTGAGAGGGAAATATGGGCGACCGCATGGCGGCTTCGGTAGACATTACAATTCTTCTTGTGTCAGTAATCATCCCTAGGGTGGGAGTGATCCTGTAGGCACGTGATTAATTGATTTGTCGTAATATAACTTCCCCAATGAGTGTAGAAACACTAACAATGGGGTGAAGTCGAAATGTACAGTGCAGATGTCAAATGTGCAGGAATAGGCAATACATCGAACGTTATGAAATGCTTCATGTCAACTTCCTTCCAAATGCAACAGCACTGCCTCTGCCTGCCAAACAACCAAGTTACTATTTTTTTAAAGCCATTTACATTTAAATTTAATGTACTTTCAAGTTAATTAATTTTGGTTGTGTAAAAAATGTAAACTCAACTTTTGCCTTAGGGAAATATTTAGTACCACATTCTTATACTAAAGTGATAATTTTTTGCTTGTGTTAAGGTCTTTCATTAAAAACTTCAACCTTTGTAACAAAATAAAATTCTGGACTTCGTCAAAGTGTCGTACACAGTGGCTAAAAACGACAGGACCTCCTAATCACAGTAGGCTCTTCAGCAACTGGATACTCCCTCAAAGCTCAGAAGCGTCTGCGTCATGAAAAATGTTGGGCTCAAAACACCACCAATCTAGCTTTCTTACACATTAGTATAATACTTTCATAACCACGACCACAAAAGACGCAAGTACAAATGTGAATTATAGTGACCATGGTAAGAGCCGAAACAAAGTGATTGAGGCAAACCCCAACTGACAGCTTGAGTAAAGGATTTGTAGAGAACATTAAAAAAATATTAATATCACCAATGTACTGTAATTTGTTAACGGCCACGTAAAGTCAAACAAATGCCAATGCCAACATAATTAATTAGTACTATACATCAACAAATCACCTTTTACAATATATTACAGTATTAACAGTGAATAATTACTTCCTAACACCATAATAATTTCTGTGCTGACACTACCCTATGACAATGACGACTACACTGATAATCATCTGCCCTCCTCCTCTGCAGTTTACATTGCTAGGGGAAGCTTAATTTGCACATAATTCAATAAATTGGCTTTGTGCCATTTTAGACTGTTTCGTCCATGCCGGCTGGTTATGACGGCGGAGTTTGTATTTCCCTAGACAAATGTTAATTCAACACACTAAATATACCAGTGGAGATGAACGTTCATGTTTTATTTAGTTGTGATCAGCCTCACTGCTCTTCAGGGCAAGGGTCTTTAAAATACCCTTTTAGTGCAACGTGTTTTCATTCAATGTCTTTTTGCAAGTGTTATTAATGTGTATGTGTTCTTTGAGCAATTGTGCTGAATTGCAAGGGTGTGTGGTCAGCCAATAGACCACTGTTTAGTAAACAACTTATGCAACTGTCATTTCTTAATTTATTACAGCACGTAATCAAATCTCTTTCTTTTGGCAAAGGCGTGTGGTCGCCCGATAGGCCACCAGTTAGGAACCGCAGTAAATCACGTAAGTTAGAGCACAAGGTAAATGATAGGGGCAGCAAGCGTCAACGGTGAAGGAATAAGGTCTGGGAGAATGGCCAGCAGCACCCTGAGAGCACCAAGAGTCTCGTCACTTCACATCAATCATCATTGATGCTGCCTTGGAGCGACGTCTGGTGCCTAGTTGGGTAAACCACCCCATTACCAACCTATACACCACCCCTAAAACCTTAACCTAACTTTTCCAGAAACCTGAGCCACCGTCAAGTGTCGCCCCTCTGTGTGGCCTTTATTCCCCGCCAACCAGATCAGTTCCTAACCGTAAAATTTTCTCTGCAAAATTTTCCATGAAGTAACCCATTCTGAACACTTTGCACAACAAATCCTGCCCACCCACAACGAAGGAACGAGTTTGACAGAGCCCGCAACAGTGTCCCGACGCCTCTCAAACGTTGTGAGGACGCCAGAGAACGAACTACTTGGAACCAGTGGTAAAAGCGCGCCAGAACAACAGACAGCCACCATTACTTCTGCAGTGGCGGACAGATGAACGGGGAGTGGCCATCTTTGGACGGCGCATGATGTGAGCCACCCGCACCAGCACAGACAAAGGATTGGAGGACGTGCGCACCAGCGTTACCCTCTCTAACGCCATCTTGCCAGAACAGCTGAGCTGCAATCGATCCCCGAGAGTGGCGGCATTCTGTTTCCCCGCTCCTGTGCCGCGCCAGACCTTACCCTCTAATGGTGCGCGCTGAGAGGACAGGCACAAAAAGGGAAGGTGCTCCCTCCCAATGCTGCGCTCCTCCAACCTGGTCACCCGCATTGCGAGCACGTGTTTGTTTACTAACAATGGCTGGCACAATGCAGTCATGCGCACCAGCGCACTGTGTTTGCAGTGTCTGCGACCAGTACCACAGGATGTGGTCGCAGAAGTACGAACTTGGCATCCAGTACTGCCAATGCAACCAGAAGGCCAGTCCCATGAGCAACAGCGTCGTGAACAACATTGACAAACAACCACGGGAAAAAGAGGGGAACAGTGCAAATACAAGTCCACCCCAAAGTGGAAACGCCCAGTTTTCCAAACTACGATTTACCAAAGTGGTGTAGCAACCTTCTGTGCACTGGCCAAGGGGCTATTATAACATTACAGGGCAATACATATCAAGTGGAATACCACAGAGAGTGTTTGAATGAAACAGAGTTACCAACAGCAATAGGGTTAGCATTCACATGCTTAGAATTGCAATATAAGGGGAAGAGCATTACATACGCCTAGCAACATGCAAGACATACTGACAGGACAGGAACAGCACACAATGTCACAACTGTGGAGTGAGGATGTACGAATGGGACTGAAACAGCACCCAAAGGGCTCACGCACCAGGGGAGAAACCAATGTGCCATGACTGTGTAGTGGCAACAAAACACCGCAAGCAGTTGCCACATGCCCACAGACAAATCACTACCGCCGGACCAGTCAACACCACAGCAAACTATCTTGACTTCAACCCTTCTCTAGTTCCTTGTGCCCAACCCCTACTACCCACAACTGCTAACCATGTATCCTATGCAGTGTTTCACCCAATTTTACCGCCAATTGCCACACCTTACCCGCCTTTCCAATCTGCAATACAATTTTGGAGCCGCAGTAATTAGTCAAGCACCTCAAGGAAGCAGCATGAGAAATGGAACTGCTAAAACCAACACCACAACAAACCCGCCAGGACCAATTTGAAATGCTACCAACATTTGCTGGCACACCAACCGAAGACCCGGCAGATTGTTCTTCACAACAGATATGGGATATGCAGTGAGGAATAGGTGAGCTGCATTGGAGCTCAAACTCTACGGCGAAAAACGGACCTGGTAGAATTCACTCAACCACTAGGGGCTGCAGTGGGATGAATCTACGTGCATTCCAGAGGCGATTTGGAGGAGTATTTACCTTGCTGCAAGCGGAGAGCACATTGACATTAGAGGAACAACAGTGCAACGAGTCACTGACTGTGTTCATCACAAGAAGTCACATCTGGTCCGACGATTTCACCCACAACTGCCAAAGCGTGAAGTCTTAGAAGTAATTGCCGAGACTGCACGACTAGAGTTCCGTACTGCCCTAATTCCAATTTGAATGGCACGCTGGAAGACCTAATGCACGCCGCCATTATTCTCAAGTGGAATCCTGGACCACCGCACCGGGATACAAACGTTGCACGATGGTGCCACAAGTAGCCAAGCAAAAATTGGGACGGGCAACGGGACAACTACAGCAACCAAAATTGCAAACAGTTCAAGCAACAGCTGGATAAAAGTTTCCGAAAATTCCCAGAACCAAGTAAAACTGCAACTGCGAATGACAAAATGCCAAGGGACGGCTGTGCCACGAGTAGAGTAGGAAATCAAACACGTGTCCGGGACACCACTTACTCACCGAGGTTTCCGTGCTGGTATTGTCCTGGGGAAATTTTTTATTGGCACAGCCAATGCCCGAACAACCCGCACCTCGACCAGGTACACGAGCAAACAAACAAGCAGCAGCACCAGGGAAACGGGGAGCGGAGTTGAAGAGGCCGGATGCTCCTGACACCCCAGCCCCGCCACAACAATAATCACCAAGATGTATGGTATATAATTTGAACCAGCATCCTCTAGATAACTCACCCACCATTTCACTGAATGAAATAGATAATCACATACCACACAAATATAAGGATGCATTTCAGCACTTGTTGAAAGAATGTAAATACGTGTTTACCATGCACAATGCACTACGTAGAACTACCGTTGCAGAGCACCAAATTCTGCTAGAAAAGGTGTGACCTATTCGCACGCCATGTAAAAGTTATTTACCACACCACGCGCATATCATTCGGAAGCAAATACAGGAAATGTCAGATGATGGAGTTATTGAACCAACCAGTAGTCAATATAACTCAGCCATCATGTTAGCGCCGATAAAAAATGACAGTACCTAGCATTTCTGTGTAGACTTCGGGCCGTTAAATAAAGTAACACACAGTGCACTTCCACCTTACATCAGTGTCAAGGACGCATTAAGTTCACATGGTCAAGAAAATTTTTTAACATCTTTGGACCTTAAAAGCGAGCACTGGCAAGTTCCGGTAAAGTTGGAAGACAGGGAAAAAACCACTTTCACCGTCCCGATGGGCAAAGGTTTCAGTTCTGCACGATGCCGTTTGGGCTGAAGTGTGCACCTGCGACATTTTAATTGATGATGGTCCGGATCTTAGATGGCCTCATTGGAGAATTCACCTTGGCCTACTTAGATGATGATGATATTTGGTCCACTAGTTGGGAAGAACACCTAAAGCACTTGTCATTCGTGTTAGAACGCCTAGCCATAAATGGCCTAATGTGCGTCCCAGCAAAGTGTCGTGGGAAAACCCAACTCAAATTTTTAGGGCATATTGTGGACGAGACCAGAATAAACCCAGCACGGAGTAACTGCGGTTAATTGGGTGCTATCCGCCACCACATACATGGACACAAGTTTGCAAGTTTTGCGGACTAATCAATTGGCTGACTGAGCATATTGAAAAATTACTGAAATCACAGTGCCACTAACCGACTTGTTTCTACAGCAACAGCAGTTCCAGTGGACAAACAAAGCACAGCGAGCGTTCAATGAAGTACAGACAATGTTCAAGTCCTGCCCCACTCTCGCGAGGTATAATCTGAGTCGGCATCTGTACCTGCAGACAGATGCGAGTCAAGAAGGCATAGGGTACGTACTTTATCAATGCAGTGATGAAGGGAACCGACCGATAATTGACTTTGTAAGTGCCAAACAGGGCATTACCAAATGTCATTATGATGTAACTAAGGGTGAATGATTAGCAGTCATATAGGATGTAAAAAAATACTGTGCGTATTTGGAGTACCAGCGATTTATGCTCTGTACTGACAACAGATGCTTGGTATAGCTTCACAATACACACAAGGCGCGCAGCAAGCTAAGCCAATGGGCGCTGTTACTCCAGGCCTACGATTTCACGGTGGAACACATGCCGGGGAAAGAGAATCAATTAGCAGACACACTTTCCCGCTTTCCCTGCGCCGACGTTATAGTTTAAGATGATGCAGAGTGGGAGGACATTTTGCTCCCGGACACGCAAGAACCATTATTCAAACTGAAAATTCAACAAATTGATGCAGTGAACAAAAACGTGTTCATTCATTAATTGTACCGGGAAGTGGAGTGCACACAGCAGGGATGCGCACTCATGCAAGGGAAAAATCAATAACTGTGGGCAACAGTGTTGACAACTGGTGTGTGGTAGACGGCCGGCTGGAGATGTGTTCACCCACCGACACCGCTAGATGGCGCCTATTCATTTCTGCGTGTGCAAGGAGGAGCGTGTTAGCCCATTCGCATAGTGGCAGTGCAGCGAGACATCCCAGGGTCGTCCAGACAGTGAGAAATGTCAGGGAACACTTCTTTTGTCCTGGACTGACCAAAGATGCATGCAAGTATATATAAGTGCATCACATGCAATTTGTTTAAAGCAAGGCACGGTAACGAGCGACAACAGCAAGAGCCACATATGCCGCCGGGAGAAAACACTTTATTGTGGTCTTAACAAAGATAACTTTTCGAAATGGGTCAAAGCATACGCAGTTAGTAGTGCATGAACAGCTAACATTGCCAAAGTCTTCAGTGAAGATTTCTTCGCAAGGACCATTTGACTGATAACAGCTCCCAGTTTACCGGTCGGAAATGGGAAGACCTATGCACGCGATGGGGAGCGCGACATCTAACAATGGCAAATAATTATAATTCCAGGGCAAACCCCATGGAGAGACATACCCAGGAGCTTAAAGTCCAGTTACACTTCCATGTGAGTGACCAACACGCCATGTGGGCAGACCACCTGCCAGCCACCCTGTATACCCTCCGCCGCCGCGTAAATACAGCCATCGGCTGAACACCAGACGACATCCTCCTCGGACACAATATCCATGTATCAAGTGAAGTACACTGCCCACAAGCTGGAGAAAGCAGTGAGCCTGGTAACAGCTATGATCGGCGGCAGCAACACCTCCATGAAGTAAAACAGAATCAAGCACGGTATATCACATAATGGCTGCCAACCACCACCAGACCACTGCAGCCATTACATGAACGGGAGATGATTTTTGTGCATACCCACTCCGCAATACACTGTCCGCAAAGTGGAGCGGGCCCCACAAAATCATCAGAAGCCACGGACCCACCACGTACTTGGTCCGACTGGGGAGGAGACGTCTCAGGGTGCATCGGGACGACATCTGGGTGACGTCAATGATGGAGTTGCGCCAGACACCATAACACCTCACAACGGTGACAGCAGCAACGACCTCCCCTAGATAGCAGGAGAGGAGAAAGACGCACCGGCACTTCTCGCAAGATGTCCTTCAATGGACCAGCAAGTGCCCAGTGAAAAATGAATATCACTCCCAGGGGGGCTGGACAGTGACGCCTCTGACAAGCAGGCCCAGGAGATACTGAAGTAAATGGTACGCCAGTACCTTCAGCAGGAGCAGCAGCTGTGAGGACACAAAGTCAGATGTCACCCGGTGCAATACCACCTGACAGGGAGCTTTCGATGGCAGTCCCAGGTGTCTTGGATGGCGCAGCGCCTACCAGCGACACCAGTCAACCACCAGCACCCGTGCAAGTGCCAGCACTTTTAATGGCACCCACTACAGAAGATGTTACAATGCTCAACGTCGTAGCAACACCAGCACCAGAGGCACCTGCCTTCCCAACATTGCCTGCACCAGGTGACATTCCGGGGCCCCCTGGCAAGGGGAATGGACGCCTCATGCACGCAGGAAGCAAGGACACCGTTGTAGGCTGAAGGGACTTCAGCAAGGAATCAGCATTCCTCATCCACTGTTCACCCGGGTGCCCCCCAGAAACAGCAGAAGCGGTACGACGCAGGAAGCAATGAGGGAGAAGCAGGCAATGAGGGCACAAGTAGTGACGGCGGGAGAGAGGGTACCGGGTCGGCCGGATTGCTCCGCCTCCGCCGGTCACGTAGGTGGACTCACCCGCCAGCAGCATGCATTGTGTACCGGAGCATCTGCGTGCCCCGCACCACAGCAGGACAGTACCAGCAGCGACGACAGCCACAGACACGTGCAGCTAGCACAAGGAGCCCAAACGTGCTACGGTCGAGAAGAAAGATGAAGAAGATAATCTGCTGCAGATAGCATCACTCGGCCTGCAAACAGTTTCCAGGGAGACGGGGGCGATTGAAACGTGCTCGTGTCCCTAGCCTACCAAGACAGTTTGCCCGGTAATGCAGCTGTCAGCACAGCATGCATCTGCGCTTTACGCGAGTGTGAGCGACGTAGTGCAATGAGGTAACAGTGTATAGTGCGAAGAATCAAACGCCTGAGCACCCGAGTGCCCGTGCGTAGCAAGGCAGTGCAACGAATGCAGTGTGGCCAAGCATCTATGTGTGCCCACACACATTAATATAAGAAATAGTGCCAGAGCATAGAGGTTTCTTAAAAAGGGTTTAAAAGCAAGGGTGGTGTCACGCGGGGACACGCAGACAATAGGGACGCCTTAGGAAACCGTTCAGTGATAGTTTTAAGCATGGAAAGACTTGTTTATTTTATTTTCATTTTACGTGTATCACTTTCACAACACCCATCAGCCCTAGTTAAGTTGCATTTTATGTGAGAGTTTACTGTTTTGATTTGCAAGCATCATAGCAGAGAGTTTCAGTGTATTTTTGCTTTAAATTAGCAAAGCTGCAGGCTAGTAGGGCACCGAGCCGGCACTTTAGTAGCATCTGAACAATACGAGGGCTAGGCTGCGTCCGTGTCGCGCTCCGGGGTCTTGCACGTTTTCGCGTCTATCAAATTCACTGCAAAAGCTATTTTAATTACTGGAATATTTTTACTGTTACCATCCCCGGAGACACTTGCCCTCCTAACCTGTAGTATACACTGCTGGGGGGGAGCTTAGTTCGCAAATAATTCATTAAATTGGCTTCGTGGTATTTTCGACTGTTTCGCCTACACTGTTGGGCTGTGCCTGGCAAAGTTTGTAAGTGTTTCCCTAGAGGAACGTTAATTCAACACGCTAAATATACCAGTGGAGATGAACGCTCATGTTTTATTTAGTTGTGTTCAGCCTCACGGCTCTTCAGGGCAAGGGCCTTTAAAATACCCTTTTAGTGCAACGTGTTTTCATTCAATGTCTTTTTGCACATGTTATTACTGCGTATGAGTGCTCTGAGCAATTGTGCCAAATCGTAATGGCATGTGGCCAGGCAATAGGCACTGGTTTAGTAAACAAACTTATGCAACATTCATTTCTTAGTTCATTATGGCACGTAATTAAATCTCTTTCTTTTTGGCGAAAGCATGTTGTCAGCAGATAGGCCACTGGTTAGGAACTGCAGTAAATCACGTAAGTCAGAGCACAAGGTAAATGATAGGGGCAGTAAATGTCAACGGCGAAGGAATAAGATCCGGGCGAATGGCCCCCAGCACCCTGAGAGCGCCTAGAGTCTTGTCACTTCACACCAATCATTGAAGCCACCCTGGAGCGACATCTGGTGCCTAGTCGGGTAAATGACCACATCACCAACCTCACCACCGCCCATAAAACCTCAACCTAACCTTTCCAGACACCTGAGCCACCGTAACATGTTATAGCATTCCTGCAAATAAATCATGGTCTCACCACTTTTCCAGAAGGCTACTATTTCCTGCTTACAACAACATTGCTATTCCTGCATATAACATCAGTATGTGTTCAGTTCATGACCACAACTCAGATGCAATTTTCTCTCTGGTAAAATTTTTGGCATAATAATAACAAAAGAACAGCCTAGCAACAGATACAGAAAACAGTTGTATATGTTTGGAATAATACTATGTGCACCAATTTTTGTGTTAGCGATCCAGATGATTACTATAATCAGGACAAACAGCAGATGTGTGGCTTAGCCTTCAGAATTCATTTACATAATCGTGCATGTTCCTACGAAGATGTGCATTAGCTAATAATGCTGTGGTCTTTTGAAATTCATGTCACTGATATTTTTGCGTCACACACTGACAATCTTCAAAAGGTGTATTGACCTCACGACGAGCAAACCGTCTAACTAATATTACCCTAGATGCCCACGTTTAACCCAGTCAATGCATAAGAGCCTTGAAACATGGCTGATGGAAAGCTCTATTTCCACAAGAAGTAAAACACAAATGTTAAGTTACTACTTAAATGCTGAATGAATTGTCTATTATAGGTACTGTTCATATATCACATAAACCTTTTCTATTAACTGTATACCAAATTAACCCTGTTTAGTATAAAGTATAAAAATGTGATTCAAAATTTATAAGTTATCTTACCCGTTTGAAGTAGTCAAGTTGACTGAACATTCTACAGAAATACTGCTTCACCAATGGCATATCAAAGAATTCATCTATTATCACTTCACCATTCTCATCTTTTTGTGGCCCACCTGTAAATAAAAAAAAAATGATAATGATAAACTTTAAGAAACAAAAACTTTATAACCATCAAAATTCAATATGACATTTTTCAAACACATTAAACAAATATATTGTATGCATTCATATAATGTCATACACTTTCAGGCATATGACTGTGTTAAAGAATGTAAGCATAACATCACACTTGAGGGGAAATGGTTCGTTTGGCCCAGAATAAAATTAATTAATTAAGAGTATAAAGATTTTGCTTGCAATGATATCACAAATGCTCTAGAACCTAATATTTCACAGTATGGTTTTATGCCAAAAGTACACATTCTATGAAGACTGACAACTAACCGAGTGCATTAAAGGATCTGATAAAACTTTATTTTAAATATCAACCTCAGTTGATGTCATTTAGTATGCATATCTATTGAGCCATATTTCATAAGGAAAACTTGAGTGAGGATGTGTTGCATAATACTATGGTACTGCAGTGGGTTCTACAACATGTGTTAGAGACAGAGTAACAGACGTAAAACCTCCCGAGTCAAAATAACTTCCTTAACAGAGTAGTCAAAATTTAATTAAGAGGCTGTAAAGTTATGTGTGTCTATAAGATGGATTTAAAATCAGATTAAAAAAATACTGTTGATATTTATTGTTTTAATCCCTCCTCCTCCCCCACCAAATATTGATACAGCAGAACGTCTATGTATGAATCATTTTTGGGGGACCAAATAACATATATATATGCATGGACTTTCCTTTAGATATGATGTGCAACCTTCCACCTTGTGGCATTTGAATCCCTGTGTGTGATGTGCTGCAAGCTGTGCAGCGTAAAACTTGACCGCTTGGGAGAAGTACTGCACCTCCCTCCCACTGACCAACAAGCTTCAGGACAATTTGTGCCATGCCTGGCCACCTGTGTCCTTGGCACGTTACCCGCAGGCGGGGAGGGCGAGGTGTTGACTCCTCTCCGGATCAGGCACACCTCTCTGACGTACTCTTATATGCTTCATGGTAAACCCCCTCCTACTTATAATGGTGACTTTCCTCAGACTGTTCGCCATATTCTGCTCGAGTGTTCCAGGTATCACCAGGCCAGCTGCACTTTTAACTTTCTCGACATGCTACTGCTAATGATGTGCGATAGGAGTAGGTCTGTGAGAGGCATACTTGCTTCCTTATATGATGTAAGTCTTTTTAGGGTGTTGTGGTTTTTTTTAATGTGTTGCAGAGAGATGTCTTTATAACATGTATTTTAATCATGTTGTGATGTCTTTTTAATGTTTTGTTTTGATGTCCTTTTAACATGTTTTGATGTGTTTTTAATGTGTTGTTTTGATGTCCTTTTAGCATGTTTTGATGTGTTCTTAACCTTTGTTGTGTTCCTGTACCTGTTTGTTTTGCAGTTTCTCTTGTGTGTACATCTTCTATAAAGATAGTTTTAAAGTTTTATTTTTATTTTTGTTTCTTTCTTTTAGTGCCTTCTATTTTAATTTTTTCATATGGGTGCTATGACCTAGCTGCCAATGCAACCCACGAAACTAACTTGTTGGCTCCCTCACTCTCTCACACATGCATGTGCGTGCACACACACACACAGTCAGTCACCCACCCACTCACTCCTCTAGATTTTTACCTAATGTAAAAGTGTAGAAGCCCAATATAACATGATCTGGTGTAGGAATGACAACACAGAAAAATGAACAAATAGTGTTTACAACAGCCACGCCTGCTGCCCCCTCCCCCCTCATCCTCTTCTTTAGCCAACAGCGGGGTATTGGAATCTGGGGAAATGGGGAAACATGAAGAAAGAAGAAGGAAAAGCTACAAAGATATTTTTTAAAAGAAAGAACAATGGCTTTTTTTTTTTTTAATAAAAAAAAGGGAAGTGCTGCAGTTAACAGCTTGGAACAAAATTAATCTACATTATTTGCTGCATATTATATCACTCTTTCTCTGTTGCTGCAGTTATTAAGCATCTAAGGGATGGTAGTACCAGAGACAGTGTGACTCAAATTCCCATGTTTACAGAAAATGTGTGAATACTTCTTGTCGCAAGTGCAGGTGACCGCCAGATTAACGATGATACCAGATATTTGTAAAAGACAGGTGGCAGAGTTAGAGCTGAATTTCATTAACACTCCAGCCAGCCCCAAACAGGAAGGCTACACTGAACATGGTGGGATACGGAACAATAACTTCAGAAAATAAACATTGTTCTAAAGCAAGTTTCCAGAGACTAAGCAAAGTAAATTATGGATACAGGGGCTCAATAATGCATCAAGGTTGGTCTGTCTCATGAACGAGTGCACTTACTTGATAATTCTGAAGGTAGTCCTGTTTACAGCAGTTTCCTTGGATACAGCCGTAGTTATGGAAACATTTAATGGCAGAAAAAGTCAAGGTAAAACTCAAAGGTCTGATTTAAAACAGCAGAATTATTTTGCAGGGAAGAGTGAATGAAGAGATTTGGGCAGCTGTTAACAGCAAGGTATTGAGAGCCAACTGCAGGGAAGAGTACATGTTAATACCAAGCTGCATTTCAAAACAAACTCACTAGAATTAAATAATTGATATTACTGCACAAAACAATCCTTCCAATTTGTGCATATTTATAACTACAATTTTGTGAACCTCCTGGCCTTTGCTTTAAAAGTACTGTTCTATAATAGTACAATGGTTATTTTATGGTTGTGAAATGCAAGTAACCAATAGACTAACATTTTCGTCTAGCACTCTATACCTTTATAGCAACATCACATTTTGCTATAAAGTTAGTGTATGTTTGCCATTTCACAAACACAGTTTTTAATGACATATTACAAGATATGTTAATTTAACAATGTTGAGACTCGGGAAAGTAATATGACCATAACCCAAAAAATGGTTACAGGCTATATCCAGTAAAACTGAATTTTTAAATTCCCCAACATTTCAAGGTTCACGTGAGAAAGAAAAAAAAAAATTTTCAATAAAGATACGCAAAAATTGTATGTAAATCACATAAACATTACATAAAATAATACCATTATTTGGCTGACATACTAAAGTGGTTCATAAATGAAAGATTTGCTATGATACACAAGAAGCTATATGTGGTTAAATACCATTATTTTATTTATTTATTCTGTTTTGTTCCATCGCTCCCACATGGAGTGAGTGCTCCTAGATACGGAATGTGTGATGAAGTAAATACAATGTTAGCATAAAATGCTGTACATATCTCAGCATGACACAATGAAGATGTAATATTAAATTTAAACAAATAATACATAATGTACGTATAATCAAATGTTTGTATACAGTATTAGTAGAAGTCACAAATAAACAGTATTTGTATGTCATTACCAACATAGTAATTGTAAGTTACCAATATTAGCAACTACTTCATAATCCAATGTTTTTGCAATGTATAAAGTCAAAAAATAAGTAAGAATGATTAAAAATTCTAAACAACAATTATCTAAAAATGTTTACAACTATCTCCTCTGAAATACAATTCCAGAAAGTTCCAAATCCTCCACAGTGCAGAGTACAGAGGTGGATTTATATGAAAGGGCTCAGTGGGCTATAGCACAGGGTGGCAAAGTCTGAAGGACGACAAATCAGAGAAGTGTCATAGTTAGGAAAAGAATTGGTTTCCTCAAAAAGAAAAGCTAACATTATTCACCTCTCAGTTATTCTGCAAGCAAAACATTTTTGTGTAACATATACACCATCTTTGAGATGGATGTAGAAAACTCGTATGCACTGCTATGAAGTCGTACCATGTTCTGATATGTTATTCTCACAAAAATGTTTAACGTAATGCAAAATATTCTTTAAAACATTACCATGATAAGTAATGTTCCAATTTTCCTTTTTAAAATTTTAAGTCAACATTGTTGGGGTAGAGTCCAGGCCATTATTTAAATTATTGAAATAAAAGCCAGTATGTGATGTTCAGCATCTAGAAAAACACATTTTTTTTGTATCATTAGAATAATGGCATTGATATGTTGCATGCACCTGTACATCACAAATTCATTAACATTGTGAATAATACATTAAATTTCTGTCTAATGTTTAATCTGTAGGTTACACAATGAAGGGTACTAGCTGCGATCATTAGCACTGTGGGTGTCTCAGAAGGGATGGGGCAGAAAAATCCATTAGGCCCCTCGGCAGCAAACACATAAATTTGTTTCTGGCAGAGTATATATTGAACTTTTAAACAGGTTCTCCAAGCAGTCACCAACCTGATGCTGTCATGTGTGTAAGGTTGCATGGTTTATAATACTTGTCAACGCAATCTGTGGGCTGTCAACACTACAACTTTCTTGTAGTTTGCTCCAGTTTAATAATATTACTACAGTAATTGTTTCTACACTGTTGGCCATCAAAACTGCAACACCAAGAAGGCTGCACTTGAAGGACACACTATTGGAATGGGTGGAGCAAGGTAGGACGATGACATAATTAGTTAGTTGTTGAGCCGAGTGGTGCAGCACATGCGCCAATGGCGACATTGATAAGTGTTATACAAGTGGAGGCGAGGAGATACTAATAGATGGTAGTACTGTGTTTCTCTGCCATTTGTGTGCACAGATCCAGTGAGCATGCCGCATCAAAGAACATGACAACCACACAAACAGGTTTCCGCCTTTTACCATTGGAGAATTATTATGGTCTATAGGACTGTGGATTATCTAATAGTAAAATTAGCACTGAAAGAAATGCAATCACAGTAAAGCAGATGTGTAATCATGCATCAAGGAGGGATAGGTTGAGAGACATGTAGGAAGCCAACGGCCATATTGCACCAATGAGCACGAGGATGAAGATATGGTGTGCATGGTGATTATGGACCACACAAGCACATCAAACACCCTTGCTTTGAAGTTCAGGGATGTGATACATCAATATGTGTCCACATGCACAATTTATCACTGTATGCAGCATCAGGGCATCTCATCCAGACGCCCATTACTGCTGCTAATGACTGCTTACCACAGGTATCTGTGGCTGCAGTGGTATGTGGAAGGCCGGGCCTGTAGGAATGAATGGCAAACCATTGTCTTCTCCAATGAATACTGCTACTGCTTGCAACACCATGACGGCCACATCCATGTCTGGCGGCACTGTGGCACACACCTGGTTACGTCCTGCATTATGCACCATCATACCGGCCCAGCACTTGGCGTTATGGTATAGAGTGATGTCGGATTCCAGTCTTACTTGCGCATAGTCTGCATCACTGTTATATTAACAAGCAGCTATTAGACAACAGAGATGTTAGTGCCTGTTATTGTTTCCTACCTTACTAGATAGTCTGGGGCCTTATACCAACAGGACAATGCACAACTGCATGTAGCACACATCTCCCAATGGTTTCCAGATGACCACCATACCACACTGCTTCCTTGGCCTGTGCGTTCATTGGATCTCTACTCATTGAAAATATGTGGTCTATGGTCAAACAAAGACTGGCCTGCCACCAGACACCCATAGCCAACAAGAGACGAACTTGAGGACAAACATCGAAGCAGCACGAGCGGAGGTACACACACATTCACACAGTCTCTTCCCCCAATGCAGCGTCGTTTAGCAGCAGTTATTGCAGTCACAGTGGGGTCACACAGTAATGATGTCCATATGTTCTGTACATCATAACCAGCTGCAATAGTAATCATGTCGCCTATGTATGTATGTACGTACGTACTTGGGTGGGTATCCGGTCCAGTAAGTCTGGTTGTGATAACTCACGTCCTCCTTGGTGCTGCAGTTTTAATGCTTAGCAAAGTAACATTTTTTTTCATCAGAATTAAACATTTTTTTGCTTGCATTATGGAAGTGTAAAAAGAAATTTAATTGGATTTGTAACACAAGTTAAATTTATACACATTGTGTAAAATAATTTTTAATGGGGAAAATAATTTCCCTTAAAAACTGACTGATGAAGAAGTATGTGATTGTGTGTGTTGGGATTGGAAGGAGCGGGTGTGGAGAGGAGGGGGGGGGGGGGGTCCTGCAGGGGAAGCCATATAATTTGTCAATAACATTATACCTCTCATCTGCACTACTAGCAAACAATTCCCACCAGCACTTTTATAACGGTTCTCTGAACATTTTAAATCACTGAAAACATGTCCGTAGGAATTATAAAAAAAAATGTTAACAATCAGTCTGAACACATCAATATAAATAGACACTGTAGGCTGTTCACAGTAAAGTGAGCACTTTTGAGGCCCTAGTTAATTTTTTCTATCAGCCATGTTTTATACGTCCACCACTTTTTAAAATAAATATTGCCATGTAAGTAATAAACACAGTGTAGATATTTCACAGGACTCGAAAATTAACATCTAAGGTTACAATAAAATATATTTATTCACCATTAATCCAAATGAGAGGACTTCAAAAAGTGCTCACTTTATCGTGAATAGCCTATAAATGTGTACGTATTTATACATACATACACATATATACAGAGAAAGGCTGAAAAACACAGACAACTTTCACCTACATATTCCTTATAAAAATAACGCCAAATACATATTTCCAACATATGGTCTACGATGAGTCGTAAAACATATATGTGATGTATGGTCTAAGATGTTTCGTAAGGGTAGTACGCACCCTTGAAGGTGGAGCAGAAACACATGGTTATTATAAATTTTACAGAAAGTATTTTAATTGGAACAATGGCATCCAGGATGATGTGTAGTTGGACAAATATAAGCAACCACAGCAAAACCGGTCACTGCCATTAAATTATATCATAGAGAAATTAAGGGTCGCAACCCTGTTGTCGCATAAAATTCTGTGATGCTGAAGCCTAATCTGGTTTCCAACAACGGATCATTAAAGACCACACTAAAATTAACAAATGAGGTAGTCTTGTGTTATCATGCTAAACACTGTTGATAGTGAGGAATTGATGCATAAACATTGCATTTCATACTTGTGTGTACGCCAAGGTTGTAAACCTGCTGGTGTGCCCATTTGACTGCTACAGCACACACTTGCTTGGCACTCACACAGGCTGTAGCAAGCAGGTGTGCAGTTGTATGTGTATCGTTGTGGCAACATGAATCGGTACACATGGGCAGAACTAGCGGACATGCACCTAGTACAAGGTGAGTCTGAAAGACACCAACAAACGCCGGCAGGTGATTCCTTAGGAAAATATACGATGAAAATGTAAGAACCACGTTTTCCACAATTGATTATTAAGGGAGCTGTGCACCCCCAAAAGTCGGATTTTGAAATGCAGTAAGTTGAATATTTTAGAAACTACTTGCGACTAATCTGCGAATAGTGTTTTGTATAATAGAGATTGTTCACCTTGAGAAACGGGGTTGGTAATAACATCACCTTACATTGGGGAAATGAGGGTTGCAACCATGCATTTGCATGAATAGTGTTAACAAAAAATTGTAAGCGATTCATTGTATGAATTTATTAGTCAGCACATCTACATTAACAAAAAAGGTCGTCTTGTCGGGACTCTCTAAGATGAACCATTGGCAAGAAATCCGTGGCGACATCATTCAATTAAAACGGAAAGTGAAAGGCCTGGCAGGTAGGTAATTCACACCACACGGGACATGTTACTATGATGAAAAACGGACAATGGTTTCATTGAAGTCACAATAAATCACCTAAATTCACGAATGTACACAACGCTTTGTGCGTGTAAGCCACAGCGGGCGCTATCGGTGTTACATCATGTAGTTAAGGAGGTAGATTCCTAAATTGTTCATAGCGTATTATGTACGCGTTTTATTCAGTTAATTAAATATTAAATGTCAGGATTAGTCTGAAATTACAGACATTGTCTGACTTTCATCATAGTAACATGCCCCGGTGTTATGGATTGCCTACCTGCTAGGCCACTCGCTTTCTGTTTTGAATGTCGTAGTCGCGGATTTCTCGCAAACGGTTCACCTGAGAGTGTTCGGACAAGATTACTTTAGTTAACAAGCAACTGTGACTTACGAGACCTGAATACCTGCCAGAGTCTACACTTAATGGTCATTTGGGGTGGCTTATGATAAAACTTCTTGTTATGTCATTAAATTGGAACTCAGACATCTTCTTATACTAGTCTGGCCAATACTTTACACTTAGTTACATGTCTAAAGCACTTTTACATGAAGTTTCATTATTTATGCTGCAAAAATACAACTGACATTGGATTGCCCCTCCTGGCACGTCCACCTTCAATTAAGCCATCACCCAGAGAGGCAGTTTTTGACAGAGTCAAGAACGAACCGTCTAAATTTGGCGCCATACATATGTAGCCAATCACAGACAGATCTTCGAAAAGCCTCTACCTGAGATTGGGATACATATGCACGCTCTTATCCAACCTACACTCAGATCATATGACCAGTCAACTCTGACCACCAAAATTAAAACATAATGATGTCATGCACGTAGTTTATACCCTTCTCTTTGACATACAAATTACCGCCACACAGTCCAGTTACTGATGATCAGGCACCGAAAATAAAAACACAATTTTTATAGTATTACAATTCACAAAATTTTAACATTTTTACAACTGTTCATTATTAAAATACAATACAAACTTTTACTATACTAAACATTAAAAAATTATGCTGTTACATTTGACGCTGGCTAACAAGCCAGCGGCGCTAGAGCACATGACGGCGCTCACGTATCACGTGTACCGCACGTGCGGAAGAGACTGATAATTTAGAACTTTCCTATAAATGCTAATTTCAGGGTAAAATGTGTGATATTGTCTTTACAGTGTTTAATATGTCTTAAAATGTTTTAAAGTGGCTGTACTAAATTTAATTGTTTGGTTATGAATATTCAAAGTGCCTGCAGCACCGAGATTAAGAACACTTAATATTCCGGCATGAACGCCATTACAAAGAGACATAAAAATAATATTGAAATTCATAAGAAAATTATAGGAATGTAAAACAATATCCAATTTAATTAAACGTCTCTGGACAGTCTGTAGAGGAGAGCTAGCGAGGTAAGACACTGTCATGTGCGCACTACAACCTTTTGTTCACTGATTTAGGTTTCCATAGTCAATGTAGTTTACTGGTTAATGTTTGCTTGCGTACGTTTTTGCCAGATATTTTCCCCAGCATTATGCTTCCGCTTCACTAATTCTTACACCCTTGTGGCATTTTTAACTTAATTGAGGAGAAGGAGGAGAAAGATGTCGGAGAGGTTATGCGACCGGCACATTTTGAATCAGACGCCATCTGCCCATGTTTATGGCATTTCAGTGTAACTTCTGTATAATTGCTACACACAACTTAAAGAGCTTTATTTTTATGTATGTATTTGAGGGTAATTTTTGTGTTTGAATATTTTACGGTAACATCACGTGGCCGACCAAAGCCAAGTCTTTGTATACGCCATCATTGCGTTTTAAGACCATATTTGTATAACATTGTATGTGCAATCATTTATTTCAGGGTTCTATGTCAGTTTTAATCAGAGTTCAATGTATTTTTCATGTAAATTCATGCTATTTGTACTTGACCACGTGGTTACAGTAATGTTTGATTTCACCACCATCAGGCATGTTACAAGTCTGTAACAACGCTAATCGTAAAGAGAATCACTGACTCAACAAGAATAATATTTTATCTGAATTTAGTTTGCCGTTTCCACGCAGAAATATTGCAATTTTACCTGCACCACGTGGTCCGCTACGAACTTTATTCAGCTACATTCGCACCATCTAAGATTGTTTTCACACATGTGTGTGTTTATTGTGAATATTCATCTCGTGCCCCATCTTATTTCATGTATCATTCAAGGGTCTGTGTATAGGTCGTCACCACACTACCCACATGCTGGAGGGCGAGCCTCGACGAGTTTGCGTTAGTGATGCCAAGTAATCACACGTGTTAATATGTATTAAGGGTTTAATTTGTAATTCACTGTGTCCTGTCTTCAGGGAAAACTGTCAGTCCACCCTAGCAGCTGTTGGCCCCCTTCCCTTGTGAAGGCTTTGCTTTCATGCATCTCGGTGAGATCATCCATCTGGCGTGTGCTAGGGTAACTGTGGGCTGGAGAGCACCCAAGCAGAATTGGCTAGTCATGACCGAGATAATCATTTCATTGGCACGTTGATGTGTAGGCATAACAACAATAAAAACAAGTCTACAGTAAACTTAACTCTTTTATTCAGTAGTGACAGTGTCCTAGCCACATATATTTTATAAGTGTTTATTTCCAGTGATGTTTAGTATTGCCTACGTGTTTGTAAGTACACATGGGTGAGACGGACACACAGAACCTGTAGCATCGCTGAAAACCCTGAGTCTCAATAATGTGGTGATTGGGAAGCACCGCTGGCACCCAAATTACCAGTAAGTATTTGTGTCACTGTTCGTCTTGTGTCTCACCCAATGGTGTTAGTGTAGTGAAGTGTAACTGCTAGTATGTACAGTATTGCATAAATAAAGAACAGATACATGCTTTTTCCCTTCATTATACAGTACTTATGGTAAAATAATTACTTATTTGTCTTAAATGTATTGGGGTGTACACGTTTGCCTATGTCAGAGTATATAATAGGTGTGATTATTAAAAGTTAAAAAATGTAACCTTTAATTACAACTATCAGTAATAATGACCTTAAATTAAAGGTCCCATGAGGGTAAATTAAAGGTCCCTTGAGAGTAGGTATAAACAATTTCCACTGTCTAGAGAGTCGATCACTTATAATTTGCACCACAAATATTTCAGAAATGAAAGATGCTATTAATGTTTCACAAAATTTAAGTTAAAACAAGGGCTCATAATTGCCGCCCAGATACGGAACTTAGTACTTATTAAAATATGTATTTCATGAACAAAGTTACATTTTTCTAAATGGAACAATGCCTAGAGGAAATTAAAATGTCAATGATGTTTTTTTTTGCAAGATTCTAGTGCCAGTGCAAGTAATTTACGTGCTATTGTATGACAATTTTAAATACTGACAGTTGTCCATCACATTTAACTGTACCATGTATCAGCACACACTTAAGGAATACAAAAGTGATTAAATGAATTCTGTGAATTTTGAAGAAGAAAGATAAAACTGTCCTTCACAGGCTGTGTTCGATACGAAGACCAATGGCTACAATACAAGCTTCCAGTCATGACAAACTAGGTGAATCATGTTTTAGTGTCCTTGTACAAAAGTTAACACAATTCTCAAAATGTTTCCATGTGGCTCTTGATGGAGAGAGACATGATATGGATGTAACTGAAGGTGCGCCCGCCATCTTGTAGCGACCGACTGACAGCTGCCCAGCCCAAGGATCTAGGGCCGAGCTTCCGCAGCAAACCGCCATGCCTGCGCTGCAGATGATCTAGGCGCTCGCCCAGCTGCAGTTACGCACACGGCCAGACCAAAGCGAAAGCACTGCATGCACAAACATATTGTGCAACGCCAACAAAACTTTTTGATCGCTACGTGCCTCATAGCACTGTATGACCCACGCAACCTGCATAATACATCTTTAATAATAACTTTACATTTTAATAATACATAGTCTAATCTTTTCACACACTTTCAATGATCTTTTTAACGACAAGGGATGGTCCAACAATATGCCTTTCTTGGGTATCAAATTAATCAGGAGATGTCCAGCTATTAAATATACATATTTATATTTTATTTTATTTAAAAAATAGTTTTTTATGTGGTAGAGATGAGTGAATATGAACTTCATGCAAAAAATGGCAAGTTTGGGGGCATACGGGTAAGGCTGGGTCAAAATCTGCTTCAAATTTTCCGAATTTTTTATTACGATCCCCTCCCCCTCCCCAATTCGCTGTTACGACCCTATTCTCGGGAACAGTGAGGAGTCGTAATAGAGAGGTTCTACTGTAAGTATTAAAATCTGCGTCTGGGCTACAATTATGAGCTCTTGTCTAAACTCCAATTCTGGGAAACCAGTACATCAAGAGCACCTTTCATTTCTGAAAGATCTGCAGTGCCAGTTTTGTGTGTGTGTGTGTGTGTGTCTGTCTGTCTCTCTCTCTATACACACACACACACACATACATAATACACACACAAACTACAGTGCAAAACTAAACAATTGTTGATATTATTATTTCAGCATTATGCCACGATATGCTATAATGAAATACACACATGTACACTCAAGTGAATGTACACACGCACTCAAACTGAAAAGTACAAATTCTATGCGTTATATCAAACTTATTTTACATACATTTAAATGAAATGAAACCCAATCCACCACTTAAACAGGAACTGGGATACTACATTTAAAACATCTGGAGCAATTCACATATGGGTGTTATTTTAGTTACAGTTTACCTCAATACTCAAAATAAATATAAAAAGTGCCAAAAAAAACTAAAAACACACTTGTAATTTTAAACCACACAAATAGATACATCTTACCTAGTTCAATGAACATGTAAACTCCAAGCATTCCAAACGATGCTCCAAATGCTATAAAACTGTATTTCATAGTTCTCCATGATGCGTCTCGTTTCTTCTGTTCTTCCTTAGTATCTTTGTTATCATCTGCTACTAATTTATGAGTGTCTGAAAAGGCTCCTGTAAGACAAAGTTTATGGATTATTAAAATACCAAAAACCTTGTCAAAAAAAATCCTTGACAATATCTTTTAAAAATAATATGTATGAAAATAATTAACATAAAGCATTTTGTTTCAGATTGTTAAAAATTGTTACAAGATGGGTTACGCTCTTTAGTTAAACAGTGTAAGTTGTGTGTGGACAACACTCCCTTTTAGTTGGTGGCGCACCTGTCAGAGACAGCGGTAGAAATTGATTGTGACGCCGGCCAAGGGCCAGCCACAGTCAACCCATGACGGCACTCGCCGCTAAGGTACACATGGTGGTGAGCACATGTTTAAGTTCTGCTACAGGCCACTGACTTTAACGTAATGGGATATCAAGTGTTTTAGTATGTAATGTGTATTTGTTTCAAGGGTAAAATTGCCCGCGCTACTTGTGTATCAGATGCCGTCCGCCCATGTCTAGGGTTTTTTCAATGTAATTTCTGCTTCATTGCGACGTGCAATACTAAGGGAAATATTTTTGTATAATTCTTTGAGGGTTTTTGGAGTGTTATCATGTTTTTTTTACAGCAACATCACCTACGACCACGTGGTCAGATACCACTAAGCCTGTATCTGCACAATCACCGCGTTATGAGGGCTAATTGTCTTTTCATCTTGTGCGCCATCAATTACCTCAGGGTTATATATAATTTTTGCAATAGGGTTCACGTATTTTATGTGTTTGAATGCATTTTGTTCCTAACCACGCGGTCAGCTCAACTTGTATTTTTCCCGCCAACTGGTGTTTCAATGGCCTATGCCCACTAAATACCAGCAGACAAAATTTTACAATGCATATGTAATTATTTAAGGGAACTCTTGGCTGGATTTCCGGGTAAATGATGTGCTTTTACACCTGCACCCCTGGTTCACTATGAGCCCTATCCAGCGACATCCGCGCCATTTAAGAGTAAATTAACATGTTTTGTGTGTTTATTTTCCACCTCATGTTGTGCCCCATCTTCACCAAGTGTTATTTTTGTATTTTGTACAACACTATTATTTTGCACTAGTCCTCTATGTGTATGGCCATAGCCACACAGCACATGGTTCGGGGACGAGTCTTGACAAGTAGGCGTTAGCTGCGGAAGAATACGTTAGTGTTCATTTCATACTCTGTGTCCTGTCTCTGGGAAAACCTGTAGTCCATCCTAGTGGCTGTAAGCCATTTGCTCTGTATAGGCTGTGTTTTCAAGCACCGCAGAGCATCATCCAGTCAGAGTGCGCAAGTTTAGTTACGTGCTTGGGAGAATCACCCACCAGAACTGGCTTGACACGCTCGAAACATAACGTAATTTTTATTCTGGCATGAATTGTAATTTGGATAGTAAACATGCCTTCTCAGTGTAAAATGTGAATGTCCTTTAGTAGTGTTAGTTACCCAGCCCAGTTAACGTGATTTGAATTACAGTGTTGTGTGTAAAAGTTGTTTCATAAGTACGCACGGGTGAGACGAACACACAGAACCCACAGCTTCCTGAGTCTTGAAGTGCGTGCGTAGGAACCACTGCTAGTGCCCATTAACCATAGGTAAAGTGTATCTTAATCATCTCCGTGTCTAACCCAACGGCGTCAATTGGAAGAGAACAACAGGCATGTTACAGAAAAAGGGTACAAAGATGTCACTGGGAGGAATGTGTACAAAAATTTCCATAAGGTTTCAGAAAATACAATTTTCTCCTAATTTCCAAAGGTACATGCGCTATACAAAAGTGTACTGTCATTGTTACGTGTGGTGAACATAAATTTCCAGCCTTAATCGACACCAGAGCCGCTCATTGTGAGACAAGTGAGGTGTTCCTTAACCGTCTTATCGAATTGAAAATCTTTTCTCAAGGGCATTTTACTGTTGTCTCAGAGAAACGTCTTTGTATCGCTAATGGCGATTTTGTGAAGTCAAGCATGGTGGTTACCTACACTTTAGATCGGTAGGGATTCGTAGACCTTTCCCTTTTGTTTTTTCCCGCACCTCTCGCAAGAGTTAATTCTAGGTTGGAGCTCTGGGTATGACAAGGACTCTGGTCAATTTGGATTCTTTTATCTTTCTTTTGGTTTCACTCCCAGTATCCATATAGGGCTACAGGTCGACACGGCTCCGGAGGTGTTCACGCCTATAGTCGAGGGTAACATTTCCGATACTGATTTCAAGCTTTGTCTTGAATGGTTAAGGTAAGAGTTTGGCACCATCATCATGCCTCGCATTGGGAAATGCAATGTTTTTCCCTATAAATTTGCATGGACAGACAACATACCTGTGCAGGACCATCATTTCAGATCCCCCCCAAGCTACAGGCTTTTCGGGAGATTATAGAGAAACTGTTAGCAGCAGGTGTTTTTGTCCTATCCATTCCTGACTACTGATCTACAGGATTTTTGGTGAGGAAAAGGGATAATGATAAATATAGGCTAGTCGTAAATCATTCTCTAGTGAACAAAAAATATAAGGATCCCTTTCCTCTGCCAACGATAGCGTGCGCCCTTCAGCATTTAGGTAAGGCCCGGGTGTTTTCGGTCCTCAACCTTAATAATAGCTTCCATGAGTGCCTGTGAGACCCCGCATGTAGAAAGTATACTGCAGTCAGTACACCATGGAGCCAGTACAAGTTTTACTCGTATATCCATAGTCTCGAATTTTGGAAGTCAGACCTTGTCCCATTTTCTCGATCATATTCTGTCTGAGTTTAAATACAAATTTGTATTTAACTACATTGATGATATAATAGTTTATAGCGATGACCTTGATACTCACTTGTCACATTTGCGGCAATTTTCCTCAAATAGTCAAGGTAGGCCTTACAGTAATCCTCGAGAAAGTTACTCTAGGGTCTAATAAGGTAACATTTTTAGGGTACCTGCTTTTCGAGGGACACTTACTCATTGATCCTGATCGTGTTGCTCCAATATTGGATTTTCCACGTCACAAGAGGCTTAAGAGTGTTCGAAAGTTCTTAAGGGTCATGGGTTATTATTAATGTTTCATTGATCATTAGGCCTATTCAGAGATTACGGACCCCTTGAATCTTTTGAAGAAAGGTGTCAAGTTTCATTGGGAAACAAAGCATGAAACAGCTTCTCCATTTTGAAGGAAAAGCTATTGTCACCCCCGGTCCTCTATCAGCCGGAGTTTTCCAAGAGGTTTGAAATTCTGGTAGATGCTTCCTCCCTGGCCTTGGGCATGGTCCTGAGTCAGCGGATGGAACATGGTTTGGCGCCCATAGTATTTGCGAACTGCAGCTGGTCTGAGACTCTAGCTTGTATATTCTTCTAAGAAAATTTTTGCCTCCTACATTGAGCACAATGAATGCGACTTGTTCATGGACAGTCAGGCTCTGAGCTGGGTCTTTGAAACATCCGCAGCAGCTAGGTAAGTTGGGTCATTGGGTTTTGCGGTTATCGTGCTTCCATTTTCAATTGCGCATCACATATGTGGCACAGAGAAACAAGTTACAGATGCGTTGTTTCTCATGTTCAATGCGGACGACTTTGAAATGTAAGAGGCAGATGATCCGGCGCATCCATTAAGCTGATTCAGGGTTTCCCTGAATTTTTTGTGAAGCTGAGATGGACACAGGGTGATGATGCCTTTTGCGCTCAGGTCTCGAGTGATTTGAATAAGGGTGTTGTACTTCCCTATGTTTAGAGAATTGTTTAGATCTTGTATTTTACCAAAGCATTGGGCGTGCCCAAAAGATTGTGGTTCCCCTGGTTTGCGACCCATGGCGTTGGCCTACTTTCACAATTCTTTGTTTAGGGGACACCGGAGGATCAGCAAAACTTTTCATAATATTGCCACCTGCTTTGCTTGGCCTACACTTAAGAGCAATGTCTCGGAATATATGCGCTCCTGTGACACCTACCAAAAGTGCAAGCAAGCATGTCAGGCCAATGTTGGGTAAGTCGTCGTACAACTTCCAGAGGCTCCCTGGGGCACTGTTCAACAGGATATTTTTGGCCCTTTGATTCATTCGAAAAAGGGTAATATTTGTATTCTCATATTACTATGTGCTTCCGTTGGGTCAAAGTATTTCACCTCAAGACCGTATTACCCAAAGGATAACCAGGTTGAGAGATTTAATAAATATCTCAAGGTATCTCACCATATTTTATAACTGTGATCATACCTTATGGGATGAAGACGATTTCATAAATATAGGATTCAATAGTGCCTTACATGGGTCTACCAGTGTTCCACATTCTCTTCCTTCCTTGGTCGCCCTTTCAATCAATCACCCTCTCCTTAATAACTGGAATATCCCACCTTCTCCCTCTCCGCTTGGAGACGCTGAGCAGGACCGCTTGCTTGGGGAGGTACACAGGCAGCTTGGCGTAGCTACCCAACAGGTTATTGACGAAATGAACCAGGTAAGATCTTCAATAAGGATTAAGATACAAGACCTGGTCCTTTCCAACAGCTATACTCAGAGACCTTACCAGTAAACTGTTGCCTAAATTTGTGGGTCCCTTCAAGATCCACAAAATTCATGTGCCCAACACTGTGAGTTTGGTTTCTTTCTCCTCTGGCTGCTCTTATAGGATGGCAGATGTGTGTCAGTTAAAATTATATGTGCAGAGATCGTAAATGTATTGCTGGTGCCTCAGGGTCTAATTTGTAAATTCTGTGATTGGACTGTGTTTCCTTTCACCTATGATCTCTTCTCATTTGTGTTTTGGTTTTTGGCCTCTTCTAATCCCGTTATGGTTTTATTTATTCCCGTCATTGCACCACGCCGAGGTCTCTGCACCCTGAATTCTGTATGCCAGCGTCAAATTCTGCTTTGGAGTTCCTCGATTTTCGCAGGCGAAACCCGCCTTAGTGCAGTGGAGGCCCATAGACAGGGTGGTAAATAAAGTGGGAGAATGGAGGAAGTTAAATGGACATTAGTGAAGGGGGCTGTACATAGGAGGGATGCAAACAGTAGACAGGTTCGGAGGTTATGGAGGCGGACAGTATGGAGAAAGCAGTCTATGCTGGTGAGGGCTGTGAGGGAGTGGAATGTGTTGTGGCAAGAGTTGATGTTAGTGAACGTGGTTGGGCGAATTAGGGGGGACTGGAGAGTAAAAGCAAATGAATGATGGAAGGAAGCACTGCCACGGGTGGCTATCCTTTTTGGAAGTTGAAAGGATATTATATTATACGCCAAAACTTGGGGAAAAAAAACTTTTTCTCAAACTACTGGCCCATTTTGTAAACCACTGAATTTTGACACAGTTCATACATTAGTGTATATTGTACATCACTAACTACTTACATTAACAAGTTTTGGTAATTCTTAAGAATAGGGGCTTTTTCGAAAATGGGAAAAATAATACCTGGATATGTTAGATATGCTTATTAGTAATCATAATTACTAGGAATTTTGGAGGGGCTTCGTTTAGTTTTCTGTAAAAAAAGAATTAAATGTGATATGGAGGGTTATCAAGATTGCTATATTTATGGTATAAAATAAATATAATTTATGTAGAACATATTTATATCGGATCACTAAATTGCATTACATATATGAATACAATTCACAATGAATATTTAATGTGTAAAATGTCATGTACGGGGTATGTAGCAGTGTCGGGACATTATGTAATTCTGGTGAATTATTCAAGGCTGACGTGGTTTATATTGACGAGAGGATAAAACGTATTACTAGTACAATCAATATATATATTGTAGATGATGCACAGCCCCGTTCAGAGACAGTGTTTATGTAAGAGACAATGTGTAACGCCATGTTTTTTTTTACACTGCGTGTTCATATTGGTTGACAGGTGGACTGTGGGAAATTGCCGGATGGACAACGGACGTTACTTGAGGTTTGATTTATGTAGTGTCATAGGTTTAAGATTTATGAGTGCTTAAATGTATGTTTTATTGCAAGTCATGTTGTTTGAAGTGTTAAATCTAATAATTGTGTGAAATTACAAGTATTTCTATGCTATTATAGCAAGGGAAAAGTTATATTATAATATATGTGCGGTGATTAGTGTGTCTGTGAAGTGTGGTCATATGGGTAGAAGCTGTGGTGTGCATATTTATATATGCAGTATGAATGGTGAGTGATAGGGAAATACAATAGTGGGGAGGGCTATGAACTGGAGGAAAATTGAGGGGTAAAAATTTATAATGAAAATGGACAAATTTAGTATTTTTTTTACCCCACAATTTACTTGGTCTTCATAGCCCTCCCCACTATCGTATTTGTAGCTTGTATTGGTAATATTGTCTATTTAGTTAATGTTTGGTTCAGTTTTTTTTTTGCATTCTAATGTATTTTCATGAATAAATCTTTCATTATTTACATATTTTTCACCCATTTTACCCCACAATTTCCCTGATCTTCATAGTCCTCCCCACTATCGTTTTTGGGGTTTCTATTGGTCAAATGCCGATGCCCCTGGTAAATTTGTGTTGTGTGTAATTAGTAGAGTGGAATTATACTACTACTACTACTTCTGAATTTGTTTTTTCTTCAGAAAAACCCTATTCTTAAGAATTACACCTATATATTTTACAATGAACCATCACCATTCCCCATGACCTGGAAGGGGGGGGGGGAAGTGGGGTATCTAGTGTCTCTGGTCCAGTTATCTGCATGATGAATGTACAAAGTGTAAACAAGAGAAACTTCCCTTTGCACGGACATGTAGTTGACCTGTTTGAGATGGCGGGTGCCAAGAAGTCATGCGTGAAACGGCAGGTGTGGAGCAGTAGTGCATGCGACGGCAGGTGCGGAGTAGTCATGCATTCAGTGGCGGGTGTAGAGTAGCCATGTGTGCAATGGCGGGTGCGGAGTAGCCATGCGTGCAATGGCGAGTGGGGGTAAGTAAGGTAGGATAGAGCCAACATACAGCTAACTTCTTCCCTATCAGAGAGTGCTCTCTCGTACTCTCGCTCCTGCAACCACATCATTATAACGTCATAGCGAACGCCTTCTGGTCGTCTCAATTCATTGGAGAGGGTGGGAGAGCACAAAGGTGTATACTCACTGGTGCTCACACACACTGACCACACAATTTGTTTACATTATCAAAATGTTTGAATGAAGTTATATTAGCCTTTTGGGCCAAAATCACATCAAATTTTAACTGTAAGAGAATAATTTCAACTGTTCAAGTCAAGGAAATAACTTATGTATCAAGTAGGTATTTATTAAAATATAAATAAGTATTTCTGACAAAGTCTCGTATTTGTTTTCTCATTTAGCTGCAATATGATGGTAATACAGGGTAAGTCCTTTAAAAGAGGCCCAGTGGGATGTATGTAACAGAGCGAGGGAATGAAGAAATACAATCCAGTGTGATAACACTGCACACCTGCCTCGAGGTCAATGGCGGCCACTTCCAGTACCTACTCTAGGTGTTTTGTTGTCACATTGGTCTGTATTTCCTCATTCCCTCACTCCGTAACACATATGTTGCACGGAGTCTCTTTTAAAGGACTCATCCTGTATATAAAACACAAGTAAAGTCTGTTCATGATAAAGTGAGCACTTTTGAAATGAACCTTAGAAAAAAGTCATTGTCACTGCCCTGCCTCCATATACTTTAACAGGCGCATTGAGTGGCATGCACCCAGTAAAGTTGGTAACAAAGGATGGAAATTGGTTCCATATCGTAAAGTCGAATAAAAAGTGTTAGGTAGCCATTTATAATTTAAATCGTTTCTCTTTCTTTTTTTTTTTTTTTTTTTGAATGCATCAATGTGTAAACATCAGCAGTTATATAAAATGTTAAGTTAGCTAATATTTCACAGTTTAAATTGACAGACGCATGAATAAAGTGACGAGGGCAATGGCAATGTAAAGTTTACATAAGGCGGAAAAATACACAACCTGCATACAAGTAGATTTCAAGCAGGGCTTTCAAAAGTGCTAATTTTACCGTGAACACCCTATAACAGTATTTTATGCGCTAATAATGATTATGGTAGAACTATAATTATTTGCGAATACATATAAATTATTTTAGCTTAACATGACTTCCCGCATTTTGGCACAGTGCCTGAGTAATGTCATCCGAGAGAAATGAGTGGTTTTGCAGAGCGAGATCGCGAAGCAGTGCTCCCTGAGTATTCTTTACTACTGAAACACAGCTGACTTCTATACTTAAATTATAATAGCTCAAATTGCACTTGTTAACTAACTTATTAATTGCTGTATTTGTATTACTTACTGCCTGAATTACGAAACCTGCCGATGGGAAATGATGATAGATTTAAAAATTTCTGTAGTAGAACTGGAGAAGTATTTCTGCTGCATACACAGTTATATTCTGATAACAAACGTGAACTCTTCGAAAAATTGTTTAGCGGCCTCAGTAGCTTAAAAAAGTGTAAAGCCATATCCTACTCTTGTAATATTTACAACTTCGTCCGGTAACCACATGGCAAACACAAAACCATAGAAGAACACAACACAAAGTTACATCCAACCATAGAGTTAGTCAACCATTCTGGAAAACAATCGATCGAGTTCCAATTTTCTAGGTACTGTGTTAGGAAAATTATAAATATTGTGATATTAGCCTTTTTATAAATGGAAGGACAAGTTTTCTTCGAGTCGTAAATTTAAACGGTGAGAGAGAGAGAGAGAGAGACACACACAACACACACAGATGAAAGTTGGAGTTGGTAGGGGGTTGTTGTTTGGGTGCAGCGGAGGGGGGAGGGATATTTAAAAAGTTTAGTATGACGGAGTGAGAGATAGAACAGGTAATTAGGGATTTGAAGAGCAGTAAGGCAGGGAGTCCAGATGGGATAGGAAACGCAGCACTAAATTTTGGTGGCAGGGAGTTGGTGAAAAATTTAGAGGTGCAGTTTAAAAAGTCCTTAGGAGAGGGTAAGTTACCACAAGATTGGATGGATGCTATGGTGGTACCTATACACAAACAGGGAGAGGATAGGGGAGGCCTGGTAGCTACAGACCGGCGAGTCTCACATCAAGTACAGGAAAAGTATTGGAGAGGCTAGTGGTACAGTGTGTGGTTAGGGTGATCAACAATAGGAATTGGTTGGAGGTGAACCAGCATGGTTTCAGGAGTGGATATTCATGTGAGACACAGCTAGCTGGGCTACTAGACAATCTGGTGCAAGTAGTTGATGGGGGAAGCAGGTGGATGCCCGCTACATAGATTTTGAGAAGGCATTTTATAAGGTGCCCCATGGGACATTGATGAGGAAAGTGGAGGCGCTGATACCGGACAGGAGAGTAGTGGAATGGATAGGGGACTTCCTCAGGGGGCGAAGGCAGAGGATGAAAGTGGGGGAGGCAATATCGGAGGAAGAGGAAGTTACGTCAGGTGTACCACAGGGAAGCGTGCTGGGTCCTTTGTTACTTACCATAATGGTAAATGACATTGGTTTGGGAATTAGGGGAAAAATAATATTGTTTAAAGACGATTGTGTTGTGTATGTTGAAGTGGAAGGGGGAGGTGGAAATTTGCAGGCTGACATTGACAAGATATGGTTGTGGACCAGGGAAAATAAAATGAAAATAAATGTAAAAAAAAAAACTAAGGTAGTGAGGTTCACAAGGAAGAAGATGGTAAGCAAGGAAATGCACAGATGGGAGGGGCAAGAGATAGAAGAAGTAGCAGAATATAAGTATCTAGGAATTGTACTGCAGGGAGACGTCATATGAAAAAAAAAAACAGGTAGAGAGTGCAGGTTTAAAAGGGGAGCAGGGCTCTGTGTATGCTGGGAAGGATGCTGGAGGGAGTCAGTTGTGAGGTGAAGGAGAAGGCATATGGCGTAATGGTATAGCCAATGTTAGTATATGCTGCAGCAGTATGGAACCTGTATGTGGGGGTGGAGGTGCGAGAACTTGAAAAAGGTGCAGAGAAGGGTAGCAAGATGGGTGAAGGGTATGTGGAGAAGGCAGTGGCAGGATGATGAGGAAGGAGGGAAGTATAGGCCATCAGTGATGATGAAAGAAATGGGGTGGAGCTCATTGAAGGACAGGAGGAAAGTTGAACGGCTAGTCAGGATGTACAGGGTGGTGAATGAAGAGGGAGGATGGGGATGCTTACACTACAAGCTAAATAAGGGGATGTTTAGAGGAAGAGGAAACAACAGTGAGAAGCTTCAGAGGGTGTGGAGGAGAACGGAGCGGGGTAGGCAGTCCATGCTTGTGAGGTCTGTGAGGGAATGGAATGTGTTGAGGGAGGAATTGGTATCTGTGAGAGGGGTTGGTAAGTTCAGGGAGAGAGTGGAAAAGGAGTTGGTTGGGTGAAGGAGAGGTGAGAGAGCTCGCCACCAGACGGTAGCCTAATTGCGAGCGTATTTATGTATTAAAAACCTCACCTATAAATATTTTATAGATTACCGAAGAGAACTATAGTTCATCATTGTTAGTGAAAAACATTTTACCAGAAATAAGTGATTTTGATTGCTAAGTTATCGAAATTAAAGTTTCATTATTTAAAATCCTAGTATCGAAAAAAGAATCGATACTAGTACTTTCTCAGTAGTTTTGCGATATTCCTATGTATGGTTGGCTGTGACTATGGCACTATGCGTGTTTGTGAAAACGCAGTTGTGAGTGTGAGGTTAGGTTTGAATGTGGAATATTATTAGACCTTAGTATTTTTATTGTGACATTTGTTTGTTCTGAAAGTGAACAATAGGTCCAAGCAATATAAAGTCCCAAAAATATAAACGCTACTTTAAAATGGAAAACAGTGAAAGTGGTGATGACATTAGTAACACATTTCTAACTGTTGATTCTCAAAATTACATAGTTCAGGGCGAAGACCTGGACGGTAAGAAAGTGAATTAGTATTATTTTATTCTGAGGGCTAGCAGTAGTACTATCGTTATGTTTAAAGTGTCAGCTGAAGTTGAAATTGGGGCAACAACTTTACTACTCAGGTATTAGATTATTTAACATGCTACGAAAAGAAGTAACTTCTTAAAAATTACGTAAAGTTTGTTTAAACAATTCACAAAATTTTAACCAGAAGGAAAAATAATTGATAGGCTGGTGGTGCAGTATATGGTGAAGGTTATGAACAATAGGAATTGGTTGGAAGAGTCCCAGCATGGTTTCAGGAGGGGTTACTCATGTGAGACTCAGCTGGCTGGGTTATTAGAGGATCTGGTGCAGGTAGTTGATGAGGGGAAGCAGGTGGATACCTGCTTCATAGATTTTGAGGAGGCATTTGATAAGGTGCCCCGTGGGACATTGATGAGGAAAGTGGAGGTGCTGCTACCAGACAGGAGGGTAGTGGAACGGATAGGGGATTTTCTCAGGGGGCGAAGGCAGAGGGTGAAAGGGGGGGGAGGCAATATCGGAGGAAGAGGAGGTTACGTCAGGGGTACCACAAGGAAGCGTGCTGGGTCCTTTGTTATTTACCATAATGGTAAATGACATGGGTTTGGGGATTAGCGGAAAAATCAGATTGTTTGCAGACATTTGTGTTGTATATACTGAGGTAGGAGAGGGGGCTGAAATTTGCAGGAGGACATTGATAAGATGTGACAGATGGGAGGGCCAAGAGATAGAAGAAGCAGCAGAATATAAGTATCTAGGGATTGTACTGCAGGGAGACCTCAGGTGGAAAAAACAGGTAGAGGAGGTGGTTGCAAGGGGAAGAAGAGCTCTGGGCATGCTGGGAAGGGTGCTGAATGGAGTCAGCTGTGAGGTGAAGGAGAAGGCGTATGGCACAATGGTACTGCCAATGTTAGAATATGCTGCAGCAGTATGGAACCTGTATGTGGAGGTGGAGGTGCGAGAACTGGAGAAGGTGCAGAGAAAGGCAGCAAAATGGGTGAAGGGTAGGTGGAGAAGGCAGGGGCAAGATGGTAAGGAAGAAGGGAACTATAGGCCATCAGTGATGATGAAAGAAATGGGGTGGAGCTCATTGAAGTACAGGAGGAAAGTAGAATGGCTAGTCAGGATGTACAGGGTGGTGAATGAAGAGGGAGGATGGGGAGGGCTACACTGCAAGCTAAGTAAGAGGGTGTTTAGAGGAAGAGGAAACAAAGTGAGAAGCTTCAGAGGGTGTGGAGGAGAATGGAGCGGGGTAGGCAGTCCATGCTTGTGAGGTCTGTGAGGGAGTGGAATGTGTTGAGGGAGGAATTGGTATCTGTGAGAGGGGTTGGTAAATTCAGGGAGGGAGTGGAAAAGGAGTTGGTTGGGTGAAGGAAAGGTGAGAGAGCTCGCCACCGGGTGGTAGCCTAATTGCGAGTGTATGTATGTGTATGTATGTATTAAGGAAACTGAAGTCTAGTTACAAAGTTTTTGATGAGAATGTATTATTTGTTTTAAATCTTTAAGACTATAATTAGTGTTTTATATTTAATTTTTTATTAATATATAATTTTTAATAGTTATTTACATGATTAGTTGCATTATATATAGGTTACTGATTTAATTTTTTAAATTGTGTTTTACACCCAGTCGCATTGAAATTATTTTTTATCTCTGTTATTTATTAAAAACTTTATATTTTGTATAACCTGGTATTATCCGATGTTGGGTAAATTCCAGAATAGGGGCTTTTTTCATGAATTGAAAAAAAATCTCGGAAAGTGGTATAATTCCACTCTACTAATTACACAGAACACAAATTTTCTAGGGACATCAAAATATCAGTGCAAACCACAAAAAAACGATAGTGGGGAGGGCGATGATGATCAGGGAAATTGTGTGGTAAAAAGAGTGAATAATATGTTTATAATGTAATTTTTTCTCACAAGAATATTAAATTGCGGAAATATTTCCTAAATTGACAGTATTACCAATACAAGCTACAAATACAATAGTGGGTAGGGCTATGACGATCAGGGAAATCCCGGGGTTAAACAAAAAAAATCTGTATGTTTTCAGATAAAATTTTACCCCGCAGTCCATAGCCCCCCCATTATCGTATTTCCAAACTGAATTGGTAACATTGTCAATTTAGATAATTTTCAGTTCAATCTTTTTGCAATTAAACATGTTTTCATAATAAAATATTACGATAATATTACAAATAACACAAAAACACATTAAACTGCAAAACTACGTAACCAAACAAAACCTACATCCACAAGATTCCCTAAAACACACAGTTTTACAGTGCAAATTGGCTACGTTTGAAATTAATTTCTGGGGACACACCATGTTGCGCTGATGCGTGACGATTTGCATCCCAACAAAAAAAAAATGCAGGTGAGGTTGAATCACTGTTTTGGGATTAACTCCCCTTCTGGCGTTGCGACTGGTTCTGTGCATAATGTTTGGCTATGCTTGAACGGTACTTTTCATTGCACGGGGGCTACCTTTGAATAACAATATCTCTGTTATTCATTTTAAATTTTGTGTAACTTGGTATTATCTGTTGTTGGGTAAAATTCCAGAATAGAGTCTTTTTTGATGAAATGAGAAAAATCTCGGAAATTGGTATAATTCCACTTTACTAATTACACAGAACACAAATTTACTAGGGACATCAACATATCGGTGCAAACCACAAAAACTATATGATGTGTATGTGTAATCTGACATACCTAATCCTATATATGTGTGTGTTTACTATGGCCAGTGTGTAAACTTTGTATACTGTAATTTGACTTGTCCAATATTTTTGTACAGCTATGTATTGAAAAAAGGCCCTATTAATTGCAATAAAACAAAACAAAAAAATCACAGTAACTTTTTTAGGTTTGTGTATCGTTAATGTTGGAATTTAGGTATTGTTTAGTTTGGTCGTTTTGCAATGTTATATATTGTTGAGATAATAGTAATATAATCGTAACATTTTATCACAAAAACACGCATAATTACAAAAATATTGAACCGAAGAGTACATAAATTGAGAATAATACCAATTCAAGTTATGAATACGATACTGGGGAGCGTTATGAAATTGAAGGACATTGCGGAGTACAAATTTACTACAAAAACTGACATTTTCCACTCGTTTTACCATGCAATTTCCCTGTTCTTCATAACCCTCCCCACTACGTTAAGTTAAATTTAATTTTCTTACGAACTCACAGACTACATCGTCATCAACACAACTTAACATTCCATTTGATTCTTCATACACTCTAAATCACTGCACAAATATTATAATTTCACTTTCTGCATGGAAATATTCCTACAGCAACACTCATAATTTCACACAATAATTTTATTTAACATGCCTAACTGAATTAATTTCAATAAAACACACTTTTAAGCACTTGTTTGCAAACCTACGATTATTAAAAATTTCAAATATCTGTTCAGCAAATTTTCAGAATACAATTGTGACGTGAACGCTTTACAAATTGTCATACTACAGGGTATTATATTAATGGTACACTGACATGACATTATGGTACATTTTGTACCAAAACTACTTAATCATCATATGCAAATTCAAATAATAATAATGTACCATAAATGTTACGTCAAACATGTCATCGGCCAAACGTAAACATACCAAGCAAACCGCTTGTATATTTAACTATTTTATTTTCGAAGTTCTACTTAATATATCAAGTCCCTGTAGATATCGATGAACAGGTAAGCCCTGAGTAATTCACCAGAATGTCACGTTCTTCCGACACTGTTTTACACCTGTGTTGTTTATACCTGAATAACCCTATTTCTGCGGAATAAATATTTCCTGTAAATGGCATTTTAAACATTAACGATTCATTTCAAACTGTAATCTCACATTTAATGCAATTAATTGAACCGATATAAATATATTGTATGCAAATTATGTGTGTTTTATAGCATAATCACACCAATTTTGATAACTCTCCTCCCTATCACAATTTTTTTTTTAAAACAGAAAACTGCTTGAAGCCCCTCCAAAATTCCTAGTAATTATGAAATTATGAATACTGATAATCATATCTAACACATACCAGGGTATTATTTGTCCGATATTTCAAAAAGCCCCTATTCTGGAATTTTACCAAATAAATTAATACACTTAAAGTAGGTGTGAAATCTGTACAGGTTTACTAGCATGTGAAAAAAAGTTTCGAAAACTATTTTTTTATTGCTTGCGCCCCTCCCCCCCCCCCCCCCCCCCCTCTTCACCCAATTTACCTTAGTGTATATGATTGGAGACAAATTATTTAAAACATTCCTTTTTGTTGTGAATTTCTTATTAAAAAATAGAGTTGAATTTGCAGACAATATAATTGAATATTAAAAATCTTAACTATAGTAATTTCCTTGAAAACATTTTCGAGAAGTGGTAAGTATTGTGAAATTTTTTTCAAAAAACAATTTTGTTATTAATACTATGTTTGTTATTACTGTTATTTATTATTATTACTATTTATTGTAATTAAAATGTTACATCTGTGGAGCTTGACAAGGAGCATAATGCATTTAATCCTATTTATGTGATAGTATCGCTGTTTTTGTCCAAATTATTGCTGGTAAATTTAATTGAATTGCCATTATATGAAGGGGTCAACTTGACACTATGTATATGTATGTATGTTTTGTGCTGCTCTATGTAAAACTGTTACATTGGTGTGTGTCAAGTCACAAATAATAAAGATTGCTGTTTGAAAGAAAGACACTTTATTAGAATAAAAATCTTTACGTAGGTTTGTTGGGCGTGTATGTGGTGCAAAGCAGAAAAGTGGTGCGTATGAAGCTCCAGTGGCACTCCAAACCTGGAGAAAACATGCTCGACAAGCGTATCAGCTACTGTGCCTGCCTCTTGGTTTGGCACCGGTACGACCTCGGGCCAATCTGTGAAATAGTCTTGTGCTACCAGACGGTATCTATTTCTTCTCTCAGTGATTGGTAGGGGTCAGAGAATTTCAACTGCCAGCCTCTTGAATGGGGCCCCAACATTGTACTTCTGGAGGAGACCGCATCTCTTAACCCTCGGACCCTTCCTTGCAGTACATGCATCACACATCCCGCCGAAAATGCAGCCAATGGAATCTCATTCGGACTCTGTCAAGTGTCTTATTTACACCAACGTGACCACATACTGCTGTGGTGTGCAGTTCTCTTAGCACTTCTGGGATTCGGTGCTCTGGTAACACCAATTGCAAATGACTCTGTCTCCCATCGTTACTTTTCCAATTCCTGTAAAGCACACCATTCTTTATAAAAGTTAACTCCACTGTGCCCAGTATGTTTTGACTGTCACACCTAGGCTAGATATCTCCTCCCATCTCGGTGGCTGCCCAGTTTCCTTCCACTCCAATATTGGACGTAAGGTGAGGTCAATTAGCTGATCATTTCTTACGTCCTTTTCGTTCCATGTAGATGACCCATCACCAAATGCAGGGTCTTGAATTCTTGCCCTCCTTGCTTTCCACGATACACCAACCTTCTCCTCCTGGCGTTCACAATGACGACATAATGGTTCGCATGGTCTCCTGGAGAATGCATCTGCATTGCTGTAAAGGCATCCAGACCTGGGTTGTATTTCAAAGTCATATTCTTGCAGGTGCTGTATCCACCGGGCTATTTGACCTTTGGGGTTCTTGAAATTTAGCAGCCAGCGTAATGAAGCACAATCAGTACTTAGGATGAAGTGTCTGCCATAAAGATATGAATGAGAATATGTAATCGCCTTCACCACTGCCAAAAGCTCCCTGCGTGTCATAGTAGTTCCTCTCGGGCTTGTGTAGCACCTTACTGAAGTATTCCAATGGCCGCCCTTTTTCATCCTGGATCTGAGATAACACAACCCCGATTCCAACATCACTAGCATTGGTATCCAGAATAAATTCACCCACTCTATTTGGGAAGTCCAGTTCTGTGGAAGATATCAGAATTTCTTTTAGTCTATTGAAAGTAATTGTATACTTTGGGGCCCAACAAAATTTTTTTTTTTGCCTCAGTAAATTCATGCAGAGGTTTGGTGATAGTGGTGAACCTAGGCACAAATTGACGGTAGTAAGCACATGAGCCCAGAAAACTTCGAATTTCAGTTTTATCCTCTTATTGCTCTGGTCTTCTCAGGGTCTGTTTCAATTTCATAGGCTGATACAACATGGCCCAAAAAATTAATTTTCTTTTGGAAAAGGTGACATTTCTTGGGAACCAATCTCAGATTGGCCACAGTCACTTTCTGAAACACAGAATCTTCTCTCCAGCAATCACCGACCGGTGTTTACAAGTTTCCCTAAGACATTGCACTTTCACCTGCTCCTTGGCACCTAATCCCTGGCTGTTGCTGCTGCTGTTGCTGTGGTCAGTTGGCTCTCAAGTGCGCTGGTTGTCCAATATTCCAGCTGTTTGGGTGGGCGATGGCGAGTTTCCGTAGTGTGCACCCTGGAGGCAATGTCCCTGGATTTGACATCTCCAAGTCTTTCAACATCCTGTTGATGCTGTCATTCTCCCCTTCATCAAGCATCACTGCCTGCACTTGACTTCGGGGCACTGATGCCTGTCGTGCTGACTCCACCTCCAGTGCTTGGGCCAAGGTCTCCTGCATGGTGTGAGCGCAGCTAATTGCACAGCTTGCCACATGGTGTTAGCGATAGCATCGTCGAAGAAGCCGACGGCGATGACATCTCGTGCCTCTTCCGAGCATCCCTCCAGAGACAGGTGCGACAGCCTCACAATGTCCTGCCACAGTTCCTGCAGCGGTTCCCCGGGTCGCTGGATGCGGCTTCGCAGTTGGGCATGCCGCAGGTACCTGTCGCCGAATCGAAGCTCCAAAGCAGACACCAGTGTGGAGTATTCTAAACTATGTTGTTCCGGCAGCGACTGCAGTATGCTCAACGCTGATCCCCTCAGTACAGCTGCCAGGTAGTACGCCTGTTGCGCTTCAGTCCAGTCTCCAGTGTGGCCACAATCTCGAACTGGTGCTGGTACTCGCACCAAGGTGTCTCCAGCATAAGAGGTGGGCTTAATTGTGATGCCTTTATCCACCCCTGGCTGGGGCGTACTGCAGAACTGCTGCGCCTCCCCTGCGATAGCTGCACTGGCTGCGACCTCTACTTTCTTCTCGCTGCCCACACTCGTCTCAGTGGTGACCAATTTTGGCTCCTCTTCCGCCCCTGCATGTCGTCTCTCCTGCTGCTGCAAGAACTCCTGCCACTCCTTCTTGAGGGCGCTCACTTCATGTTTCATTTCTTACTCAACACTGCCCATTCTCTCGCTCACACTGTCGATCTTCTTGTCCACACAGTCTATTTTATTGCTCACCAACTCGCTCACACCTTCTATCTTTCTATCCACATTCTCATTCTCACTGTCTATTTTTCTATACACATTCTCATTCACACTGTCAATTTTCTATCTACATTTTCATTTACGCTGTCTATTTTCTTGTCTACTTATTCACTAACACTAATAATTTGACTATTTACATTTTCATTACAACCATTCTTTTTGACTATTTACATTTCCATTAACACAACTAATTTGACTATTTACAGATTCTCTGACACTACTTATTTGGCTACTCAGTCCTTCGATTAAGGCACAAAGTGCTTACATGTCTGCCGACATTTTTCTGGTTAGCATTCACAAATTTCTTAGTAATTTCTCGGCCTACTGCTCAAATATCATGATATTCACAAATATAATACAGTTATTTAATTTTTATAAAATGCCTCTGTCCCACTTCTGACACCAGTGTTACAATTTCTCTCTCTCTAGAAATTAAGTGGGCTGTAGCAAGTTCATTAAGGGATGGAGGTCTTAATCAAATAAAAGAATTAATTATAATTTCCTTATTTTATTTACAATAACTACAGCAAAATTCTCTGAACTCAAACTTTCACAATAAATTGACATCACTTACTGTTCACAATTTACACCAATTAATGAAATTTATAATTACGACAGCAAAATCAATGAAATTAAATAATTAATGATCAGACCCAATAGACAGTGTATCAACCTATTCGATTATTTTATAATTGATGTGTCCATATTTGACAGTTCGAATATTTACAATAAAATCAGTATAACACTTCCATTCAGTCCCACCTCAGTTCAGTCCATGTCCCGCCAGTCGCTATGTTCTAGACTCCACCAAGCACCTTCACGCATAGTAGGCTTCACTCGTCTGTTTCACACCCTCTCGTCCATTCAAGCCACAAACACCTCATTCGCCTTTTTCCCGCAATCCACAGTCTTCGTCCACACTTCAGCGTGCACTAGGCCAGGCAGCCTCCATCAAAGACCCCCGGCTACTGGGTTACAGCAGTATTCATATATAGTGTCTTAGGCCGCCATCTAGAATCTTCCCCAACTCGTGTGATGCGTCGTGGAGGGCTGAGACGCCAATCAGTTTCACCAGAACATTCTTGCGTCGTCGCTAAACATATAGGAAACACTAGCAGGCGAGAGGAGGTCTGTGACGCCAGCAAGTCTCGCCGCTGTCAGCATTCACGGGATTCCTGAAAGGAGGGGGGTGGGAGTCCTCCGATTACGGTGCGGGGCAGCTGAGTCTGTGCCAGCTGTAGCACGTAAGATTATATACACTACCTGTTTCGCTCTATGTACACTTTAATAATTCAAATTACAAGTTCACTCATAATCCAAACATATGACAAATTTGTATACTTTGCACTAATTACTAATTAACAACTCACATTTGACAACATTATGTTGCCCTTAATTTCCATGGTCTTAACAATGACACATGCCAGTTGGCATTGTTTACTTTATGGCCAATCACATTTTCAACTCTATAAGACCCTTCAAATAATTTGAAACACTTGTGGATTTGTTTATTTGTCAGAGATGACAAATGGTGTGTGGCCACAAGCACCTCATTGCCTTCCTGAAACACTATAGGTTGGATGATCTTATCCCACTTTTTTCTTCTTTATTTCACCTTCAATTTTAACCTTTGTATCTCATGTATTTTACATTTTCAGCATCACTCACTGGGAAGTTCATTATATGTTGAAGCATAGTGTGGGCTTTACCCATTCACATGAGTTCCATGGGAGTAGCACCTATACCCTCATGCCAACAACTATTTATTGTTTTACATCATTAACTATCACAGCCCAATGACTGTGATGGTCATTACAATACATCCTAAATAAACCTTCCTTAACTCTCACATAACCCTTTCTACTGGGGTAATGGCTGGATGGTGCACTGCTATAAAATCTAACTCAATTGCTAAGATTGAGGTTAGGGTTTTCCACTTATCACCACGAAATTGTGGCCCATTATCTGAAATAGTTTTCTTTGGCTGGCCTACCTCTAATACATAAAACTCTAGTACTTTCTCTATTACCACCTGAGCTGTAGCTCGCTCTATAGGGTAGAGTTTCACAAATTTGGTTAATACATCTATTAAAACGAAGATATATTCTACCCCCCCCCCCCCTCTTACTCTTCCTGTTGGAAGAGGGCCAGACATGTCGACACAAACAATTTCTATTGGTTTGGTAGTCAATACATGTCTCTTTTAGACCTCTGCATTTCCTACGAGGAGCTTTTGTCTGTGCACACAGTAAACATGACCTGATTACCTTTGCCACAATACTATGCATATCTCTTAAAATACAAAATTTCTGAATATACTGCACTGTTTTAGTCACCCCATAACGTCCACACCCATAACGTAAGCACTCTATGACTTCTTTCCGATATAGGTTGGGTATAAATAAAACCAACTTTGCCCCTGTAATGCTAATATTTTGGAACAAATACCCTTCTTTTAACAAAAATCTCTCTTTAATAATATCTCTGCACTCATTAGTTTCCAATTCGTGTACTACTTTCTGGAGTTGAGAATCCTCTCATATTTCTAACATTAACTGCACTGGAATTTCTTTCAAACTGGTATTCACCTGTTTCGTATGTTTTCTCAGCTACCTAATTTGTAACTCCTTTGCCTGAGCCACGTGGATATCTACCCTACATCTTGACAGTGCATCTGCCACTACCTTGGCCTTTCCAGGGACATGTTCAATAGTTAAATTATATTCCTGTAGGGCTAGTATCCGACATGTGATTCTACCATGTAAAAGTTTGCAAGTATTTAAATGGCATAGGGCCTTATGATCTGTCAATACAGTGGTCTCCCTGCCATATATGTAGGTACAAAATTTAACACAAGCGAACACAATGCTGAGTAATTCCTTTTCAGTGACTGTATAGTTAATTTCGGCAGTATTTAATGCCCTACTTGGAAAACTAATTGGGATGTGTTCTCCTTCATCAGTCACTTGAAATAAAATAGCCCCTACAGCTTCATCTGAAGCATCACAAGCTATGAAACCTGGGATGGTGTAGCAGAATATTCTTCTCCAACTCCCTTTATAAATTATCCACAGCTGTTTTCTGCTCGTCTGCCCCTTCTGAAACAATATCCTTATGGAGTACAAATCTTACTGAAATTTGGAATATATTTCCGGAAATAATTAAAAAATCCCATTAGCCTCTCTAGCTGTTTACAGTTACTTGGATAAGGGTATTCCTGAATATCTTTCACTTTATCCACATCTACACGAATTACTAATAATATTTTCTAGGATATTTATCTCTTTCAAAAGTTCAGATTTTTTCAAACTATCAGTCGTTTGGCCCTGTCTCAATTTCCTAAGAACCAACTTGATAATGAAATGACTAATGAAATGAATCAGAAACATTCAAACCAAAAGGCAACCTTTTGAAGCAATAAGTCTTTCCTTGAATAGGAAAAGCAGTGTAATGTCTTGATTGTTGAGCCAGAGATATTTGCCAATATGAAGCTACTAAATCAGTTTTCCAAAAATATTTGCATCCCTAAAATTTTTGTAAAAGTTCGTCCATTGGCTTTAGTGATTCCCTATCTGGTACAATAATTTGATGCAACTTTCTGGCATCTAAACATAACCTAACTCCCCCTGTGTTCTTTTTGACAACTATAATTGGATTTAAATATTCTGAACTGTGCCTTTTGATGATGTCTGTATCTATTATGTTCTGTACTTCCTGTTCTACAGCTGGCCTTAAAAGTATGTGCAATGGGATATGGTTTTTGTAGAAAAGGTTTATGTTCCCTAATTAGTAATTTACATTCATATTTATTATTTAGCCCTGGAAAATGTGCAAATGCCTCATGTCCATCTCCGAAAATTTGTAACATTCTTTCCTTTTCTTCACAGGTTCCCCCTTGAAAAATAGTTTTAATCTCATCTTTCATGAGATAATCCTGTTCAATAAAGTTACAACATCTGTCTATACTTACTATCTCCTCATCCTTACAAACAACTTGCATTTTACGAGAATTCTCAAAAAAATTTTCTTCTGCCAAATGGCATTTTGATACCTAATATTTCTACACAATTTTCAAAATAATTTCTGATCGCCTCATGCTCTCTTAATCAATCAGCCCCTAATACCACTTTTATACTGAGCTATTTTACTACCAATAAAGCAATCCAGATATTCTGTTGAGCTGTAGTTACCTCTATAATAATTTGTTTTTTGACTATCCTGTTTCTAATTCCTGTAATCCCTACAATGGTGGCATTTGATACTAGAAAAGTTGCAATGATATGTATTTCACTTTTATTAAGGCTATTCGGAAATTCCTTTGAAATAGCAGTCACTTCACTTCCCAAGTCGACTAGCATGCTTAGTTCAACTCTAGTATCTGTAATAAATCCCTGAATATATGGACATATTTCCCTTTTCCCTCGTACTAGAACATCAGTTGGATTTTCCTCTAACAACATGTCACCTGACTGTAATTCTGAATTAACTCTGTATTACTAAATTTTTGGTTGCAATTTGTTTTAATCACTCTACACTCATCATTACCTTGTTTGAAAGTGAGGGAGGTATCCGATTATTGATCCTCCCTCTATAGGCATTTAAATTTGGCCTCTGCTGTTGGTTCAGTGGCTGTTCTTGCCTCATATTCTTCAAACCTTCCTCCTTTTCTTGTCTCCTGTTCAGGGTTCCCATCAAGGCTACTACCTCCTTGATAGATTTGGCCCTCGTTATTCCTGGATATTCCAATTAAAATTACTGGTGTGCGATATGAACCTATCATCTGTCATCCATATATTTAGATTTGCAGGTACAAACCTTGTACATAAGTAGCCATAGAATTATTAACATTTCCAAATTGACCTGTAAATAAATACTGTAAAAAGTCATCCTGCACATGGATGCCCCAGTATTTTTGCAGAAAAGCTGCCTTTGCTTCTGCAAAACTCATCCATTCTGATTCCTTCCACAGTGCCCACACTGTGAAACACCTGCTTCTAACTTGTTTACAAAAAGTTACACCTGCTGTTCCTCTAACCCTCTAAAGATTTAAATATACATTCACACTTGTGTATGAATTGGTTGGGATTGGGCCTTCCTTATTGTCTCCATAAAATTTTGGTACGGACTTTTGAAATATAGTAATTTCATTTATAGTTAAAACAAATTTCCCCTTTTTTAGTACAGAGAAGTCTTGTCTCCGCAGCTGATTAATTCGTTCCTCACACTGCTGCCTACATTCCTGCCCTATATTTAATGCTTCCTCCCTAATATTCTCTAAATGCTGGCCTATTGCAGGACTTTCCTGGAAAATCTTTTCAGCATTCTCGGTTAGTGTCTGTTCTATCTGTTGTATGTGCAGTTCATTCTGCATTACTTCCTTGGTTTGCTTATGAACCTGTACCCATACCTTTTCTATTTCATGATTATTCTGTAAAATTTTACCCTCTTGGGCAGACATGATTCCCTTCACCTGCTGTTATACTATCTTAACTGTATTTACTTTAGTTTCCAATTCTTTACAATTTTGTTCGACCGTGTCAACATTCCACTGACATTGCAACAGTAGACTTTATTTATTGAAACTTATTGGGCTAATTCTTCCACACTACTCTCTCATTGGTTTACCTTGGTTGTGCAGTCCTTCCTAATCTCACTCAATTTCCCGTCTAAATCTAATTTAAATTCTACCAAACCCTTTGTATTATCCTCTACTGCATTTTGCACATTGTTCACAGTCACTTTTAACTGTTGGAATTTGTTTAAATGTTCATCAAATTTTTCCTCAAAATCAGTTTTGAATCCATCGAACTTCCCTGCTAACTATTGAAATTTAATTTCCTGTCTGTCCAATTTTTCTGTTAACTTATTGAACTTCCCTGTGAGCTCAGTTTTGAACTCTATATTTGCTTCCTGCAATTTAATTTACTTTTTCTCAATTTTTCCTACTGGGTCAATTTTCTGTTCCTCCAATTTTGCTGTTAGGAGCTGTTGCATCAGTTTTTGTTTTTGGTCAGTAGTTTTACAATTATGCTCAAGTCCATTTGATTCAGTGTTTCTACATTTACACTCCTAACCTCTGAACCTGAAGGGCTCTCATTTACATTGAAAAAATTAAGGTTAGTTTCTATAGTTAACATCTCAAAACCTATGAAATCTTCCCCTCCACTTTCTACATCTTCCCCTTTTCCAGCCATATTGAATTACCTTAATTTAACCTTAATCACTTATAAACAATTTACAGAAAAAAAAAAAAAAAAAACACAAGAAACTTGTTAACCTATACTCTCTTGTACAATTTAAATTCAAAACAAAATCTTCTTTGATGACTGCAGTGGAGTGATGTGTGTTGAAATAAATACCTTTTCAATGTTGCTAATGACTGTATAACTTTTTTTACGTACATATCTTCTTAGCTTGTTGAAACGGGGAATGGAACACCGGAATGGACATCTGCTTCTTACATAAGCTCAAACTGATGGACTCTTTAACTGGTGAATTAACTTGCTTGAGAACTGTTCCGAAAGGAATGTGTTGTCTCTTGTCGTTACTGTCGTGGATAACTGCTCCATAAATGTTCTGTTGCTCGGGTATGTCTAAATATGTGCCCCACATTAGGCACCATGAATGTAGTGTGGCAAAAGTCAGTTTCCTGCCCTTCCACAGTACAGTTCGTACTAGCTCAGTTGGTCCACTTACACAAATGCTGGTACCATGGTATTCCCTAAATAAGAAGAATTTACTTCCATTTTGGAATATGATCCAAGTTTTATTATTGACAGTCTAGCACAGTTACTCACACATACCGACATGAAACAACATATCTTCCTTCACTGTACAATTTTAAAGGTCCACAGCGTCACAGTAGCGTTTAAAACTATGTTCTAGTAGAAAGCTCACCTAGCGAGAACAATTAAGAAGACAAGGGGGAGGAAAAAAGCCTTCCTCCTTGATGCCTATCGGCCTCCCACACCTGCGGAAAGGATTTTGTAGAAAGTTGAAATCGAAAAGTACTTTGAATGAAGATTGGTTAAGAAAAAGAGTTTACGGCTGTCTGCGCTTGTGAGTGTGGGTGAAGTTGTCTCGACACAAAGTCTTCTCCTCAACGGTAGTTGATGATTTGCAGACGAGTACAAGGCTCGCTGCCTGCAGCTCGCCACATGCAGCTCGCCACATGCAGCTCTCCCCACTTCTAGAAACGAATCTAAAAATAACTTTTGGCTTGGGCTCGCGACCTCCTATTGGCTGAAACTTACATCACTGCAAGGACTTCAAAACAAATACTACTGATGGCATGGGAAAATCAAAATAAGTCTGACAAAAATCTCAAAAGTAACGCAACCTTGCTCGGACCTTGAGAACTTGAAAGTGCCACGTAATACAGATAACAACTGAAACACAGCCCTGCATTAAAACTGATAAAGCCCTTACTTCTACACGTGGCATGAAATGAAAAATTTAGATTGTTACATTCACTGATAAACTAAACTAGAGTTTTTAACTAAAAGTCAAATGAAAAATGATTGTAAAAGTGATTAAAATGTATATAAACTGTAATGCTACAAGCTAGTGCAGGACTTGGTAAGGAAAGGTGGAGCTGCTGGTACAACTGAGGGTGCATCCATTCAATTCTTTAAAACTTCAAAAAATTTTCCTAGTTCTCTTAATGATAGTCTCTTGGTAGTGAGAACCATAACTTTAACATCTGTAGTGAATTTACTAATTATTATAATGACAAAATTGGTTCACTTAAAGTTTGCAATGTGTACGTAATATGTTCAGCAGTTTTACTTAAGGCTCCAGAGTTGTCGTAATATATTGTTGGTCAGGCTATTCAATAATGTTTGCCATTTAAAGAATTTTGCAAAATAATGCTTATTAATCTTTTATAAACCCCAGACACACTCATTCTGAACATCATGGAGAGCAGTCCATCATAATTTTTGCTTGTTGAATTTTCTCTTAATTTTGAATGCGACTGCCCATCCTCTGGCCAGGGAAGTATTAGGAGGCGCCTCAAGTTATTAAATGTGTGTGGGCATAACTGGAAGAGACCCATAATGTCAGTTTAGCATTTTATTAGCGCTTTAAATTTGAGTGAATGAGCCTTCTCCACTTCAAGCTTGTCAGATGAGCACTATACTAAGTTGACAATGGATTATTTGGAGAAAATTTGCAATCTTTTTGAAACTGTCAGAAATGTTAAATTTTTGGAAAAAGAAGTATTTTAAATTTATTTTGGACTATGCTAATTTAAAGAAAAGGTTTAAGGGCTGAATTAATTTGTGGACGTTAACCAGAAGCTAGTCATATAGGATTTCATGCACACAGCCGTGGTAAAATTTATATTGCAATAAACTTGGAAAGTGATTAGAATTTGTACAACAATAAGAAATTAAACTCACCTTTTCATGTAATTTGCTATTTTGGTAGATTTGTTCAAATGAGGTGATTTAATTTTCTTTAAGTTTGAAAACTAAAATAATTTTCCCTGACAATATTTTCCTAATTTTCTGTTGCAATTCCATTGAATTAATTTTTTTTTCCCACAAGCATCATATTTCTACATCAATTCAAATCTAATAAAACGTATTATTTCTTTAATGCTATACATCTGAGTATTTGTTTGAAAATAGACAATGAATTTAATTGTCTTTTCATACAAATTTTATGAAAATTTGTTTTGTCTTTGGTGCTTATGTATGTCTTTTGAAGTGCTATGTGTTTCTTCTTGTTGTACTAATTTATACCTATGTTAAAGTGTATGACTTATTCCATTTCAATACATCTCTACTTACCTCGGTTGGTTTTAACATTTTCAGCATGGAAATATTTTTATTTCATACAGTAACAACTTTATACGTAAAGTTTTCTTATTTGGTGGAGTTTGTTCTTGCCGCCGTTTTAAAGAAGCTGCTCGAGTAAATTTTATGCTAAGAAAGTACGATGGCATCCTACAAAGTTTTGCTGATACATTATATTCATATCTACTAGAGCCCTGAACCAACAACAACACTAAATAATTGTATCACATTAAAAATTATTTTATCACACCAGCATTCATATGCTGTTAAAGTCTCAAATTAATTAATAATTTTTAATGGATAAGATTCTTATTTCCAGAATGGCTGCTTCATTAAAATTTGTTATGTCTTTGGAACTATTAATTCAGTTTGAACTCGCTTGGCATCATGCAGGCACTATGGAGGGTCATCTAGAACTTTTGTGAAGTTGTAGCATTATTCTTGTATTTTGTATGTGGCTATGTGGAGTATTTTAACTTTAGCTTTGTGCATGGAAATAAATACTGTTCACTGAGTAATAGCTTTAATTGGCCACCATTTTTTTTAAGTATTGCCACAAAAACTTTTCCCCTATTGTCGTACATTATATCTCAGGAATTATGTTATCCTACAGATTGCACAGGTCTGCAAATGTAAGCATTTTGTGAGTTGTTTCAATTTTAATTTGTTTCATAACACCACCTGACATGCTGATAAAAAAAAAAAAAGATCATTTTTTCTTCATCATGTATTGCTTTCCCACAAATCTTCATGGGAATTCTAATTATGTGGTGCTAATGCTATATTTAACACTACTGCGTTGCATGTGTGCATATGGAAATTTCCAAGAAATTTATTGATAACATTCTTAAGTCCAATCCAGTGGAACTGTACTCATTGTTGTTAAATTCTTCATTAAGTAACAGTTTCCTTATATCGGAACCAACAGATATTCCCTCCGTTAGTTTATTGGTATGCAGAGAAGGGAATCTTGCACAGGAACTTGAGGCATTCATCAACCTTGTCTAAGGTGGCCATAATTTAATGTGACTTGATGGTATTAACACATTTTTTGGATCAACTAACGCCTGACTTTCGATGTTCTTCATCCCTACCTCAAACATTTGTCATTCTGGCAAGTTCTTTCTTTGCCAATGTTCATGTCGATCCCTGCTGTTCCACTGGCACAGAAAACACTGAAATCTGGTAGATCCGCTTTGCAAGTCCCAGCGATATAGATCCTTCAAATCCCTACACCCATTCACTGTGTAGTTAGTTGTACGTGAGCACGAAATGCAACTTGAACAGTTCTGTACATGTTGCAGTTGTGTAGTAGAACTACAAACTACTTTTAAACTTTGCTTGGAAGCATAAATAATCTCCATTCGGTGGCTTGGTATTCCTTATGCCCGAGTTCATGAAGTAGGCTAGGAATATTGTCACAGAAAATCAGAGAACATTCTTCAAAATAATGTGCAGTGAACACTTTTTTGACTTTTTCACAATTTTTGTAACATTAAAATATTATTCCAGGTGCAAGCAAAATTTTTCCTCCCAATATGTGCCCTAAAAGTTCTGCAGATACTTTGAAGAGGCCAAATTCTCATACTAAGTTTTTTAGTTCTGGCTGGGTGAAACACTTAGGTGTATTTCAAACTCCTTGTTGAAAGCAGTATATTCGTGTTCAGCATCACTGTCATTTCTCTCTGATTTGGATGGGGGGATGACATCTAAATTGATTGGCAGTTTAGGAAGTGGAATATTTGATCCATGAGATACAGGACATCTCAGATTCCACATTAGGGTAAATGTATCTTTGATGTTCTTGGAATAGTAGCCTTTCACGATGCATAGCAATCTTTATAGTGATATTTACTTTCATGCCACACTATAGGTATTCTGAAAGAAAGACCTTCCTTCTTCCACTTGGCCCACAACCTCAGTTCCGTTACACAAGTAGTACCTACTTTGTGCTAAGCAAATGTCCTATCCTGATCTGCCTAACTTAATTCTAAAGCACATATAAGCTTTCTCAGGACTGTTACACACAACCTTTTGAAGCCGTAACCACTTCCTAAACACTACTACACATCTCACAAAGGTCAAAGTAGGTTGCATGTAGAAGTGACTCATTAGGGTGAGTGAAGTGATTTGGGTGGCTCTTAACAGGGAGGTCTTGAGAGCTGATGAGGGTGATTGCGGTGAGTATATGGAGCGGTACTGGAATGAAAGAGCGGGGGAAACTGAAGATCACCAAGAGAACCCGCCAACTAACAGCATCATCTAGCACGTTTCCCACATGTGAAAATCTGGTTACCTGGTCAGGGATTGAATCCAGTTCACCTGGGTGGGTGCCGAGCAGGCTAACCACTTAGCCACTGCGATCCCTGACTCATTAGCGGTAAACATTACAGTGTCACATTTCCAAAGTTTGTCTAACACATTTCCTATTAAACTGTAAACATAAATTGTTCCAGCTGGAATGTATTTTATACATATGAAAATGTAATATATGGATGTGTACAGTATAACAGTATAAATAACTCGTATGAATTACACATATAATTTTGGGACATCATATAATTACTGGGAACTGAAATGACTTACTGATGGTCTGGAATAGTGCAAAACCTAATCATTCTGGCTGTATTTATGTCCAAGAATCATTGCTGAACTATATTATCATCAAATCTGGTGGAAAATTTTCTTTGTGCACTTCTTTTAAGCACACGTGATGCCCTCGCTTGTTATACGATGTGACTAGCACATAAGGAAAGTGACTATTATGTGGTCAACTGCCCCCTTGCCCCTCGCTTGCCCTGCCAGCGAGAGGTTAGTTGATGGACTAGCTGGCCCCGGGCACACACATCACCGTGCCGGAGATGCAGGCATCATGGGTGTGGTGATAAATGATGGTGACATGGCAGTGCCCGGGTGGTGGCAGCATAACAGTGTAATTAATGGATATAAGCTAGTATACTTGATTTCTATTAGTGATCAGCCTTGGTTTAATTCCACCGCCACCCTTAGGTCAGCTTCGCTGACGGGCTATATAAAATGTCGGGCTGGTAGAGCAAATCATCAGTCGTCAATCTGATCTCGGTGCCACAGTCTTCCAGAGGCAAAGGAAACCAGACCAACTGGCATTACAATAGCCCTGTGCCACAAGTAGGGAGTTTAAATAAACCTTGACAGACACACAGAAGTTCAGTTCGGGATCGGGGGTTAGGCTAGACATTTCCCAGGTTATGGGGAGTTGGTGTCAAGAAAACCTTAGTTCCGCCAAAGTACAGTATGGAGTTCTCATTTAGATACCCTTGTTTCGCGCATGCTGAACCTATGGCAACCACGCCAAAGTAGACACCAACAGCTTAAGTGAAGGAACCAGTGACTCTTTATTACATGCTGCCCAAAAGTGGAGGCAGGAGTACCTCCATGAATAACTGCTACATGCCCGGATTCGCAGATGACTTCTCCAGAAGCAGGTGCAAGCTAGGTCCTCTCCCTCATCTGCTTACGGGGAACTCTTTCAGGCACTGGGGGTAACATCAAACTGTGTAGGGGTTGATTCAGAACATCTCCAGCATCAGAGCCTGCCCCATACCCCAGAGGACCTTGTGTGGTGGAGACACTCTGTATATCACCAGCTGTCCGATGATTCAACTGACTCAAGATGACAGGGAAAACATGGGGAGGGTGGTCCAAAGTAATGCACTGGTACATTTCCTTATAACAAGCTTTTAAGTGTCCTTGGAATTACTTTCACATATGTGTAGAGGAAATTAGGCTAATTATTTATATTAGTAACTATTTTTTAGGTTATTGTGAGCAGATTGGTTTTTGCATTATGAGTAAACATTTTAAATCAATGCATTTTTTTCTTTTATTGTTGCAAAATTGTTTTTGTGATGTGATAACTATTGGTTTGTCAAAATTTAATTTATTATTTAAGGCTCTTTAATAATAGCAGATGTCAAAAACTTTTTCTCTGCAATGTGTAATTTGCTTGACTTTCTTGCATTGCAGTTTGCATTCCAGGTCTTATACGAAAAGTATCTGGTTTTTGATCAAATTTGCGTAGTTATTGAGAAACTATTCCATAAGTATGTTTTTTTTGTGTGGCGTAGATGATGGTGAAGCTGGTCTTACTGCTGAGAACACAGATGACTCAAACCAAGGAGGCAGTGACAAACCAGGATACCTACTGAGGGAACAAGACAGGTTCTTACCGATAGCAAACATAGCAAAAATTATGAAGCGTGGGATCCCTGATCCTGGCAAGATAGCAAAGGATGCGCGAGAGTGTGTTCAGGAATGTGTGTCTGAATTCATTAGCTTCATCACCAGTGAGGCTAGTGACCGATGCCACATGGAAAAGAGAAAAACTATAAATGGTGAAGATATTCTGTTTGCGATGACCAACCTTGGCTTCGACAATTACGTTGAACCCTTGAAGATGTACTTACAAAAGTATCGTGAGGTAATTAAGTATTTTATTTTTGGATATTTTGTTTTTAAGTTTATTATTCTATAGTATGAAGTTTTGTCATGCTGTGCATGCTTAAACTGCAGCAGTTGTAGTAGTGAATGAAGTGCTTATTTAAACATTTCTCGTAAAAGGTGTTTAAGGCAAAAAGCACCCTTCAATTGGGAAATTTCTATCTCAGTGACAGGATGTGAAATGAAGTGTTCCAAAAGGTGATTTTCCACCCTTGATCTGATGAAATAACATCAACAGCAGAGAAGCAACTGAATACAGGGGTAGGGAAGACTGGAGTAGAGTATTGTCCAAATAAAAAGTAAATAGTATAACACATTGGTTTGGACAAATCCACTTCCTGGGGAGAAATAATGGTTCCCCATCAATTTCTACTTAGGCCATTTCCCAACTTGATATATATAATCTTTCTTTCCCTCTCTCTTTCTTTCTTTCTTTCTCTCTTTCTTTCTTTTTTTAATTTTTTTATTTTTGAGCGAGGCAAGAACTATGTTCTATTTGCATGAAGTACGTGGTGGGGTGCGTTTTTACGGCCTGTGCTGTGTGACATATTTATATACTTGTAATGTTACACAGCTTGAGTACAGTGAATTAACTCTCTCTTTGATTTTGTACATGTGTAAGCTACTGTTTTTTAACTTCCGTGTGTGTGTGTGTGTGTGTGTGTGTGTGCGTGCGTGCGTGTGTGTGTGTATTGGAACATATTCTTGTAAAGTTACGGGGTTCTCCTAGATCAAATTCACGTTGTGCACCTCGCTGTATGTTATTAACTTATTGCAATCTTTATTGCAAAACATATTTCTACATATTTTTTTCTCATGCTACTTGTGTGCATGCACAAATGCTATATTTATTACTGTCTTTCTATAGTTGGTAAGAAATTATTTGCCAGCTTCTTGCTTATATGAGCATCTTTATTGGTGCAGTGCTGCAAATGTACCATTCCTAATGTCCCCTTGCCCTCTCAAGGATTATCTGCAAACTGTAAGTTCTAGTTACTAGTGCGTAAATCTGTATTAATTTTATAAACAGTAACATGATCAATGTTGTCAGTACAAGTACTATAGCTGTAATTATATATGTGTATTCTTGTTGTGAGAATATATACATAATATTTTCTTCAAATTGAAGATTGCTAGCACTGATTGGTTGTTCAGTTGGTAACATATCAAAAGACACAAACTTAAATGTCTAATTGTTATCAAGGGATTCATTTATAGTATTAAATTGAATTCCCTTATGTAAAGTACATCACAGCTGAAAGTCATGTATTCTAACGTGTTATGATAGGTTTTGGGAAAGTTTTGGATCAAGCTCTGCAAAATGTTCACTCACAAAATTAATGTAAGCATTTTTGATTTTCTGCCCATGCAAAAATCCCAACTTGACATCAACAACCAGTGAGTTCAAATTACCCAGTTCAATCATGAACACATCTCCAATCAAATTCACTTTGTGGGGCTAACATTGAAAGTGAAAAGCGTGTTTTCTGAGAATGATTTGCAGTGCTGTGAAACAAGTTGTCATGCACCTTGCTGAGTCAGACATTATACCTAAGTCACATGAAAACTGAATTTCATACTGATTCAAAGCATTTAGCTTGACTACATGTATGACAACAATATCTTAATTGAGAGGACTTTCTTTGAGGAGCTTTTTTTCCATGGCACCTATTTTAGGTGCATGATTACGCCTTAGTGTATCTACACATGGCAAATATCTGGAACCTTTCACATACTTATCTAAATAACTGTGCATAGCCAGGTGATCAATCTTTTCAAGAAGGATGTTTGCCTGCAAATACATTTTCACTGTCTCTTCCATAAAAATTGTCTTCTCCACTTTTCCTCGTTTCAAATTTGCAATTGAAAAGGACATTGTAATCTGCCATTTGGATGACTCATTCTTCTGTGCTGCAAGCTTCTTGAGTTCTCTCTCTCTTTTTTTTTTTTTTTTTTCATATGCCCGCTGTTTTGACTATGTTTGTCTAACATATCTTTTTTATCCCATTCCAAATGAGCACAGAAGATGCCCATATTAAGATATTATTGTCACTAACAAAAAAGTCATCCTCCATATAACCTTTTGCCTCTTCATGAATGGTAATTTTTACCCTATGGATTGTCAAACTGTTACATAGGCATATGCCTACTCTTTTACCTCTGAGGTTTTGACTCTCAACACTTGTTATTCCTTCCCACACCAATGAAAATATTACCAAATATGCAGATCATGACAGCAAAAAGTACAAAAAAGCGTAACCCTCAATAGTTTTAAGGGGGAAAAAAACATTTTGTGCAGTTCAAAACATCCAATTATTTTGTGTTGCCACCTGGAGGCATATTGCTTGAAAGTGTAGTTTTTCTTTGCAATATATTTAGGCTGTTTTTTTCACATGCTTTACGTTGTTAAATCAGAGTAGTTAATGGGTGTCAAAAGTGTGTTGCATTATAAAGGGCCCCATCATAATAGAAAATGATGTTTAACAAAAGGTCATAGGAAAAAAATATTTTTAATCTGGAATCAGCGACATGTCAGTAAATTTTTTAATGAGTAAAAGGTGGCAACCCTTAAGAAAGAAAACAGGGCTTTAAAAAAAAATTGTTGTTTTGCACCGCTGGCACCCTCTGGTTTATGTTGGCACTGCCGTCTGCGATTATGGCACTTGGGTGCAGCACAGTTGTTCATCCTTACTCCTAGCTGTTACCCGTTTATTTTCCCTCCCATCCCGAGCATGTGCGTCATGTGGGCTCACCAGCCTTATGTGTATATATTCCTTATACTCGCTGTCTTCATGGCCTCTTATGATTCCTCTTCTGTCTTTAATTGTGGCCTGGGGGTGCCACCTTAGTACAGATGAGTCGTGAACTTGAACCATGGCAAAAGTCAGTTCCCTGCTCTTCCACAAATACAGTCCTGCACTAGCTCAGACAGGTTATTCACGAGACTCTTTGGCACAGTGTTGAAAACAAATGAAGTAAATGTACTTCCATTTTGGAATATGTTTGAGGTTTATTTGGTTTCCACAACAATTACAAACACATGGATATGAACAAAAACATCTTAACTCCACTGATGATATTCCAAATGTAACAATGCCACAGTAGATTTTGCATAAACACATCAGCAGTCATGTTGCCTGCTCCCAGGTCTGTAGATCAATGAGTAACGAACACAGCCACTGGTAGCGCAGCTCGGTGTATGGCTACCCTCTCTCCTCAAACTAAAAATCTAAAAATAACACTAGGTCGGGGCTCGCGACCTCCTATTCGCAAACAACTACGTCACTGTGAGGGCTTCGAAACAAACACTGCTGATGGTAGGGAATAGTTAAAGGAAGTTGAAAAAAAAACCTTATCTCAAAAGTGACACAACCTGCAACCTTAATCTGATCCTGGGAACTCGAAAATGGCAACGTACTACAGATAACTTGAAATACAGCCTGCATTAAAACTGATGTAGGCTGTTCACAGTAAAATTAGCACTTTTGAAAACCCTGCTTAAGATCTACTGGTACAAACCTAGTGTATTCTTCCATCTTATGTAAAATTAACATTGCCATGGGACTCATCACTTTATTCATGCGTAGGTATTTTCTTATTATAAATAAACTTTTTGGTCCATCATTCAAAAATTTTTTTTTTGGATTAATTTTAAAAGTTGCCACAACAATGTGTATTCTTTTAGCGTTTTGCATGATGAAGTGTAAGTTTTTTGCCCTTTAAGTTCATTAGCGTTAAATGGTTTTATCGAGATTTTGGAGGCAGTGGCTCATGGCTCAGTCTGATTCTATTAAAGTATTATTTGATGCCATTAATTGAGATTGCCACTTTGTTCGCGCTAATTTAAGTATAGTCAGCAGTATTGGCATTTGATTGCCAGGTACTATGAACATTCTTAAGGTGTTAATCTTTTAGACTTTTAATGAATCACTCTAGGAGCGGCTCACAGCCTTGGTATCAGCAATCATAGTGTATTTAGGTGTCCTATTGAAAGCATTCATTGCTATTTTAACATAATTTAAGATTTCCCGGGCCTTATAATATGGCAGGCTTATTACGTTGAATATTGTTTTCAAGCATTTAGAGTTTTGCTGTTTGTTATGTCTTGCAACGTATATACTATCTACTTTATGTTTCTTTAGTGTAGGCTTCAATGTGTTGTTGTGTCACCTAACACTTTTAGCATAGTGATTACGGCTTATAAGACCTCTTGATACTCATTTGGCTATTTTATGTTATCATTTGTGATGAATGTAATAATATGTGCATTTTTATCCCTTAATATATAATGTATGATCAAGTCTATGTGGGCTTTACTGGTCAGCCCTATACACTGATACCCCACTGGGAGTTTCTTTACTTATTTATGTATGCCTAAATTGTATTATTTTTATGGGCTCAAATAAATAATGTTAATAACAGAAATGTGTAAAATCTTGTTATTGGTACATCACTGTATGCTTATTGTGTCACAGTTTATATATACACATACTGGAATTCTTGTTTCTTCCATCCTTATAAACTAGCAAGGAATATATAGAAATATTTATCAAATGCCCACTCCATACTTGGTATCATTGGTTTTACATCCTGTATCATGTATTATATGCCCTTCCCAAGAAAGACATTATTTGGCAGGCTCAGTATGGCACCTTGTTTAATGATTAGTTTCCTGGAAAATGTGCAATGACAAAGATGCTGACCGATATTTTTCGGGTCACAAAAAGGGAAAAATTTTTAAGATCTACATCACATAATTATTCATAAAAATGGCTGATGATTCATGATTGGTGCTTGTAAATTGTGAGTTACACTGAGATTATGCTTGAATTAGCATTGTTTCTATCTCTCCCACTCATTGTATGAATGTGACACCTCGTTAGTCATCGCTGTGATGTGGAAAAAACTTTAGTGTGACGTATCGTATATCAAAGTTGTGCATACATGATCTTGTCAGGCGAAACTCAATTTTGTGTGGTGTACAGTGTAATATATTGTGAGTAATACTATTGTACATATTGTTTGACATGTGTTCACAGACAACCAAAGGTGATAAGCCTCTTTCTGGGCCAGAGATGTATGTTGATGAAGATTTGACTGAAGAAGCATTTAGTAAGTAGCTTGTAAAAATTGTTCATTTAGTAGTGGAAAATCCTTACTAGTATTTTTTCAAAGGTTTTTGTGTCAGACTGCTGTGAGTTATGCTTACAAAACAATATGGGTAACTTTGGAAAGATGATTGGTAATGGGAAATGAGATGGTTAATATTTGAACCTCTGTAATTGTACTTAGGGCCAGTTTCACAACGAAGTTTTAACTTTTCATAATATCGAGATAATTTTATCCAGATGAGATGTTTAACTTCAATTTAATTCTTGATAATTTTGAACGTGTTTCACCAGGTTTAATCGCTGTAAAGAATATCTCGTTAAAATAATCTTGATATTCTGACTTAATCATGATTTTCTTTTGAAAAACATTAGAGATTTTGCTTTAAGCTTGTACAGGGAAATCATTTTGAGAAAATTATTGCAAGTCGTGAAGGTATTTTGGTCGTAAGGAAACAGCGAAGCAGAAATTTCTCTTCCATGAAAAACAGAACATTTCAATATCATTGAAAATAAACAAACTGATGCTATGACACAACAAAATAAAGTGAAACAGTGGCAAACTATTGTGAATAGTTTCAATTGTAAATCTCATGAAGGCCATGTGGGATAACCTAAAATAACTTATGCAAAAAAACATATGCAGATGAAAGTGTTCAAATAGTTACTGGAACAGGTAATATATTAAAAGTCTGTTTGACAATCAGTGTTTAAACAGACAATCAAGTGTTTAATGTAAGGCTACAGTGTACTTTAAAATCCTCAACATAAAGTTCAAAATAATTCATTCTTTCATGTAAACATCGTGGATAAACGAGATTATTTGTCAGTTAATCTTGATAAAATATCATTATCTGGCATGGTGAAACTGGCCCTTATAGTTTCATCTAAATAACATTGTAAATATAATTTAGTTTGTATTCAGTAGGTTGTACTTTTCCACTTAATGTTAAAACCCTCATTTTAATTGACCTCTTTTTAATGGGTATTGTATTTAACAGACAGACTTTTCATTACAGGGAGAAAAGTAGCTTTAGTTCTCTTTACGTAAGTTATTTTACTTGCTTGCATATCACTCCCTATGGATACACTCAGACAGAACTAGGTAGTCCACCTTGTATGTTTCATGATCACCCGTAGGTAAGATCAGTCAATTTTAGAGCTGCCTAGGAAGAATGCCACATGGATTTAGTGTCCACATTTTAATCTTGTTCACCATATGCCTATGACTTCCAAAATGTTCAACAAAAAGTAGAAAATGTGTAAGTTTAAGTGTTGATTTAAAGTTGGAGAGTAGTACATCTGTTGCAAGTATCTGTGAAAAATTCAGAATTACAAAACATAAGAGTAAAGAAGAACTTCCAGAGTTTGCTGTAACATGTGTTTTAGAATTTTATTCAACTAAATATACATAAAAGAAGTTTCATATCTGAACATAGGAACTATCTGTAAATGGTACATGCAACATTGTTTTGATGGTGGTCTTCATGGCATAGGACTGGAAGGAGCTGTTGAATGACAGGCCAAACAACATGTAATCATTGAGTTTAGGTCCAGTAGTTTGTACAAAACATAAACTAATGGGTGGGCGAGAGGCTCCTGGCTGATGTCACGACGTACACATAATCACGAAATGACGAATAAATGAGGTATATAACTCTGAATAAACATGCATGGATCCACAGAGGTGCACTTTTTCATTGTCCATCCAGTCTGGAGGACCAAATGTTTTGCAGATGAAACTAGTATTTACTCGAGACACACTTACTCAACAATAACGTGTCCAATCACGATTTTGGCTGTCTGATCCACTGCCAAAGATCCAAATAACCTGTAGGAGTGCTGAATGTTCGGCACCAAAATAAAAACCATGCCGAATCCATGTCAGTACACATACACACATATATACTATTTTTACAATCTCAACACACTTTGTCTATCTGATGGTTCAAAGGTCCATATTGGCATGCAAAAAGAAATACAGGAGAGAAATTTCCTTAATGAAGTTATAGTAGCTTTGGAAGGCTGCTGGATAAAGTTCAAGACACCCTGGGGCAGAGAACCTTGAAGAAAACTAAAAAAATACAATAAAAAATTTGCTATATATATATTTAGGCATTTTCAAGTAAGGACATTAAGGTAACAGTAGTTAAAGGGTTGTATAAAGTGTTGAGACAAGGATGAAGTCCTGACTAGATTTGAAGTCAGTGTTTATTACAAACATTGTATCTGGCTGGTGAAACAAGCCATGATGATGTCACTTAATGAAAAATGGATGAAGGTGATCCAGGGTATTAAATTACGATTGAAGAAAATGAATAGCTTGCAGTAATATTGCTATTCCTGAAGTACAAAATGAGGAAGATGTAGCGAGAGTAAATTTCTGCCAGATTTAATCTATCAGATGTCATAGAATCTCTGGATATCGTCACGAACTATGTGGATTCAGATTCCAAAATGAAGATTCCATGAATGAGTAATTATGAACCCCAAGAGAGCTTGTCAGTAGGAGATAGCATTTTAAAACCACCTAGTTGAAGATTGACAACGTCAAGCTCAAAACCACCTGAGTCTACTGGTTTTTGAGAAGATGCAGTGATTTTTTCACAGGATATCTTTTATTTAAAATGTGACTTACTTACAGCCTACAGTGCTGCAATTCAAACCAACAGTCAGGTCAAGCGCTGCTGTTTACTGGAGCAAAACTTGTCGTGGCACACATTGATGTGTTTACCTTCTTATTATGTACATAATATAATCTTTCCCCCTGTGAAAATCTCTCCTTACATGCTGTTTAATTTATACAAAATTTTTTGTAATATTTTCTTGACAATACAGTGCAACTTCATTTATCAGAGAGTTATCTTTTACTATAGTCAAGTTTGGAGCGTCTTTGATAATCACAAAATCAGGAAAGCTTATATTTATATTTTTTCTCTTTCTCTCACCTTGAACATATTTCTTTATGAACATGTTTGTGAAAAGAGATGTTTGGTGTGATTGCCTCACGTCAAAAAAGTAATTGTGAGCCGTGGTGGAGAAGAGAGCGTCTCTGCTGTCCAAGAAGTATAACCACTATATACAGGAGTGAATCAACAGATAAGAACAGGAGAAAATATATATCTACTGCTGGTGTTTTTTTATGTATTTATGTTGCATTAAGTTGTGTTGTTTTGTCTTAAAAAAGGAAATGAGTTATGGGTGCCTTGCCTATTCTGAATTCTTTAAATACTGCTCTCTGAGAGAGTTTTTATTAGTAGTACTGTGAATGTGCTTAATTCAAAATCAAAATACTGGATTTCATGTTTATTTTTTCAAACTAATCTAAACAAGTCATATTTAATTGTAGTAATACTGGACAGTAAATTAGAAGTAATGTGTATAGTATGTTAAATTTAGGGTTCACTGTATTTTAGAGGAATGTGGTAATCTTTGTTTTCCATTGTGTTGAGTAAATGAGATGAGGGAGTTTGTGAATTTCTGAAATACAATATCTACCAAAAAGTAATTGGACACCCGTGAAGATAGGTAATTCAGTACGTCAGTTGACTTGTGTGGCCGCCATACGCTGCAGGCCGGTGTAGAACCAGTTTACAAGGAGAGGCACAAGGTACAGAGCTATTGGACTTCGATAAGGGTGTGATTGTGGGCTGCCATCTCAGTGGATTGTCTAGTCGGGCGATTGCACGGAAGGTAAACTGGCCCAAATCAACTGTCACATTCGTCCTGCCTAAGTGGAAGGTCGATGGGCATTGTGCCAATGCTGCACGTTCTGGGTGACCTCCAATCTTGACAGACAGAAATTGCAGAACCCTGAAACTTGAAATTGTCAAAAATAGGGCACAACCCATGGCTGCCATCCAACAGGAGTTTCATGCAGCAACAGGAGTGTCGGTTTCCGTTGGAAAATTGCGTACAGAGGCCCACCGACTTGGATATTTCGGAAGAGCAGCTGCACATAAGCCCCATATCACGACAAGAAATAAAGCTCGGCGACTCAGGTGGTGTTTGGACCGTTGCAACTGGACACTGGAGCATTGGAAATTGGTTCTGTGGAGTGATGAGTCTAGGTTTACATAATTTTGGTCCATGTATGAGTGTGGCGTCTACCTGGGGAACAGCTTCTGCCGGACTGTATAGTGCCAACTAGGAAATTTGGTGGTGGTGGAGTGATGGTGTGGGGTTGTTTCACGGCCTTCTGTGTAGCATGAACACAGAGGCCTCTTGTAACATTGTGGGTAATGAAATACTCCCAACATTGTGGTGTTTTTACGGAATGGACCCGTGTTACTTCCAGGAGGACAATGCCAGGGCCATGTTTCAAGGGCTGCTATGCTGTGGTACGCTGACAACAATGTTCGCAGATTGGACTGGCCCACCCAGAGCCCCGACCTCAACCCTATAGAACATCTTTGGGATGAATTGGATCGCCGGGTGAGGGCTCGTCAGGCGCAGCTAAAATCCATTGCTCAACTCATGGAATGGTTGCATGAAGAATGGCGACGAATCCCCGTGGATGTCCTGCAAACAGTCATATAGAGTATGCCAGACAGGGTGGCTGCTGTTATAGCCGCAAGAGGTGGCCCTGCGAGATTCTAACGGGGTGACAACCACCGAGCAAATATTGTGGACAGGTGCCCAATTACTTTTTGGTCGATAGTGTAGATGTGTTGAATCTGGACTCGTTGGTTCCTGACCATTTTCAGCGGATTTAAATGAGTATAGATGATACAAATTTGCTAGGTAGTCCGTATTATTTGGCTTTATAAAAACACAGATATAAAGAAATAGTTTTGAGAGTTATTGCCAATTCATTGTAAAATAGAATGCTGCAATGTTAACACTGAAATGTTGAAAACTGCTTATCTTAAAAATTCAGACATAAAAAATATTGTTTCAGAAACCGTTGAGACAATTGCATTGTGCTTCTTAAAAATTGTTTCCGCCTAAATTTTAACAAAATCAAATTCACAAAAAAGTAGTTGGCGTGTCAATTACCCTTTTTTTAGGCTGTTAGCAGTCAGTTTAGTACCGTTGACCTGATAAGTTGAGTGCACTGCTTACTTTACTATGAATATTCCACTCAATTAAAATGTTCATAGTAATGAGCAGTGATATTTTGTAGGTACCGGTCCTGCCAGATGCACTACAGGTAGTGAAGATCGTAGTGTCTGTCAAAGTGCAGTAGCAAAATGTGGCACCACGTATAAAGAGATCTTATAGTCTGTAGTTGATTCCTCTCCCCCATCCTCCTCTGCATGCAATCTTTAACCGTTCCCTTTTCCAATTTCACAACTTCATTGTTAATAAAGTGTTTCTTTGTAAACATGATAAGGTGATAGTACAAAACTTGAAAAATATATATAAATTTATGTTTAAATAAATCATACACTTTACTCATATACCACCTGCACATTTTTTCATAAACGAATTTGAACAGTAGGGAGGGTATGTCTTACATGGAGCTGTAAGGTTTTTGTGAAAAATACACAGACTGAAAATAGTTGGGTTCATCATAACATAGGGCAGTATTCATAGTCAAGTCTCAAGGTTGAGCTTAAGACAAGTCTTGGTCAAGATCATCTTATTTCTTAAGACAGTTTTATTTCTGCTCCATGTTTCATAGCCTACAAATAAGGCGATCTTCGTGAAAGCAGCGCACTCAAGGCATAGTCTATTTTTTACCATTTATGCCTTGGTCAAGCACGAGCTTAAGACATCATACAAAGTCTCAAGTTAAAATGAAACATTGTGGCTAGACACAAAATAGAAATAAATAGAAATTTTTTGTCACTATGACGTGATAACGAAAAAAAAAAAATCTGAATTATATATAGAAGTGTAGAAAATAAAGTAAACTCCTGATTATTAATGTTAATTAAGGTTGTCAAATGCCCAAATAATCAAATTATGGGCAAGAAAATTAATAATCCAAATATAATTACTTGTAATTTTTTCCTAACCTGAAACTAGGTCATTTGCAACAAATGCCTGTCAGCTAAAGGATTGAAATCACATTGTACTAGCTGGAAAAATATATACAGGCAAAAATAATATAAGCATTCAGGCTGGTCTGTAAGCATGCAGCCGGCCTGACTGACAAGCAGTTCACTCTAGTTTTTGTTAAAGTTGTACAAGTTTTCTGGAGACAATTAACTTTTTAATCTGTAATTACATAAAAAAGATTATATCATGTTTACTTATTTATTCATATTTACATTGAAGGTGTAATGTAACCATTAGATAAGTAGCCTTTTGTTTTTAAATATCTTCTCTATTTGTATTGTGTTCAGACTGTACCAGATAATGAACAGCTTCTGCTCATATGATCAATTGCGTGGTAGACAGCAGCGCACATCGTTGTGTTGCAAAATAGCCTAAATGACAAACATAATCCTCATCCTATGTCAGAGATGCCAATTTGTTTCAAGAATTGGGGGTACTTATTTTGACTTAATAAGGTTATAGCTCATGCCACATTTAGTGTTGTAACACTTGTATAGCTTATGCAAAACAGCTGTCCACTGAAACACAAGGTTTTAGAACTGAATATATATGTATAAATTTTTTTTTTTGGAATGACATTGAAAATGTAGGGTGATGTCTTGTATGGGGGCTCTCAATGAAAGGGTACATATTTTTTTATGACTTTATACTGTACATGAAGTATTTTTCAAGTGATATTAATACTATGTTTCTATTATTTCTTTAAAATAGCCATTAAGTTAGTTCACTTGTGCAAGTTAATGAGGAACTGTCTTTTCTTGACTTACCAAAACCTAGGTAATCGGGAAAAACATTTGAGTCCTGAATCAAATTTGACCAAAGGATTTCCTGAAATATGTTAATTGTCAATAGCTGAAAACTAATTATCTTATATGCAAAAATTTGTCACATTCTGTATATATACAATTTTTTATGAAACTTGCAGCACATTATATTTACTGCAATACATTGCTGGACATGGAAGTTGCTATGCCCATAAGATGTTATCCATTTGCAATAAAGTCTCTATCACATACAGTACCAAGTGTGCAATGCAAATGAGTGACGTTGCAGAAATATCGGTGCAACACAACGCATGATATAGGAGGCACTTGTGGCTAGTACTCTGTGCTCAAAACAGCCGTACAACAGGTTGGGAAGGCACAAGTCTGCATTTGAAGAGGTATGCCATGGCATTGTGCTCTTGAATATCATCACTACATAAACCCATTTGAGCGGGTCGTATGTTCGGGCTGCACAAAGCCGGATGGTCGGCTCGTATAGCCATTCATTTCGGCAGTATAGTCACCACTGTGACATTATGTGCAGGCATAGATATTTACAGGTTGTACCCCACGTAGAGTTGATACGGGGCCTGCCAACAGGTAGAGGAGATTGTTGTGTCCACTAAAGCACAGTAACAGAATATGGTACTATATCCAGAGAGATCTTATAGTCTGTGGGCTCTGCACTGTATTTACCAATCTAGACAAGAACTATTCATCACTGAATTAAATTGGCCTACAGACATGGCATCAACTGTGCCGTTTGCCTTTGACCCCTCAGCTTTATGCAGCATGCTGTCGATGGTGCCAGGAATGTCGACGTTGAAAGCGGAATGGAGATGCATTGTTTTCTGTGACGAGTACCACTTATATCTTAGAGCAGATGATAGTTGTAGCAGTACAGTGGGCAAAGCAGTGATCGTGCACTGATTTGCGAATGCTATACGTGGTTGTCGGAAGGCACGGAGACAGCACAGCTATATGTTGATGACATTCTGTGGCCACATTTTCTGCCAGTTTTGTGTGGCATATCCAACGCTATCGTGCAGCAAGATAATGCTCGTTCCCATATAACTCGCATCACCCAATAGCCTTTAGGAGATATGGATACCATTTGTTGGCCTGCCAGGTCTCCCTATTTAACACGTATGTGGTATGATGGGGCAACAGTTGGAACACCTACCCAAACACTGGCTGATCTGTGTGTGCAGTTGCAGGAGGCATGGTGGTTAGTACGTGCCTCAGAACATCATCCTCCACCCTATACGACAAACGGAATGCCTCATCACATCGCTGCCTGTATAGCCACAACAGGAGGCTCTACCCCATATTGAATGTGTGCTTTGCAGATGCTCTCTGTGTCCTCTATGCACTACTTGTTTGTGTTATCATCTGTTAGCCTGTAATTGTTTAGTAATGTTTCACATAAGGAAAGAGGGTGTAGTGATTTTGACAGTAGTCATTTTGAGGCTTTAGTATTTACAATTATTACTTCTCTTTGACCTGTGTTTATGGTTCTTATCAAGTTTTGTAAGTCTTCAAATAGAAAATGTAACAGACACATTTCAGACTTCATACTTATATTTATGTGCAGGTGCACAAGCCCTGGGTGGTAACATCCTGATGACGGACCAGAATGGACAAGAGGACACAGTCATCTACTATCCAGAACAGATTCAACAGTATCAATTAGCATAATGTGTGGAATTTTTTGTGACTGAGTTTGATCACAAAATGTGGATGACTGTGGTGTACATTGTAAGAGGATGGTGATTAGTGTGTATTGTGTACATGGAGCGAGTCTGTTGGCAGTTGTATAGTCAGGGTCCTGTAATTATTTTGTTTTTGTGTGTATTTTAGAGAATCGAGGGATTAATTCTTGTTACTTAAATTATTTTCTACGTAACTTAAGGAATATAGGGAAAGTAAATTGTCAATATTTATGTCTTAAATTTTTTTTAAGAAATGTTGTCTTTACTGCAATATTATTTTCAATTCCCAATTCTGAACGTGATTTTTTCATTTGATTCTTGATTCCAGAGTTTATATCAATCACAGTTGCATAGATATATTATCTGGGTTTGTTCCTAAGATGATAAATGTAATTGTTCTTTTAATGAAAGTATCAGCAACAATTTTGAAAAGCAAAGTCTGCTGCCTGTAAAGGCCCTAGGAAGTATAAAGCGTAGAATATGATGTTACATTTATTAATGCACTGAGGCACCAGTATCAGTGCTACGGAACTAAACCTACAGACACACTTGTATAGGCTATTCACAGTAAAGTAAGCACTTTTGAAAACCTACTCATTTTGAATATATAATATATAAATATATTTTATTTTAGCCCTATACGTTAAATTCTGAGTGCGGTGGAATATACACACTGTGTTTATTACTTGCATTGCAATATTTATTTAAAAAGGTGGTTAATGGATTTAAAAAATGGCTGAAAGGGAAAAGTAACTAGGGTCTCGACAGTGCTCAGTTTACAGTGAACAGCCTTATAGTTATAAATCACCGGAGATATCTCATACTAACCAAGTTCTGGTAGCATGATAGTATGATGGACCACCTTTTCATGCTATCACAGCTTTGCAGAAGACCATATACCAATTCTCTGTTGGTTTCTGCAGGACTTTGATCCTTTCTTCCTCCAACATGATGAACTGCTTTGTGATGCTTTTTGGGTAGTTGGACTGGCTTCCATTCAGCACTCAACTTATTCCAAAGGCATTCAGTGCTGTTTGGATCAGAATTTGTGACACGGAAGCGCAGCATGGCAATCCTGCATGGTGCAGTGCAGGGGTCAATGTATGGCAGGTGCACAGCTGACCGCTGGCATGCGGTGAGCGGGTAGCGCGGGAGGGAGGAAGTGCTTTCATTTCTCCTTATCTGTTCCTCCTCCGTCGTGTGCGACAGCAGGCAGGTGGCAATGTCGGGCGGGGCAGGGGAAACACGGGCACGTTCCCCTGGTCCTTTGTCCCACTGCTCAGGACAGGGTGTCGCACTGGTGACGTCACGCCTGCTGCCCCCAGATTGCCACCTCGCTGTTCTTCCTCACCCTTAGCTAAACAATGGCGACTGCCCTGTTGTTCTGGTGCGCTTTTTCCCGCCAATCACATGCATCCTTCCTGGCATCATCTGGGCATCTGGAAGGCGTTTCGATGTTGCTACGTGTTGTGCTAATCGTCTAGTTGGCCACCAGTTCTCTCGTTGCGGGTAAATCCAGGAAAAACTCAGGGAAATTGAGGGGAAAATCTGGAAAAAATTCTTGGCATGGGAAATTTGCAGGAAAAACTGCTCAATTTTTAAGATGAAGTATTTGCCACTAAGTTGGGCGACATTTTGATGGTGATTTGGCCGATGACTACTGCAAAATTTTTAGTTGCAGTTGATGACTCCTCCAATAATAATAATAATGAAAAATGTAATATTTCCTTACTCGTGACCATTTAAATATAAATTATACACCCTTGCAGGTTGAAGGAATTTGGCGGGAGAAGACCTGTACCTTAAATGCCTTGCTGCGAACCGAAATGAATTGCACGTGGAAAATACTGCTTCACTGCTGGGATTTATTAGGTGATTCTAATTATGTCTCCGCTAGAGAACACTTACAAGATTACTGACCACAAGCCTTTCAGCGTGGGCGTTACTGCAAAATGAATCAAGGTCACATGTAAATTACGTGAAAGTGATGTCCACCCAGGCAATGCAAGCACTGGGTGGGTGCGAGGGGCGAAAACTTGGGCGGCTGAAAAATACAAAGGTTCCTGTACGTTAATGAGCTATTGCAAGTTAAATGATTAGTCTAAAATGATGCTGGCCACCCAAGTGCACGGAAACACGAGCCCTGACGTGATGCGTGTCACACCCCTCGCAAAGACGAATAACTACTAACTTCTCCCCGCACTGCGTGCCGGCTGGTTTGGCGGGCAGGCACCCCGCGCTACACTACTTTCTTGCACACAATACTTACATGCCGGGCACGCACTCCCAGTGCCGGCTGTTAAACATTGCTTAAAAACTAACCCTGCAGTTTAGATTTAATAACACATAACACTGCAAAAAGAATGAATGATGTGAAGGTAGGTGCCTTTATTGGTATTAATTGCGTTCCATTGCATAATATCACCCTTGCTCTTTTGTGTTGAAAAATATAAAAATTAGCAAGGTCTACTTTTGTATTAGTGCACCCACAGCGCACGTGGTCGCTGCTCACTTTACATTGCACTTGCGGCCCTCCTCATACTGCACTGCACCTGCACTCAGGACCTGGTGTGGTGGGCAAACGGTCTAAAGGGGAAGGGGGTATGCGGGAATGGCTCAATATGCAGGGGTGGGGTGGACGTGATCCTTTCGTTGCATTCCTATAGTCTGCTGCAAAACTGTGATGCGCAACTGGAGTTGTGTCCCTTTTATTTGCAGGTGCACGTGGCATTCACGCTATCTGTGGGCAGTATCAATTGTGCCGGCTGGCCGCGTGATGCATTGTTTACATTCGCCGAGGTGGGCATGGTAGCGCGCTGCACTGCGTGGATTCCTGACTGGTCGCTCCCAGTGTCTTAAGAGAGGTGTTGCTGCTGTCGAAACATATGATGCTGCTGTTGGCATATTGACGTGAACCAGGCATCCCGTATGGGCAGTTCTCCACGTCTCAACACCCAACACCACAGAGATGTCACCCAGTGAGCTTCTACGCCCAGCGTATTGTTCCGTGTGTATGCAACAACCGCATCACTGCAGTGCTTAGTGCGCCGTGAAATAAGTGTATATTTTGGTTTATTTTCTTTGTTATGGTCTTTTTAAAGTAATTTAATACATTCCAGTGCAACCAGTGCCACGAGAAGTTCCCCGCCTATATTTTAGGGTTATAGTACATGTAATTGTATGCAAACATGGGTACAAACTTGTTAACAAGTTAAAAGTTAAGTTAAGAAGTTACTTTTTTCCAGTATTTTTAACTTGACTGGTTAGTTTTACAACCATATAACTTGTAACTTAAACTAGTACTTTTTTAGCAGGAAACTAACTTATTTTCAAATTAAGTTAAAAGTTAATTTCATACAGACACTTGAATTTCACATTATTTTGGTAATGTTTTAACAGAGAAGAGGGCAATCGCCACGACAATTCATTGGAACAGCTGGTGGAATACATATCTTCCTAATACGTACTCAGTGGTCAAAAGCCTGTTATAGAGAGCTCCTCCCCTTTCACTAAATAAAAAATACCACATACCTCCAACAGAAAAAAAAATAGTTTCCTAACTTTTACAGAGTTGCTTTTTTGAGAGACTAACTTTTAACTTGACTAAGTTCCTTTTTCCACCTATTAACTTTTAATCAGTTAGTTTTTCCAGGCACTAACTCTTACTTAACTCAAATAAAATTTTGTCACATTAACTTAAACTTAAGTTAATTTTTAAAAGTAACTTACCCATGTTTGATTGTATGTTACTGAATACGCTACCTTTAGAATTCTAACGGGTTATGGGCCCAGAAGTGCTCCATATGTAATTTAAGTAACATTTAAAATGTCCGGGTATCAGCTACTACCAATTGAGAAACTCAAGGGTCATAAAAACTTCGACACGTGGAAATTCACTATATAGACATACCTTGAGCACAAAGAATTATGGAACAGTGTTCCAGGTGCAGATTCAGACAAGAAGAAAGATGTAAAGGCAAGATCCTAGCTCATTCTTTTGGTTGATCCTATAAATTATGTTCGTGTGCAGATGACCATGACTGCTAAACAGGCATGGGATAACCTCACTAAGACCTTCCAAGACACTGGATTAACGATACGTGTATGTCTTTTGCATATCCTTATCACTTCAAGACTAGAAAACCGTGAATCAGTCGAGGACTATGTAAACAAAGTCATAACCACTGTTCACAAATTGTCCAGCATTGGTTTATTAGCCAGTGATGAATGGGTTGGCACAATTCTGTTAGCTGGATTACCTGATGTTTATGAATACATGGTGATGGGGATAGAAAGCTCTGGGATACTGGTAACTGGTGATTCAATTAAGACAAAGTTTCTCCAAGACATATCAGTCTTGAAAGGTGATGAGCAACAAAAACCCCTTGCTATGTACAGTACAAGTGATTACAGTCGCAAGAATGGACCACCTCCAAGTTGACAAAATTACAAGGGCCCGCGTTGTTATACCTGTGATAGCCACTCTCAGATTGCGAGGGATTGTGATAGAAAAAGGGAGAATTCACAAATAGATTCAACAGACATGGCCATGGGAATGCAATGCTCACTGCTTTTTCTGTTCAAATGACACCAAAAGACAATTCATGGTTTGTTTACTCTGGTTGCTCTGCTCACATGACTTAACAAAGAAATACTGAAAGAAGAAAGTAAATCAACTCAGTTAACCATTACTCCTGCAAATAACCAAGAAATGGTTACTGCCTGTATTGGTGATATTGACCTTATGACATGGACTGCGTCCTCCATCCTATAGCCAGTTCATCACGCCATCTGACAGCCACTCAGCCATCTCTGTTCCATGTGTGGGCGTTGTAGCCAAAACCACCGTCCCACATGTATACACGAATGTGTCCAGTGCGGTGCAGTTCAGTGTAATGTGTTCATGTTTTATTTTATCTTATTTTTATTCAGGGTAAATATCATTTGCATTATTAAATTCAGTGAAAGCTTCATTATGTCATCGCCCATGCAATCCAGCGTACATGCCATTGTTTATGTTTCAGTGTTATGTTTATTTTTGAGGGTAATGTTATTTATTATTATTATTATTATTATTATTATTATTATTATAGTCCGTGAGGGTGTTACCAGATATTGCCTGTGCAAGCCAATGTACATGCCATTGTTTTGGTTGTAGTGTTATGTTTTGATCCAGAGTATTTGATTCCAGTGCGTGTAATTTTGTGTTTTTTCTTATTATCATCATTATCTTCTTCTTCCTGTGTACCTAACATGTAAGTATAGTGGCAAATAGTTTCATATTTGTATACTTGAAGGGTCATGTGTAGTGAGATTGTATTTGTATTTGTTTTAAAGTGTAAATTATGTTATGTGCTATAATGGCCTGTGCCCTGTGCGCATCCTCTATACTGAACGTTTGGAAACGAACACACGTAAGAGATAAACAAACATAGTATTCAAGTGATAATATTATTTATAAATTTTTGACACAAGAATTACATGACTGAACGTCACTAGGACCAAAGAGACAATCCTAACCTTTACAGTCAGTATTAAAATACTGGCAACATTGAATTTTCGGCTAGCATAGCCGACCGGTGCACGTGGTGCGCCCGACCATGTGGCCGGTAATTTTTAAAACACAATAAAGTTTGTTGTATGTGTATCTGAGGGCAATGAATAGTTGTAAGTTGTTTTACTAGTAATACTACGTGTTACAAAAAACTAGTTGAGGGGGGAAGAGCTCCGGCTCCTATAAATTGCCTATATATAATGCCCCAAAAGTGATGTTATTTTACCACATATTTAGTGTTGTCAAACAGAGTTTTGTTTCTTGTAAGTTTCTTATAAGTAAGTAGTTTTAGAACATTTTAAGATTTTTTAAAAAACTTTGCAGAAATCCAAACAGGTGAAAAAATAAAAATTTTTAAGAACTGACAATGGAGGGGAGTATTGTAGCAATAATATGTTGGCTATGCTGCAGTCTGCAGGGATTCAGCATCAGAAAGCTACACCATTTACCCCTGAGCAGAACGGCTGGGCAGAGGGGTTAAACCGTGCACCATTTTTTGGAAAGGTGCATTGCTTGTTGATTGAATCTGGACTTCCCAACACTTTTTGTGCAAAAACTGGTTACACAGCTGTGTATTTGCTGAATCGCTCACCAAGCAAATGTGTTGAAAAAAACCTGAAGAAATCTGGACAGGCAAAAAACCAACCTTAAAACATGTCAGAATATTTGGATGGAAAGAATTTGCTCATGTACCAAAAGAGAAACAAAAAAAATTGGGATTAAAATATCAGCTGTTGACGTCGACAGCGCCTTGGCCTCAGGCCATTCACCACGTTGTGACACCTCGAGCAGGATACACCTCAACGGTGCGGAGCAGCATTTGCGTCAGGGAACCATTGCGACATTTACGTACATGATTGTGTAGCATTCATGTAGAAAGCGAATTTTATGACCTCTTTAATATGTTAGGGAGTGTGTGAGTGCTTTGTTTATTTTTGGGCTATGTGTATCTTCACCTGCTATGCCACCTTGCCAGTGTTCTTTAGTGTAATATATGTAAATATAATTCAAGTGCAGTGTTACGTATTGCGCATTGGTGCACACAGCAAAATATCAATATTCAGATAAATAGAGGTATGTACTTCTCTAACCTACAAATGTCTTGCTGACTGCCACGCACCAATGTTTTGACGTGACGTGTGTGCGTCCCCCAGCCTAAGACAGTTTGTCCAGCCGTAGCCTGTGCCTTTCGCAGCATGGTTATGCTCTCTACTGGGTGTGGAGTGTGCGCCCAGTCACCGGAGCAATCAGGCGCAGCCCAAGAGCAGGGCATGCCGGTGCGTTTTATCCCATCTGTACAAGGTAATGTTTATTTATTTATTTATTTATTTCATTTTTCCCCAAAGTGCTTTGCCCATATCATTTCATCAAGAGTTTATGTTGCAAGTGTGTTTGTATAATTTTTGATAGTTGTATGCCACAAAGTAGTACCGTTTCGGCGCGAGGGTGGGCTGCGGCAAGCCCGCGTCGCAGAGAGGGAAGTCAGTCAGCTAGAAGCAAGTCACGAATGTGGAGTGCGTGTTTTAGGCTCTGGCGTTTCCAGCTCATGCCGGACGACCATCAATTTTTTGCAACCGGACATGTAATTTTCAATATACTCTTCATCAACTGGAACCTTTGTTTTATCTTGTCGCCTGGTAAGCCACCTACACTCCCCGGTGGATTAGCATCGCCATGGGGAGCTTAATGTGGAAGTAAACATTTGATTGTCGTAAGACATTTTTCTGTTTCACTGCATGGCCGGTCAGAATAGCCGATTGTGTTTAGTGTAAAGTTCCCTCAGAGGAGGGGTGTAAATTTGATATAATAAATAATGTGTTCGTAAGTCGGTTTTTATTTACTGCGCAAGCGTTTAAGGGGATGGGCTCTAACAATTCCGCACACTCAGCACGTAAGTTTCAGTTCAGTATAATCAGTCTTTGTTCCGATCTGTATGGGCGTGTGGGAGGTCTTTACAGACCACGTATGCGAGTGTTATGGTTAGGAGATTTTCCCGTCAACAGCAACAATTAGTGCATAGCTGACCGATGGACTATCATTTTGGAAACAATCTACATCCGGAGCAATAATTTATAGACGGATGACAATTCAGCAGCTACAGGAACGAGATTGGTCTCGGGTCGGTGACCCGCAACCGTGAGGTTAAGAGGACAATGTCATCTTTGACGTCGCCTGATGGCATCTGGCGCCCTGGGTCTATTGATTCCTATACTTTCACCCTCATAGCTCCAGAAATATCCCGTTCCAATCTTTACCTGCAACTGCCGTGCATCTGTTTGCAATGCTATTTTTAAGGGTTATGTGTCGAGGGCTGTGTTTATGTTTATCAAGTGTCGTGTCAAAGTATTTTTATTCTTACTATGTTACCTTGTACATCACGAAAGCACGAGACCAATCATCTCCCTTTTGTTTACGTTATAATTTAGTGAATTTTTATCGGCACGCAGAGTTTTCTGTATTTATTAAAATGTTTATAGTTCGGGCGCGGGAGATGCCATTTTGTGTATTTATTAAAACTGTCGCACACAAGGCCACTATGACCTATATTCTGCTTAACAATATTACATGTAATTAATTACGTCAGTTTTCTGTATATTCAGGGTTTTCAGATATTTTTATATATTAATTTATGATTGTCCAGTAAAGACTATACTGCCAGTATTGAAATATTGCCCTTTCATGTCATGTTCCGCAACTTCGCACCGAGGTGGACCGGTTTGCACATGTGTGGCCAAAAAGTCGCTAATAATTATATTTTAACATTGCTTATGGACAGTCAAATGTGTACTCACGCAATTTTACGGAGAGAAAAATACGTACAGACATAATAAACTTTTTTGGGGATAGGCCCTAAAGAGTTATTTCTATGTTTTTTTTTTTTACCAGTGAATCAGATGAGGTTATGTTGCCACAGTAACACACTTGTTTAACACGAATATTTATTGGTCTATTTTTTATTGTATGTAATTGTGCTTTGTAAATAAGAGTTTGTTCACCCCATTGGCATTGTAGGGTTCATATCATCTCGTTCCATTTAATCCATTTTTTGTAATTATGTCGCATGATCACCTGGGCGGGAGTCTTGGCCAACAAGCGAGCTCCGTATCAAGTAGAGAGTAGTAGCGTTCTAGACCTCGTGAGACGAGCGCGGCGTCGCGGTATTCCGGGATTATCAACTTCGTTTTCTGCTCATCATGTTATTCGGTTTTATTAAATTAGTTTACTGGAACCTCGTTCATTTTCTAGCCTGGAGTACTCGGTCGCTCACACCTCGGGCTGTATTTTACACGGCCGATGCGTAATGCTTTCTTAAACCATGTAGGCCCTACAGCTATTTTGCAGTATAAGAGACCGCCTGGCTTTAGAACTGTGGTGTGACGAATGTGTGTGCCCCTTGGGGAAATAAGTGTAATAAAACACACGAGACTGAGATGCCTGCATTTTTTTAATGCATATTCGCCTAACTGTTACTGAACCTCTTTTTACTTATTTGCTTTTATCACATGTTGAATGATGGCGATGGGTAGCCCAAATAACCCATCGGGAATCAGCTGACGTGTAAGAAGGGGCTGAAATCCCTAACTAGGCAAGTCAATATTGGATTTAGTGTGATTGGCGGCAATGTTATCAAGACGTCGGAAATGAGGGATGGCCAATGGTCGTCGGCCATCACGACCCGAGGGAGAGATTCTATAGAAATATCAACATTGTCCTCTACCCACTACGGAGTACTGGCGCCCACTGGAGAAATTCCACATCAATTGTTTCTTATCCAATTAAATATTATTCCCCCCATGGTCCAACCTGGTTGGGACGTCACTGTGCGTCTTGGTGGGTTATAGCTTATAGTGAAAATCATATCGCCGGCATGACCTTAGTAATAATGCGGTTTTTGTGTCCAGAGATGGAGAAGAGGAGCCCATTTCTAAATGGTGGGATTAAAGGTGAAAAAATATGTGTTTTCTATTTTCTCGAGGACTCCAGTGAAAAAAAACAGCAGACACGCCTATAACATCACGCACATTTGATCCAGTTTCAAGTGTAGCTGAATCAAATGGGTTCCATGGTTTCTCTGAAGCTTAAATGTATCCATATTTATTTCCTCTGCGCTTACCCTCAACTGAAGAATCAAAATGTTTTTTACACAGAGAATAACGACAGAAAAGGCCTCCGAATACTTTCAGGACAACATAACCTATTCTGCTGCATGTGAGGAATTTAGAGATCCTTTGTAAGTAGAGGATATTTTCAGTTGCTTAGATAAAGAATTGTGGCTCCAGACTATGTATGATGAGTACAGGGTCTTGATGGAAAATGGTACATATGAACTGGCTGATCTTCCAAGGGATAATAAATCTTTGGACCAAAGGTGGTATTTAAGACGAGGTGCCATACACCTGTACAAATTGTGCAACACAAAGCTCACCTTGTCATCAAAGGATATGCCCAGAAGAAGGGTAGGTATCGATTTTGGAGAGACCTATGCACTAGTGGTTCGTTACAGTTCCATAATGTATTTACTAGCTGTGCCAACAGAATATGATTTGGACCTTGACCAACTTTACACAGTTACAGCTTTTTTTTTTTTTGCAAGAGCACCTAAGTGAAAAAATTTGTATGCTTCAGCTAGAGTGTTTCGGTAGATCCAGTAAAGTGTTTCGTCTACGAAAATCATATGACCTGAAGCAAGCTAGTCGAGTTTGGAGTATGAAGCTAGATGAAAGATTGAAGAGAATGGTTTTAAGCCAGTCACAGGTTGGCCCATGTGTGTAGCAGAAAATCAGTGAAGAGTCAATTTTAATTTTGGCTGTTGATGACATGTTATTGTTATCCAATGATATGAAGTCAAAAGACGAACTCAAAACTAAATTGATGACAGAATTTAAAATGAAATCTCTTGGTAAAGCTAAACATTTTTAGGGGTATGAAATTACAATTAAGAGACATACAAAACAAAAAAAAATCGGATTGATCAATCATATTATATTGATAAGATCTTAAATCTGTTCAAGATGCAGAATTGCAATCCTGTTGGAACTCCCACACTTCCGGATGAAGAATTAACCAAGGATCAGTCGCCAAGCCATCCAGAAAACATTAACAATATGAAAGAGTTACCCTACCAAGAAGCAGTAAGATGTGTCTTGTTTGCCGCCTAAGTTTCCAGGCCGGACATAAACTATGCAGTTAGCTGCGTAAGTCGTTAGAATCACAATCCTGTGTTAGTACACTGGACAGCAGTGAAATGGATACTTCGATATTTGAAGCGAACCATCAATTGTAAACTTGAATTTGATGGCTAGACTGTTCCAGAAACTCCACACATTGTTGGTTACTGAGATGCAGATTGGGCCGGTGACTCAGATGAGAGAGATCAACAACAGGCTACATATTTTACAAGAGCAACTCCCCAGTATCATGGTGTTCGAAGTGATAATCCACAATTGTTCTGTCAACAACAGAGGCAGAGTATGTGTCAATGTCTGCAGCTACATAAAAGCACTGTGGCTTCGAAATTTAAGTCAAGAACTTTGTTCTAGAACATAACCAACATTACTTTATGTAGATAATCAAGGTGCTCAGAAGTTGGCTTCTAATGGTGTTTATCAGGCCCGCACAAAACATATTGATGTTAGTCACCATTTTATAAAGGAAAAGATTCAGAATGGACAACTTGAACTTAAGTGTGTACCATCTGAGTCAATTCTGGCAGACTTACTCACTAAGACTGTGGACAGAGAAAAATTGTTGATTTGTGCAAAGGGTCAACGACTGGCATTTCAAATTGCGGGAGGGGGGGGGGCGGGGCGTTAATTGGAATAAATTTTTAAATGTTTAAATAGTTTTTTTTTATTTGTAATATGTTCCCCGCCATCTTTGTTAGTTCAGTGTGCGTATCCACAATGTAGTTACATTACCGATAATTGTTCCATATTGTGTATCGTAATGGGAATACCATACAAACATTCAGTGTGTACTATAAAGTATCCATCCCAACTATTTACTTTGAAGTCTAATGCAGTATCGCGTATTCGGCAAAGTTCCTTTTAACGTATCCAAATTCGGCAACAATTGTTCCGTATCACGTATCCAAGAAATTTTTTCGCAAATTTTGTTTCGCGAATCGCAAGATGGTGTGCGCAGGATGTAGAATCACAATGTTGATTGCCAGGTAAGTTATTCATTCCTCACCAGACATAAACACATTTCTCATCGAGCACGACATTCTCAAATCGACGATATGGTGCGGGAAATGCGGGGAAGGCGAAGCGAAATTGGTGGCAAACAGGAGCTTGTTTTACTATTGCCGACGGCGAATGGCGGACAGTACTAAATGGAACTTTAAAGTGTCGGACAGACAGGACAGTTTCGTAGGAGATTAAAACTTGTCTCCTCGACAGCAGACTATAGTGAACAGACTTTTGTGCTCGGGGAAAATACGGTCGTCACCTGGTCGAGTTTCTGCCCCCAAGTGTGCATAGAATGGGTGTTGATGTACAGGAAACAGGCAAACGCAAGAACCGCAAAGGACGTAAAGTTCACGGCCAGTGGGTTTTCGGAGGAGTGCAGCGAGTCAATCCGACGAAATTCTTCCTGGTGCCGGTGGAAAAGAGGAATGCTACAACCCTGAATAAAACCATTCGCGAATTGATCGCTCCGGGCATGACGATAATTTCAGACTGCCAGCACGGTTACAGCAACTTGGACATTCACGGCTACAGTTACATGCAGGTGAATCAGAGGCGGGAATTCGTGTGCAGCGAAAAGAGTGGAGTAGCAAACACTCGAAACACACTAAAGATGAAGAGAGATTAGACGTTGAGGGTGCACACTATAAAACATCAAGCGAAGTTGGTGTTCTGTGCGATACAGCATTCATGACTTTGGCCGATGGAAAAAGTCTTGGATCGGCTACCTGGCCGAGTACGTCTGGAAAAAGAATCATCGGTACGGCGAACGACTGCACACTTGGCTGATTCACGCCACCAACATGCACCATCGTAATCGGCGCACAGAATATGGCGGCGAAGGCTATCCCATTTTCGACAAGTATCTGTTTGTTACAGTTGCTTTTAATTTTCAGGCATGAGCGAGATAGAGTTTCTGTTGCAGTTTCAAAAAAATTTATTGAGTTGCTGTTGCCATTGAGTAACAAATGAAAGGTGATTGACCTGCTGTTCGTTTCCGTTTAAAGTCTAAATTGACTTGCTGTTTGTTTCAAGTTTAAATTAACGTTTAATTAGGTTGTGGTTTCATTCAAAGTTAAATTAATGTTTAATAGACTTGCTGTTTGAATCAAGTTTAAATTAATGTTTAACTGAGTTGCGGTTTGATTTTATTTACAGGTGCGAATGAGACAGTGTAGCTGTTTGTTTCAGTAAAAATAATGTTTGATTGACTTGCTGTTTGCTTCGGATTAAAAACAGTTTGAGTGATTGCTGTTTGTTTCAGTCTAAAAAAAAAATATGTTTCATTGATGTGGTGTTTGAGTAAACATTCATTCGCGATCTGGGGAAAAAAAAGCCTGAAATAATCAAGTAGGCCGTGTGATGAGTCCGCCTTGCGACGATGGATGTACTTGCATCTGTTGCATCTGCAAGAATTGGATATGTCAGTTTCAATTAGTGAGGTAAAATAATTTCTTAAAAAAATTACATTCATTCGTGGACCAGAAAAGGCATAGCACGGTCGTGTCTGTCCTGTCCGGTTCGGCCGGTGGCAGATGCAAGTTCATACACTGTTACTGTCGTGGTCTTTGAACCTGCCAGTTTCGATTGTTGCGGTAATTATAAAAAAAGTGATGGCGTATATAAAACTTTAAAATGTATAATGTTCAATTTATAAAAAGTTGAATTTTTTACTCTAGTAATTGCGAATGTGTGAAAAATTGTGTGCTAAATTGTTACATTTATAAAAAAATGAATTTTTAAGTCTACAAAGTTTTATTGTACCCTTTTCGTGATTACATACTTGTTAATATTTATATAATAAATTGTTAAGACTATAAAAAAATAATTATTAAATATTCTCTCTAAAATAAATAAATACATTATGCATGGTAAATCACATGTATTTAAATAGGGATGAGAGAGAGGCGAAAAAAAATAATTTTTTGGATACACGATAAGAAACTTTTATACCAATAGTTACTTTTGGCACCCGGATACACCACAGGATACAAATGGATCTTTTACCCTCTATTCCCTTATAGGTCTGGACACGCTATAGGATATAATTAGGTGTAGGTCGAAATTCCCCCCTTACCATCCAGAAAGGCTTGATACGCAATTCGAAACAAGTGGGGAATGGCACCAATTCCCCTGCCCCCCTCCTAACTAAACCCACCCAGTGGTTTGGATACACAATGTCGTTATTTTCGTTCCTGCACGATTTGTCACCTCGCTACGCAAAGGGACATTTTTGGTAAAAACCAGCTTTTTCAAGGTGTGCTGGATACGATGGGGGGAAATTTTTATTTTATTTGGGATTTTTCCGAATCTTGCTTGGATACATAATTTGTGGTTTTTGTCTCGACTTTTTGTACCATTGGATACACAATACAATGGTTTTTGAGCGATTTAGATACGCAATACAAAAAATCACCTATAGTACATGTTCCATATTTGTATGTTACTGGACAACAAAGTATATTACTGGATAGGTTGCCTTCAGAATTCTAAAAAAGACGATGTTGTATCAGGGGGCCACTTAGGGCGCATGACCCATGACCCGCAGCAACATCATGACGTGGACCACACCTTGGGCCCAAGCCATTCACAACGTCATGCCAGTTGAAACATCACAATGCACAGAAACACCACGAGAATACACCAGCATACACAAGCCTGTGTCAAAGTGTGTGTGTGTGTTTGTGTAGAGCATGGTATAAATAAGTGCAGAATATGTTTTCTTGGCCTTTTTAATTAGCAGGGAAATGTAAGTTGATTGTATTGGGTTTCTTTTTTTTTGGCTATATATTTTATTCCTGCAGTGCCATTCATCTTTATTTTTAATGTTCTTGTATTTACTATGTGTGCAACGAAAACACCCTAATGTGCAACCAGTGCTCCCCATGTTATTAAGGTGACTACGTGTCTGCCAGTGTTATTGTTATGAGTATCAGTTCAAGATTATGTACATTGTGTATGCCAGTGTTTATATCAGTGCTTGTTTATTTTACCCTATGTTTCCTTGACCTGTTATGTAAGTGCCAGAGACAAATGGTCTCACAGTACAGTGTTTTGTTAGATATAATTATTACAACAATATTTGAGTGTTGTGTATTTTTAACCTGTCCAGTAGTACATGTATTTCATGCGCCAACTTGCGGAAGCATGAATGACCACACACACAATTCTAGGGATATACAATTGTGTATGTAAATACTATTAATAATTTATCACTTGAGGATTTCATGTACTCGGAGTGTTTTTAGAGTTTTAAAAAATTGAATGTTATAAACCAGTATGTCCAGTATTAGGTTACTGGCCATTGGCAGTATTCACAACATTGAGATTCGAATGGACCAGTGCACAGAAAACCTGGCCTACTAACCTACAAATAAAATAATTTAGTTTTATCGATGTGATTATGTGTCATAATGACGACTTACATAATTGACTACAATTGTAATACACAAGGACATAATAGACTTCGAATGGAAGGGCCCGAGAAAGTTATTGCACTTGTACATGGAAAGTGAAGTTAGGGTGCCACGGCAATTGTAAGCATTTGTGTTACAATATTATTTTCCATATTTTACTATATACATGTTTAGATTTATGAGAATGGTTATTATGTAATTTCACCTCATCGGCATTCCAGTTATTCATTTCATTTAATTCAGTATAATAATTGTGTAATTTATAATGTTACGTGATTTGTAGTTGGGATTGTCGACCCACAAGCGAGCTCCATGCCAAGCATTGAGAGTAGCGTCCCAGGTCTAATGGGGTGACCACATCGTCGCAGTGCTCCAGGGCACATCACTTTTTAACATCCAATCTTCATTCAATTATATAAGTTTAATGTAATCTACTGGAACTGTCTGTGTTTTTAGCCTGGAGTACGTATTATCCCACACCTCGGTCCTTTTTATACGTGGCCGAGACATAATGTACATTACTGCAATGTAAGCACCTTGGCCATTTTGTTCTGTGTAAGAGCCCACCTCGCTATAACGGTGGTTTAGGATATTTCAGTGACAATTTGGGAATCAAGTTATAATAAAATTACATTACAGAAATACTGGCATTATTATTGCACTAGCCGTGTCTCAGCCACAATAACCCTTTGGGAGTGAGCAGGCATTTAAGGGAGGCCTACAGTCTTCACTAGCCTAGGCATTCTGTATTTAGTATCATTCTAGCAGAACATTCATCAACACTAGCAATATTGCTGGAGACAGCAGACTAGAGGGACAACTATGTGGTCGTAGGCATCTTAACCCTGAGATCCACATAATCGTTGCTGTCGCCGTCGCCCATCCTCCTCCTCCTCAGAAACACGGAGTCTTCAATCATGTTCTCCACTGAGAAGAGAGCTGGTGGCCACCGGGTAACTGAACCAAACGTGCATCCATTCCATCACCTAAATAACACCCTGATCACCGAACTGCTGCCACATTAGTATTTTACTCATATGGTAGCGATGGTTGAAGCACAGGTAATACCATTCTTTGTGGTGTGGATTGAGTTGCTTGCTCCAGTTTATAGGCAGGATGAATGTGTTAATTTTGTTGTGGTTCCTTGTCGGAATATGTTGTTGGATGCGAGTGCTGTCTTTAGTTATGTGGCATACTGTAATTGTCTTAGTATCACATTTTCTGGGTTTTCCTGCTGACGTGATCTTAAACTGGGCATCATGGAATGTTGTAGGTTAGGATGTTCGGTGATGCAAGTTCATGGTACCAGGTCGGCGCCAGTACTCGCTCAGTCGAGAATACAATTATGAATTTGGGGTCGTGGACCGTTCGCCCTAAATGTGTCCCTCTGATGCTCCAACATCACAGCTGCAGTTGTCCTGTATAATATACTACAAGTGCTTGGTCAAGTCGAGGATATCTGTGCTCCCTCGATACGCTCATCCAAAACACTGCGGGAACTGTTGAGGCCATCCACACGCTAATACTTTACTACGTTACTGTTCTTCAGTTAATGTACCCGAGAAGCAGCCAGAATAAATAAAAATGATATAATTCGCGACTGTTTGATTCATTCATTACAATACCTCACATGAGGCACTTATATGAAAAACTCCACTATAGCATGGAGTGCTCTGAAACAGTAAAAAACAGTCCAAACATCAACACAATTAATCCAGTGCATATTACGCCCAAGTCGTGAAAAAACGAGCTGGGTTGTCGAACGGCCCGCTCCCCGGATGTAATAATAACTTAAAACATTCCAGGAATTAAAAAAATGTCTATGGATATGCCAAAAGGCTAGCCTAAAACATGAATGACCGGGGAGGACGCGAACCGTATGTCTGCTCGATGGTGAGGTATTCAACTACTGCCTGGGCAATTGTAGGCAGCCCTCTCACTGGCTAGCCATTCCCGCCAGGAAAGAAAACCCTGTTATTCACAATGCTTTTAATGAATGTAATTATATGACTGGTGACTGATGATTTGTGATGAGGCGGAAATTTGAACAAACTCTACATAACACTCACAAATTAATCAATACAATATAAAAATATACAAACTTGTGTGACTTGTGATGTCAGACTGGCAGTGTACTATCCTAAATAGTGTCCACGTTATCTAATTTGGCATGCATTGCACGTATTAATTACTGTGTTTCTTTTTAAACCCATTATTTCAGTCCTCTGATTTAATACAGTAGATCACATTGCTAAAACTGAAACCTTCAAAACATCTTACAAAATTATCAAATAAAGAAAGTAGTGTTATCTTTGCCATGTGTTCAAGTCTTAAGTCGGCATGCTTATGGACAAAGCATCCTAACCTCCTGCCATGGCCTTTGTACTGCTCTGTGTACAGTATATTACTGGCCACTACTGGCGTAGTATTATTTATATATTACAACTGACAAAGGAGAGGTGTGTGCTGGAATTGTGTACCAATAAAAATTAACTTAAAACTAAATAAAACTTGCATCATAACACAGTGATGTGCGTGGATTCAATAAGACGTGGAACGTTTTTTGTGCACAATACTTGCAACACATATTAGTCTAACAATCACAAAAGCACTTAAAAATTAATACAGGTACAGTGAACACCGATTATAATATGGGTGGTGGTATTTCCAATCACTTACCGTACATGTATATTTCAAGTGACATTTCATTAAGGTCATGCACTGTGCCCTATAATTAGGAATAGCCCATACACAGATTTAATTCACAAATGGTAAAATGATACACAAACACTTAAAACATAACAATGCCCTTAGAGATAATATTACAACATGTGGAACAGTACATGCTGGTGTGTCAACGTATGTTCATAACCTCAATTTACAGGTTAAGTGCGACCTGTGTTTTGTGCTTGGATGTAACAACATAATATATACTACTAAATAAAATATAACTGTCTGTCTGCGATTTTAGAATTATTCCCTTTTGATAATTTTTTCACATAGTATAACTGATAACTAAGCCATACTTTATTTTAATTTTTTTTTGTCTGTCTGTACAAATGGATTTACTTCAAAACCACTTGATGTATTGACATAATATTAAAAAAGTCTATAGATAATAACACCAGATATATCTGAACTGGTTCAGGAAAAAATGACTATCAGTGATGTAAATTGGTACTGGATTAAGCTTTTCTTAGTATTAATAACTGCATAAAAAAAGCACTGTTAAAAAATACGTCATTTCTCCATTATTTTTTGTTTATGGGTTGTCCACCTTTCCTTCCAAACAGCTGTAGTGGCCCAGTGGCGAGAGTTATTCCAAGTGGGGCCGCAGTGACCCATTTGATATATATATATATATATATATATATATATATATATATATATATATATATATATATATATATATATATATATATATATATATATATATATGCTAATGAAGTAGCACTGGCCTGCTTGTATTGTGCATGACTAAACTGCATCATCACCAACAAACTGCTGAATTAGTGAATCCATATTAACACCATATATTATTGAGGTAGCTAGGTTTTTAGTTATGTTTCATTCCGATAGGTGGTGCTGGAGTCTACTTTCTATTTCTATGGGTCGATTTTGCTCATACGTGCAAGAAATATTTGTTGATCAAAAAGAGAAAATGCCAACGTAATCACGGTCAAACATCGGCCGACGTACCAGACGTAATAGAGAGAAAGTATTGAGAAGGCAAGATACAACGGAAACACGTGCTGCACATACTGAAGAGTCATGAATGTAAAATTGAGAAGCACGCAGCACACAGCAGGTAGAAGAACATACATTGGGATCAGCTAGTATTCAATAAAATCTGAAAACACGGACTCTACTTTACATGTGGCAGGCAATAAAAATCACTACAACAAAAATATAACACTTCACTTTTTACAGAGCGCATTTACGCATGCAGCTGATGCAGTCAAGACAATAAGGAACCATAGGCTTGATGTAACTTTTACACTATAGTTGCTTCTTGGTGCATGTGGGTGTTTTATGCGGTGGATGAAGTGAACATGATAAGGTTACTGAAGTGTGGCACATGCCACTGCGCTTGCTTCGCACTGGCTCAGTGAAGGAGAGGCAGTGAAAACAAATGCATGTGTAACAAGACTTGACACAGGAGGTGCTGGTTCCACCGTGTCTGCATACATGTTACACAGAATGTGTTCGTTGGGTATATATGCTATTTCCCACTTTTATTTGATCCCACACCCCACATGGTACATGTACGCACACCATCTAAAAGATATGATGTGAGTTCCAATCCTTCAGCATGCCTACTTCCGGCAGTAGGTCTGTATCTCTGGTTCTGGCTGTATTGGAATCGATTGGACAGGCACTGACGGACAGTTGCAGACAGCATGATTCATAATAAAAAGGCTCATGCCCTCACATTTATGCTTTTTGCAATGTTGGCACATAAATGCTTGCATGTCGCTCTCAGCATGCAGCTAACAACCACGAATACATCGCAGTAGGGCTGGTCCTGCCGCCACGGCACTTAGGTGTGAAGGATGATGGGGTGGGGTCAGGTGCCTCGCTCCCTTTAGCGCTTGACTCGTCCAAGATTGTGGTGCCGCTGACGTCACGGGTGTTACCTAGGCTCAAGATGTCGACTTAGCTGCCTCAATGGTTTCAGTGGCATTTTGGTGCCAAAATATTGTTTTTGCTGCATTTGATTACTTTTGCTGCCATTTTTGTTGCTTGTTGACCCACAATGATGCCGAATTCTTGATGAAGGTTAGCCAGTGTGGAGATTATGGAGCTGAGGCTCAAATGACATGTGCACCGACATCACACATGGTGTACAAGAAAATGTAATGAAGCACAGGCTTATTTGCCAGAAAAATGATGTTGGTTTGAGGTCCGGTAAAATTATAGGATGTTTGGCGGAAAGGAAACGCCATGCAGAGGGGCGCCATTTGACGTGCTGTTAAGCTGCACCATCGAGGAAAATAAGGTTATGTGGATAAGAGTTAAAAAGTTGACATTAGTCGAGATCCCGGCCCTTGAACAGTTTTACCGCCATCAACATTATCTGCTATGAGCAGGCGCACTCTACCATGTACGGTAGCGAATCGGTAAGCTACACGAAAGAAGGGTAAGACATTGCAGTGTAGTGCAGTGCAAGCGTATGGTGTATGTACACTGCAACGAACGGGAGGACAGTGGCCATGCAGCCAAATGCAAAGAGCACAGTGATACCAGAAAATAGTACCACATTATGATTATTTCTGAAATATTGCATAAAAAGGATAAGGGTAGTGACCAACTGCCATGTGTGAAATTAAGGAGACCCCTAATCATCCTTTTAAAGCCCTATGGTCTATTTAAAGGTTTTTGCAAGTGTTTTGTCAGTGTACCCATTCATGTGTCGTCGCCTACACCTCATCTCACATATTTTTGGAGAGTTTTATGTTTGTTAATTATGTGTTGAATTTTTAAGCAAGTTATTTGATAGTGTGTGTTGTATTAGCACAGTTTAAATGTGCATGGTGTCAGAAAGTAGTCCAATGTGGTTCACTCTGGCAGTAACCCCAGTGATTCCACAATTTGGAAAGTTTATAGATGCCAAGAGCTTAGAGAGGTCAGTCATGTAAGGTTCGATTCCACGCTCGGGCAGCATACACCGGTAGTACATATCAGTTTTCACTGCAAAAGCTTAATTATCTTCACAACCTTTTTTTCGTTAGCTGCCCGGGAAACCGTCCCTTATTTACCTAGTTCTTGAATCGCCTGGAGAAGCTTAATTCTGTACTGTAAGTCATGCACAGACTTTGCACCAATTTTTCTACAGATTTACCACTGCCGACCGGTCCTTGCCCATCTTGTATTTTGGAAAGTGTTGCCTTCGTGGCATGTTCAGCAAGTCCCTAGCAAATATCACTGCGTAAATCGGGTGTTTTTATTCAGGTAAGCCACAGGACGTTTCAGAGTGTAGGCCCTTATAATTTCCTGCCAAATTGCACCTGTATTGGAACTTTTATATTTTTGTTTGCAAGTGTTTCAGTGTGTAATGAAGCATAGGAGTGTGGATGCCCTTAATAACCCACCATGTAATATGCATTTAGTTTATCAAGATTCTCCTGAGGATAACTGCCTTTGCCTGTCGACGACACAACCCAGTCAGAAGTGTCTTCTCTACCCCTTGACAGAACTAACTCTGGTAGTACATGGCGCCCCGGGTAAATTACCTCTTCAATTTCACATCATTCAGACACATCCACTCCTCAAACCTTTGAAACTTCCAAATTTTTATTCTGACTCCCTGACCACCATCCATGAATCACATATCATGGCACGGATGTTGTCGTGTATGACGAGGCTAGTGGGAAGTTATCCTTCTGCCAGATTTGCGGGAACAAGTATGGGAGGCAAAACTTAATCAATTTGATGCAGTGCAGGCAAAAGTAAATGTGAGTGTACTGTATAAGGAGGTCGAAGCAGCACAGAGTAACTGTCCATTCACGTGAGCGCAAATTATAAGGTGTGTAAACAAGCGTGTAGAACAGTGGCGGGTTGTCAACAACAGACTGGAAATATGCATACCAAAAGACAAAAGTAAATTATGGTAGTTTGTAACAATGGAAATGCGAGGGAAATTTCTTACACACACATATGCAAATAGTACAGCAGGTCACCCTGACATGGACCAAATAATAAGATATGTGCAAGCGAGGTTTTCTGGCCCGGCCTGCCATGTGATGCACTGCAATATGTAAGAGAATGTGCAAAATTGCCAGCAATTTAAATCACGGCATACAGATGGCGTGCAACAACAATAACTGAGGTTCCCAAAGTGGCCATTTGAAACTATCAGTTTAGACGTAATGGGCCCTTGCTCCAGGTCCGCATGGGGGAAAAGATTCATTCTTGTGGTTACCGACAACTTTTCTAGGTGTACTGAAGCATATGTGATTAGCAGCGCACGAGTACCGAACATAACCAAAATTAATTTTTTGTATGGTACCCACATCAAATTTTGACAGACAGTGGCATGCAGTATGCAGGACCTAAATGACAGGAGCTATGCAATCTGTGGTGGGTACAAACATCTCAGAACAGCGATTACTATACACAGGCAAACCCCACGGAGCATCGTAATTAGGACTTGAAGATGCAGGTACGACTCTGTGAGGGTGAAAGGGCACAACCTCTGGGCTGAACACCTGCCCGCTACCCTGAACACCCTCTGCCGAATAAGTGAACGAGGCCACGGGAAAAATACCAGTGGACGTGTTACTGTGAAATAACCTTGCATTGTCAGGCGAACGGATCTGTCCTTAAAAACACTGCAACTAGTAACAATGTGGGCAGTAGCCAGCAACAGGAAAACTGTAGGATGAGAAGGCACAAACAACAGGAACAGCAGAGGAGAAGTATGCAGTGAGGTGGGTCCCACACACCACAAGACCACATGCCGCCCTACAAGTAGGACAATGTGCTTATGGAAGAGCTCACCCGCAGTCGACCGTCGGACAGAATTTCTGTACAGGCCTAGCCGCCAAATGGAGTGGACCACATGTGATAGCGCACTGTATAGGACCGACTAACTGCATGGTCCAGATGGGTAGAAAGCTGGTAAGAACACATAGGGACGACATCTGCCTCATCGCAGGATATGACGGCATAGAAGACACACCAGCCCCATGACGGCGCAAAGCACGACGAGTTCCAGAGGAGGGCTACCAAGGAGGAAGGTGGCCCAACATCTCCCACAGGTGATAAGAGAATAGATGATGCTGGACATCACATGGTCCACCAGGCCCAGAAATTCAACAGCACACAGTACCGATGACGGCGCAGGAATGATGGTAAGTGAAAGCGAAGGACTGAGGTTATTTGAGAACAGCCAACAAGATACTGCAGTGATGGAGAGGGGTGAAGAGTAGGAAAATGATAGTTCGACCTCGACTCACACATGATGGCGTCGCCGATGCTGAGCAAATGGCAAGGCAGGAAGACGTGGAAGGTAGGGCAGTACCTTCAGCAGTAACAGCAGGAGAGGGTGCTGGGAACCCGACGATGCCCAGCCAATTCGGTGGCCAAGGGGATCGTCAGAAGGATTGCCCCAACTTATTCAACAGCGCACTGCCTACAAGCGGCACCACTTGGACCACTACACCACAACCAGTGCCTGCAGTTCAGCAAACTCGTGTACGAGGAGGGAGTAGGATACTGGAATTTGGGACACACCGGGAAGAGGGCGAAACACAGCAAGGGGAAGGAGGCACAAGGAGAGAGCAAGAGGGCATGGGAGCTGGTCGCACCCATGAGAGCACGGAGAAATGGAGGCAACAAAAGAGCAACAGGCGAGAGAAGACACAATGGAACAGCAAGCAGGTGCAAGAGAGTAGTGATGACGATGGAGACGAGTCAGTTGTAAGACCTACGTCGGTTGCGGAGGTGGAGACATCCGCCAGCAATGTGCCCTACCTACAGGGGCGTTGTGGTACCTGGCAGGCTGGCAAAGGGGAGGAAGGTAACTGACTGAGAGCAGCTACAGCAGCCCACAACAGTACTAGGCAGTGAGACACCCAGATGTCACTATCAGCTTTGCCCATGATGGCAGACCGGTAGGCAGTCTGCCTTCTACCGGCAGGGGCATCATGGCTGTAAACTGTCTCAAAAAATGGGGGCGGCATTTGACTTGAGCCGAGCTCCCGGCCCCTAGACCGTTTTCTCGCTGTCAATATTTGCAACAGCATCTAGGAGGTGCACTCTACCACACACGGTAGCACACTGGTGCACAACACATCATCTGAGCAAGACAATGCAGTATAGTGCAGTGTAAGTGTGTGTTTCAGTACTACACAACAAACGGGGTGGACAGTGGCCATGCGACCACGCGTGCTTGGCACATTAATATGGGAAGTAGAACCCTTATTATTATTTTCACGTAATATTTTAAAAGGGTTGGAGTAGTAACAAACTGTGACGAATGCAAGGTAGGACGCCACTAATGGACTCTCAAAAGCCATAGAGTTCTTTTGAAAGTCTTTTTAAAGTGTATTGTTTTGTTTACATTCACGTGTCATCACCTTCACATCACTGCACTTGTTTTGCTAAAGGGTTATATATTTGTTTATTTGTCATATTATTTTATGCAATTTATTGCAATGGTATGTTTATGTAAGAATAGTTTTATCGTGCAAGGTGCAAGGAAGTAGTCCCACGTTGTGTGCTCTGGCGGCAAACCCGGCAAGCACGTCATGTTGGAAAGTCAGTCAAGTCGGAGAGCTCAGAAAGGTCAGTCGTGTACTGTTTGGTTCCGCTCGCAGGCAGCATTCACCGTTAGTACCAATCATTTTTCACTGCAATAGATTAATTTACTTCTGATCCTTTTTCTTTAGCTACCTGGGACACCACCTCTCACTTCCCCAGTGTTTGCATCGCTTGCGGAAATATAATTAATGCACCTAATGTAATGCACTGGATTCCCGCCATTTTTGCAGAGTGTTACTGCTGCCGACAAGTAGTTGTTCGGCTACTTATTTGTAAAGTGTTGCCTTCGGGGCATGTTTCATTAATGCCTAATAAATATCACATCGGAAAATGGGTGGTTTTATTGAGGGAAGCTTCAAGGCACTTCAGGGTACCGCACCTTATAATATCCCACCAACCTACACGTGTGTGGAACTTTCTTTCCTTAGCAAGCATATCAATGAGTACAGTGGCATAGGGGTGTGGATGTCCATTATAATCCATCATGTAACACGCGTACCGTTCATCAGTCATCAGAGGAGTGTAGCAGCATGGATGGATAGCTGACATGGCCGTTGGCGACACGACCTAGGGAGAAGAGTCTGCTCTACCACTTCATTGCACCAGGTCTCGTAGTGCCTGGTGTCCAGGTAAAATACCTCACTCAATTCACCTAATTCCAGACAGATCCTCTCCTCAACCTTTAATTTTTCCAGATTTTTATTCTGGCTCCTGGACCACTATCCATGAACCACTCCTCACGGCACTGGACACCATCAAAATGACTGACCCAAGTGGGGCTTTTATCTCATCACAGTAATTTCCTACTTTGCCACATTTTGACCCAGCCAGTCTGCTTAAACACCCTAATTAATATGCCAGTTTGGGGTAGCAGGATATTATGGGTGTAAATATTATAAAGGACTTGCCCTAGGATGCTGCCCTGGGGGACTCCAGCCCTAATATTTTTCTTTTATGAAAGAGTTCGTTCAATAGAAACCAAACAGAAGCGTTTGTTAAAATATGACTCCAGGAGCTTAATATAGCAATCTGGGAAACTGGTTTGGTACATTAATTTTTATCGAAGCCCTGCATGAAAAACCCTGTCAAAGGACTTCTCTACATTTAAAAATACCACCACCTTATAATAGCGCCAATTAAATGTAGTTGTTACATGTTCCAATAAGCAGACAAGTTGATGCACAGTTAAGTCCTTTTTCCTAAAGCCAAATTGCTCATTAGGAAGTAGATTATATAATGTGAATATTGAGGCGGTGCAAGAGTATTCGTTCGTGAACCTTAGAGAGCATACTTAGCTGGGTGATGGGCGGTAATTTTGTGGTTGGGTTGGGTGGTTGTTCAATATGGGAAAAATTATTACTGTGCTCATTCCCTGGGTGTAGGAAAATGGGAAAGACTATAACTTGCATTTATGCACTCTGTTATAGCCTCAAACATATTATCAGGTAGTTGCTTGAGAACTATAGCCTGCAGGAAATTGAACCCAGGGTCTTGCAGGGCTTCATATATTTTATAATGTGTTTAACCTCCTCCGGATATGTGGGTTCTGGTTCAGCCACTGTGGGCTATCGCAGGCGCACACGGAGGTCCCTATAAATTTGGGCCTCAAATGCTGCATCAGCTGGGAAATTATTGGGTTGGAAAGCTAATTTTAATTGGTTGGCTATAGCCTCAGCCTTCTGCTGGGATATATAGGCCACTCCTGCATTGCCTTGAAGAGGTATGATTGGAGAGCGTTTTTCTGTAAACGCTTTTGTCATGTGCCACAGACTTATATATAGGGCATATAGGCGGGATAATTTATCATTCAAAAGATCACCCTGCGATGCAGTGATCTCAGAGTCAATACACTCTCTAAGATTGTTAACTTTGGCTTTGATTAGTCTAGATCTGGTTCGGGAATAGAGCCTGTGGAGCTCATTTTTATGCGAGATATTTCCCTGATATTGTCAGAAAGCTTATCTGCGTTAATCCGCGGTGTATTTTCGGAGACGAATTTACCTATTCCTGTTTGAATTTTCTCTGTGATGTATTTGAAAGCAGAGTCCAATTCTTTGGGAGTACTAATAAGAACTGGTAGGTAAATTTCTTCATCCAGATAATCCCTAAAACCAGGCCAATTCGCATGCTTATAATATTTAATTTTTCTGATTGGAGTATTGTCTGTATCAACTTCGTTGAAAGACAAGCGGACAAGATAATGGTCCGAAGCCAACTCGTGGAGCACATTAAACTCTAAGGCCATATTAAAGCCCTTACTCAGCATGATATCAAGTATATCGGGCCTATAATTTGCTTGATTAGGGTCATAAGTGGGTTCGCTGGGCGAATAAATAATTTATTTATTTTGCTTCAGGTGTCGAAATAAGGTATTCCAATTGACTGTGCGCGAGAGACAGTCCCAAGGAGGATGTTTAGCATTTAAATCGCCGACAGTGTGTGAAAATGGGTAAGCATTAATTAGGCCATTTAGATCTGTGCGCAAAAGCGTTCGACCTGGCTGGCAATATACTGAGTAAATAGTAACTTGTTCGTTGGCCAGTTTAATGGTGGCACCTACTGCTTTAAGTGTTTGGAGATGCAATATCTTTGTGGGATTACTAACAATCGAATTATAAATTAAAATTAGAACACCTCCTCCTAAATTATTGCGATCTTTCCGATAGCATTTAAATCCTGGCATGGAAAATCTATGTTGTGGGCGCAGGTAAGTTTAATTTATAGCAATTATAGGTATCTGGTGGTAAGAAATAAAACTACCAGCTTTTGTTTTTTCTGCGAATGCCGTTAGCATTCCAGTAAACTAAACAAGTGACTGCATTAAACCTAGGGGAAGGTGCTCTATTTATCGCCAGTCTATTATCAGCCATCGGGCTGTTGTTGAACTATATAAATGGCCATGCCCATTAGGGCATTGCCTTTTGCATTAATTCCCTGAGTTGGGTCTGCCCATGTTACCAATAGAGTGCAGAGTGCCTCCAGCACTACACTCAGTGCGGTGTATTTTGATTGAGGGGGTTGGCTTTCATTGTGGCATGCATTTTTTGCATATCGCCAGGTTGCATTTGTTGCATAGTGCTTGGTTGTATTGGAGCAGTGTTTGTGTAGACTGGAACACTGTCTGTCTCCATGGCAGGCAGAAATTTTTTCTAACCTAGCTTAAAACTAAGAGGGGAGTCTGAGGTCAAGGGCAAGGATAGGACCTAAGTGCATCTCAAGGCTGAGGCCCTTACGCCTAGACATGCAGGGAAGTTTCTAATCACAAGGGCACATGCTCGCAGCTTTACTGGGATTGGGTAAACTTGACAGCGATTGGGGCCAAGATTACCTCCCGTGCTAATTTAAACTAAACAACGAGGAAGGGGGAAAACCGGCATAGGCACTGTAAAAACCCCTCGACAGAAAATAATTGCAAAATTGCATGCAATTTATGAAGTACAAAAGATTTATACTAGAATAGAGGATGGGCAAGGATAAACTTATTTGAATTGGAGTTTGAAACACTAGAAGAGAAAGGTTGGTAGGGAGGCTTTATTAGCTGTTCACACTGGATCTGGTTTGCAACGAGGGTGGTGGGAGGTACCAGCTCCCCTGATGTAGGGGGAAGATGTGATATTGGGAATTTCCCCTCCCGTGCCACCAGTCGACACCTGAGACAAAAAAGGGGAAGAAAAAAGGAAGTGGAGGTGGAGACTCCCTAGATGGACAGCCTGCCTCAGGCGAAGGAGCTTAGTGGAGGACCAGAGAGCACACTAGCAGCCTCATTAGGTGCTGCATCGGACCATACATAGTGCACCACACCCTCCCGAATCGCGACTGCCATGTTTAGCGCGAGAATTTGAGGCTTGTGTACCTTGAAGTGTCTTCTTCAGCTTCTAGGTGGCTTATCACATGAAGGCTTGAAGGAAGGTCACAGTGTCTTAAGGTGTCTTGAGTTGTTGTGCAATGTGACCCCACAGCCGCCCAACACCGAGTCATGTGGCTATTCTGGCGTATGTTTTGGCTTGTGACTGTGGGCACATAGTGTTCCGCAGGGTGTTGTTTTAGAAGTCATAAAAATTGGTACTGGGATGTACTAAATCTTAGGGATGTCTGCTACGTGTGGTTTACTGCATGCAGGCGTTACAGATGTTCACTGTGCGGTGTGTAGTATTAAATTACTATGGTGGCCTGTGCGCCAACATCGATATAGGTAGCTTGTACTTCTGGGTTTGGTCGGGGTCATTGTGCGCCCTAGGGCACTAATCAGAGGATTGCTTGATTCATGGACTGTGGCATAGAAATCTTCTCTGCAATTTCCCGAATTACTTCAAACAGCTTTGGCTGTTGAAGCTTAGCACGCAATTCGCGGGTGGGATTATATCTGGGTATGTGGGCAGCTATTTTGAGGCATTTGTTTATCACTCATTGTAATTATTCCATGTATGTCTTGGCGCAGTATGCCCAGGCCGCTGCTGTGTATAATAGTATGGGGCGGATAAGGGAATTGTATATTGCAATCCCATTATATTGTGTGAATCAATCTCTGGTGTTGAACATTTGGTAAAAGGCCGCGAGGCTTACTAGGGCTTGTTGACACTTGACAGTGGCATGGCGATGCCATGTCAGTGCCCTGTCATAGTCCCACCGATGAATATTACCTCGGTTTTGTAAGGTATATGTTCCTGGAACAGTTGAATGGGTGGGAGAACCTCAGGTAGGGGGTTGCATGTGAAAATGATGGCCTCACATTTGCCGACATTTATCTTGATTCACCACTTACGAAAATATGGCTCCAGAGTATTTAAATGGTCTTGAGCATAGTGCACGGCCATGTTCAAGTTACTGGATAGAGTGTAAAGTACTGTGTCATCTGCATAGACATCGAGTTGGGCAGTCCATGTGGCAGAGCGCAGAATATCATTAGTGTGTAAATTAAATAGCACTGGCCCCAATATCCTTCCTTGGGGAACACCAGCCCTAATAACTTTTTGTTTGGATTTTGGATGTGACTCCTTCCACAGTGACAGCGAATTTGGGTCTGACAAGATATTAGTGCAATAGTTTGGCATAACATTCGGGGAAGCTTGTAGAGTAAAACTTGTGTAAGAGGCCTGCATGAAAAAAACCTTGTCAAATGCCTTTTCGACATCAAGGAATACTGCAGCTGTGTAACGTTTTCATTTGAGAGTTTGAGTTTCATTCTCAGTCATTCTCACAAGCTGGTGTGTCCTGGAGTGCTTTCGTTTAAAACCAAACTGTTCATTCGGAATTAATTGTTCGGCCACAGTGTGCTTTTAAAGTCTGTTTAGTATTACTTTCTCATATATTTTTGAAAGTAAACACAGCAGTTTGATGAGGCAGTAATTCTTGGGGCTGTGTTTTATCTTTCCCAGGCTTTGGGAATACGATAACATTTGCCAGTTTCTACGAAGTAGGGAAGTACGCAAGTTTGAAGCTGCTGTTGAACAGTTCAGCCAGGTCCTCAAGTGTACTATCTGGTACTTGGCGAAGTGTTAATGCTAGTATCTCACCAAAGCCAGGGTTCTTGTGGGGCTTCATGCAGCGAATAATATGTTTTATTTCATCTGTATGAGTATATTCCGGTTCTGCTTCTGAAGGTTGCTGCAGATGGAAGGATAGTTCGTGGTAAATAAGTGTTGTGTGCTGGGGATCAATAGGAACAGCGTTGGGCTGAAAGACTTATTCTAAATATGAGGCAAGAGTTTCAGCATTCTTTTGTGGGACATCGATGAAGCCATTTTGTGTTTGTTTATAAAAACCTCGGTAGTTTGCCAGAGGTCTGCAATTTTGAGTTCGGATACATTTTTATTGCAGTGTCTTTAATGCAAAATGTATATTTCAGTGTCTATTAGTTCTCATATTTCATTTACGAGAGTTTTAGTGCACAGATTTCGTGTGCACAAGTATCGCCTGCGAAGTCTGTTTTTTTGATAAATTAAATCTTTTATATAAACTGGAAGCGTGCTTTCGTTCTGTTTAATTTTTCAGTGGGGACATAGTTGGCAATACCGCGCTACATGCACTCCGTAATTGTGTTTACAGCAGTATCAATTTTCTCGGATGTGTCTAGATGGAAGGGCAATGTTAGCTCTTCCTCCAAATACCCCTGGAAGCCACACCAATTCACATGTTTAAAATCTTTAAAAAAACTATTCTGAGTCGTGTTAGTATCTAGTGGAATGAACTCAGAATAAACTAGGTAATGGTCGGACGATAATTCTGCAAACCAGTTAGTTCAAGGTGCGTGCGCAGGCCCTTAGTTAACACAATATCCAGAATATCTTGTTGGTGTCTGGGCTGTGGGGGGTCGAAGGTCGTTTCCAGTGGGGCGTGCACAATATAATTGTGACGTTCCTGGTTGGTATATAGCATAGTACCATTTGCTGTGCATACCCTTCAATTAAAGGCGGCATGTTACGCATTTAAAGTGCCTGCAGCAATGAATGTGGGCGCGATGTTCGTGAATTCATCCAGGTTAGCACCTGTTAAAGTGCGGCCTGGTGGACAATATACAGCATATAAGGGTATATGTTATGTACCTAGATTTAATTCAGCCCCTACTGCTTCAGCAGTAGCAAGCTGGGGTCACTTGACGACCTAGCACTTGATAGAGTTGTGTACTAAAACAAGTATTCCACCTCCTTGCCTGTCTTCCCGATCTGCATGGAAAACCATGTCGCCTGGGACAGAAAACCTAACTCGGAGGCTTAATTGAGCCTCATTTATAGCAGCGAGGATTATTTGGTGCCTGGCTAAGTGATCAATTAGATCATGTTTCTTGTTACGAATGTCTCGAGCATTCCAGTATAAAAATTTGTTGATGTGAGTGTACTGCTCGTGCGTGCTTGACGCCGAGTTAAGCGTCATTGGGTGTTACTTTTTTGACCACTATAAGTGTGAAGCCAACAGTAGCTTCTGCCTTGATGCGGAAATTTGTGCTCGTGTCTCCCATATTACAATGCGTTGGAGGAATGGTTCGAAGAGTGTTGCGAGTAGTGGATTATTGCGCAAGTTCTCATTATTTTTATAAGGAACTTATTTCTGACAGTGTTTGCTGTTTGTCAGGGGCTGGAATGTTCGCAGTCTCTTGCGTAGGCTTCTGCTGAGCCGCAAGAGCTTCCACTTTCATGCTGAAATTCTGTTCCGAAGTGTTGATCGGCGTTGCCTCCTGATTGGCGGAGGGAGCTGGCCTATCAGAGACAGACTGCTGGGGTGGTGCAGGCATGCTCACACTCGGAGCTGGTTGTGGGGTTTACTGCCCTTCTTGGAAGGTTTTTCATTGTTTTTCCCCTTGTTTGAAAGAGGTTTTTGCTTGGGTTGGTAATTCCTAGGGCCGGGAATATTTGCAAGTGTGGGGAAGTCAGTTTCATGCTCCTGGTATTGAGGCAAAGCTTGATAATAGTTGGCACTCGGTACAAGTGTGTATTGTGCGTATGCAGGCACAAAAGTGTTTACTATTTGTGTGTCTACTTGCTGCCTGTTGCCATGCACTGACAGCTGGTGGAGGGGCAGATATGTAGTGCGGGACAGGCTGTCCTTGAGTTACCCCTGAGCTACCAGAAGTTGATGCTGCATTCGCCTTCTGCAAAGCAGCAGACTGCTGCTGTCCCATCTTCCTCACATCTATTGGAAGGCAGCCAAATTTTTCTTGCTTAAACTGGCTACAGACACGATAATTGGCTGCATGATGGCCGTTACACAGTACACATTTCTTCTTCTGCTGGTAAGTTCCCTGAACCTGGGCGCGCATGCACAGTAGCACTGTTGTGGTTAAAGCGCTGGCAACATATGCACTGAGGAGAGCCGACATGGTTTGTACTAAAAAGATGAAGATCCGGGGAGGACGTCATGTGCACTTCTTCTCTGTGAGACTACAAAATTGCTACTCCCGTTACACTGTCACAGAGCTCGTTGGTTGGCCGAGACTCCCGCTGCATATCATGTGACTTGTGATATAAATTATGACAATTATAAATTGGTTAAAATGGCTGGTTGTGATAGAGATTAGGAGTGAGACACAAAACCATTTTCTTATAACTAAACCATTTGCATTATTAAAAATATAGAAGTGACAAAAAAAAAACAAAGGAAAATGCAATGTTACCTGGCAATCTAACTTCACTTTCTATGTGAAATTAAATCGATCTGTTGCTCTAATGGATTCGCCAGGTGTAAAGATAATATGTACGCATCACTTAAAACAAAGAAAAGTTTTATAAAAATATAAAACACATAAAAATCCCTGCTTATATCAAAAGCTATTATTTTTAGGTTATCTGGCTACGTGTCTAGCCATGTTACTGTACACACCTGTTGGTTCGAATGTTATCTCATTACAATACTGGCAACATCCAGTATTTTGGTACTGACTATTATGTTATGATTCCTTAATAAAACTAGAAAATATGTAACGGCAAAACAATTTAATAGTTAATAATTTCTGAAATAATATTCTAAATGCTGTACCACAAGACATAGCAACATGAGTTACTAATATGATAAATGACAATTGCATATCAGCACACAAATACAATAACCCTTTTTTTAAATTAATAAACATCTTTTAAAAAATGTCATCACACATAGTACACTATAAGGCCTGTGCCTTTGACAGTAAGGTAGTGGAGCAAAGTGGTGTTCATTAAAAGTTGGGAGTGGTCAGGTAAATGTTCTATAGATTCTTACCAACTCTTCGGCTTGTAGATTATAGGCGCCAGGCATTTTGAAGCGAAATACCAACTAGCTCGGTAGAGCCGACTTTTCTTCTCCCAGTCTCGTGTACCAACGACCAACGGACCGTGTCCTTCCAGTGCTCCTACCACCGTGGTTGATACGGAAACAATTCCAATACTGAAAACCTACACAGTGAGATCTTAGGGTGGCTCACACACCCATATTAAGTTGTATAACCCTTAATGTATTGTGGGTAAAGGAGGGGACCCGCACCCCTATGGCCCATAGTCAACCCAAATGAGAATGCGCACAATTTATGTTAGATCATTGGGTTTTGTTAAGGCTCCTCCAGGAAGCAATTTTCACACATTTCTGGGCTTAACCTGCTGGCAGGGTGACACTGTACAACTGCCCCAAGGCGACAAAATTTTTACATGAAACTTAAGCCTTCCCGAGCGATGCTATTCCACGGGAAGGGAGGAGTTGTAATTCTTGGGCTGCTACGAAATATACGAAGGTTCCTTTTAATTAATGTCTATTGCCGTAAAGGGATTAACGTACAAAGATGAAGCACCACCCAAGCACGGCAAACGTGACCCCGTCGGTCAGCACGTCCCACTACTCGAGATACAACTGTCTTACTCTTCCGTAGAGTGTGGCGGCTGAGGTTTGGCGGGCAGGCCAGCCACACGGACTATTTTATTATACACAAAAAATCTCTGAAAATATATCAACGTTGCTTGAAACATCACAATTCTGACAAAAACAATCACTCTTAGCATGGAAACCCTTGATTAGACATGTTACACTCTGTAAATGAAATGAGGATGAAACACATGAAAATGGCAAATGATGGAAAATAGAAAATATGGCAAAGAAAGGCCACGGGGGCATAAAAATACTATAGGATTCCTTAACTTAAAGTTGTGTGGACAGGCATACTTGAGCGTTCCTTACTTACAGATCCTTTCACTCACACCTAATTTTGCAGGGTCTTCTTTTAAGACAAGTGCGCATGGGTGCACGTGGGTAGTTCAGCACCTACACTTCCCTACTCCGCTCCTGTCACAAGCGCTCTCTCCAGCTCCTGCAGCCGCACTTGTAACCGAGATCTTGGTGGCTCGACCACTGTGATGCACTCGCCAACCGGTACGTATGAGCACCCAGTAGGGTGCTGGTAGATGTTGTGGCTTCCAGAGATGGTGGGCAAATGGGCTAAGGGGAAATGGATTGCTTCAAATGCCCACCCCCCTCCATACTCACTGCGAGTCCGTTTGCAGCCAATGACTAACTCGCAGCAGGAGCAACTCCTCTGCTCCCTGCGAAGGGGACACAGCATGTAGGCCTCCCTATGTGCTGGCAGTCTGTCGATCCTTGACTGCTGTGTGAGAGTCTGAACTCTTCGGATTGCTGTGGTGCTACAACATGTGGTACAGTTTCTCGGAGTTGCTCTTCGCCTCTTGGGGCATTGGAGAGGTAGCAGGCTGGCCAACCGGCCACTCTTTCTGTCCTCGCTGCTTACTCCTCCACTCGCTTCACTGCTGCAGTCATGTCGTGTCCGTTTGCAACCAGGTAGTTGCATTCCAGTAGGTTGGGTTTTTTCTCCGAAGCTCTGGTGCATGGTCGTCCTACAGGCTTACAGGTGGTGTCGTCAGGGTGGGATCTGGTTCGTCCCCTTCCCCGTCCTCTTCCAGTAGAATTTGTGCTGTTTCCAGCTCTTCCTGTTCGACGGTATGGTTCGTCGACACATCCCCTTCGGACCTGTCGACATCTGTTACCGGGTTCACCCCTGTCGGCACTTCTGTGTCGGGTGGCTCTGGACCAACTGCATCCTCTGCAGATATACCTTCCGGAGGTACAGTGTCACTGTACCACTGATGGATGGTAACCAGGGGGCTCGTCAGCGCCATCGCTGTCATGCGACTCCTGGTGGTCCTTGCTCCTCCCCGATGGTTCCAGCTCCTCTCGCACTATATACACTGTCGGAGCTCCTTCTCCCCTCATCACTGCATCGTTGCTGTCCCTCTCAGACACGGCGACCTACTCGTTTGCGGAGCTGGCATGACATAGACGCCTGAGGACCTCCATGTCATTAGGAGTCGATGCTCACCTATGCTCGTTGGTCTGACCCCTCACTTAGGTCCTTGGACCAGTTTCTGCTTTAATACCTCTCCTAACGTGCTCGTCTTGAGCGTGGCCGTCCCTTGCCGATCTGGTGCTCGTCCCCACTGTTCTCGGGAGCGCTCTCAGCCGCTAACCAAATATCGTCACGATGGATTCTCAACGTCTTGCGACCCGTTCTGACCAGATATGTGGTCGAGGAGCCCAAGGTCTTTACCACATGGTGAGTCCCCGTCCAGCATTGTGCCAGTTCCGTGCAAAATTTCTCGCTGACTGCGGATGAGTGTGGACGTATATGGCCTGGCCTACAGTTAGTGCTGTTGGTAGTAGCCTGATTTCTTGCAACCAGCAATTCTCGTATCTCACCTGCCGATCCAGTTGTTCGCGACAATGGTGACTACGCATCTCGTATCTCACGCCACTTGGTTCTGTTTCGCTACTGTCTCTCTCTTGCGGACAATTTCTTTCGTTTGGGAGCGTAATTTTCCTTCCTAGCAGAACTTGTACCAGGGTTTGTCTGATTATGGCATTTACTCTTCACCGGAGTGTGAAGAGTGCGGCGGACAGATGTTCGGCCCAGCTATTGTGGTGCTCACCCACATGGAGTCGGAGTTGTGCCTTGAACTTATGTTTGCACCTCTCTGTGGTGTTCGCGCGGGGATGGTAAGTAGCCATCTTTTCCCAGTAAATTGGGATCCGTGGTCCATCAGTAATTCTTTTAGATATCCCCAGCATGTGAAAAATTCGATTTCCATGCACTTCGCAATTTGTCCGGGCCTAGCACTGTTTACCGGGTAAGCTTCGATCCAGCTCGAAAGGCTGTCGGTCACTACTAATATGAACCGCCTCCCTCCGGCTGACTATGGATAAGGCCCAATGATATCTAAATAGACTGTTTCAAATAGTTGTTTAGGCTGCCTTGGCTGATGCTGTTGGCTACCATCAGAACGCCGGGATTAGAAAAAATTACATTTGTGGCACCTGCATACCCAATTCCTGATATAATTCGTGACACCAGGCCAGAAAAAACTGTTTCAAAATGTTCTTAACAGTCTTCTCGGCTCCTGGGTGTCCTGCTGTTATGCTCCAATGAGCATGTTCAAACACTTTCTCCCTGCGAGTAGGTGGTACATACAGTATCCATTTCGTATCATCTCGCTGTGGGCACATCTCGATACACCCTCCGAAACATATCCATCTGTCCACATGTTCCTTTCCACATCACCCTCTCTTCTCCCTCGCAAAATCACAAGTCTCCTGCCGTTATCCTGTTGACGTTGGCTTCTGTAACCGGTTCTTTAGTAATGGGGGTTAATACTTCCTCCCATTCGACATCGTCTGTGACCCTTACTTTTGCCTCTGGCATTCGCGACAACGTGTCTGCCAGCTCGTTCTCTTGTTCCGGTACGTGTTCGATAGCAAAATCGTAAGCTTGCAGCAAAAGTGCCCATCTCCTAAGTTTGCTCCTGGCTTCCCTCATGTTGTTGAGCCATACTAGGCAGTGAATTTCAGTTCGCAACGTGAACCTGCGATATTCTACATATGGTCAATAATTTTGTATCTCCCATATCACTGCAAGTCATTCTGTCTCGTTGACGTCATATCTGCATTCAGTACTTCCCAATTTCGCACTCGCGAAGTCAATTACCATTCTCTCACCCGTGTCACCATATTGGTAGATTATGGCAGCCAGTCCCTCTTGACAGACGTCGGTCTGCAGTTAAAGGTGTCTTGCTGGATTGTACCGCACTTGAACGGAACATTCTCGGAATTTCTTCTTAATTTGCAGAAAGGCAGTTTCCTGTTCGCTGCGCCCCATGTGCTGCTTTTTTGGACACAGCAGGTCCGTGAGAGGCGCAGTGATAATTACAAAGTCCTGCACGTGTTCACGTAACCAGTTTATTAGACAAAAGAATTTATGTAATTGTTTACATGTATGTGGTTGTGCCTGATTCTCAATGAGCCCCAGGTGTCGTCGAGGTAGGCGAGCATAATTTCGCCTATCATACCGTCGAGGACCCGTACCATCATTATTTGGAATGAGGTGGGAGTGCACTTTAACCCAAAAAGCATGGCACAGAATTGATATCGTCGGCCGTCCGGGGTGGTAAAGGCTGTCTTTTCCTAGTCTTCCTGGCATACTGGAATTTGCAAGTAGCCACTTCGCAAATCGAGCGACGACTTAATTCTGGCCCTTCCGAAAGACTCAGGGAGTCTTTGACACTGATATAGGGTGACACAGTACTGCACATCACCTGATTGATGGGCCTGAAGTCCACCAGAACCTCCAGGTCCCATCCTTTTTTGGCGCGAAAGTTATGGGCCAATTATACCGGCTCCTAGTTGGTTAAATTACCTCGTCTGCAAGCATCTCGGATATCTAATGTTTGATTATTTTATCCTGGTGAGGCAAGTAGCTGCGGGGGTTACTGAAGATCGTTTCTTCCTGAGTCAACGGGACAATACACTCTGCCACCGTTGTCCTGCGTAATGCATCATGGTTCGGGAAAACAATTTTTTGTTCATCTAGCAAGTGGTGAAAAGCAGCTTGGTGCACTGTGGGTGTCATGTTCAAACTCTGTTGAATTTAATTTAGACACATGTTCATGGTTATGGCTGTTCATGATATAAACTGTTAGTCTTTCCTTTGCTCCAAAGTGGATGCGATCTTAGACTGGTTCAACTATTGTACTTTGGTCTGAGAGCCACAGTACTCCTAAAATATCATCTTCGTGAATTTCACTAATAATGATTGCTGTTCCCAAATCTCTTATCCTGATAATAATGGTATTATTAGTGCATTCCCTGTTAGCAAGCTGGATCAACTGTCCAGTTGAGGTTATGTCACATTTGTTAACAAAATTAGGTTGACAAATGTTGTGTGACGCAGCTGTGTCGATAAGGTCATGACACAAAATGCCATTTACATGAACAATTACATGAATAAATTTTGCATCTTGGCTAGTGACCTTGGTAATTAGGGTTTGCTGTGGTGGTGTTGCGGGGAGTGATAAAGTCTGTGGTTGCTGACTCTACCCCTACAGCCTGTTTCCCTGCTGGTCTTCATTGCTGTCCAGTTGTTGGTGGGTGTTTCCACTGCTGTTGTTCGGCGATCTCCGATATGGATTTCCTGGGCAATCAGCATGCGAATGGAGTTGCCACCGTAGGGAATACTGGCACGGCATCAGAGGTGGTCTCATACGGTACCACGGAATGGACCGGATCGCATCATGGTACTCATTCACATTTGATTTGTTCCCGCAACCTCGAGCATGGGGTTGAAAGCTGTTTATTTGGTTCACTTACTGCTGTTCCGGTTGTCGCGGTTGAAAGTTCTGCCTGTGTACCTGGTGGCCATAGCTGCGGTTGTTCCCATACACGTGAGGTCCTTGGCGCAACTGGGTGCCTCCCGATTCGCGCTGCGGAACACTCGTGTTTCGTTTGAGGATAATGACGGAAGGCATGAACTCTGTGAGCCCGCTGATTAGCAGTGGTATTAAGTCTTGTCTGTACTCTGGAAATGCTGTCTCCACTATCACTTCAAGGACTTCTCGTTCACTCCATCCAGGACAGAATATTCGTACCAGGTGCGTTTTTCTGTTGACGAATGCTGTTAATGTTACGCCCTCCTGTTATTCTATGAGATTGCGTTGGACATGAATCGAGGTTAACGTATCTCCTAAGCAGCACAGGAATGCATGGATGATCCTCCCCAACTTAGTCTGTAATGATACATCGATCACAACCATTGCCATGGATCTCCTTCTAACCATTTCCCAACACAACCTGGCCATTCCTCTTCCGACACTCCGTACCTCTGCAGGCGCATCGTGCAGTCTTGTATAAAGGTGGATGCATCCTCATTATGTTGGCGGGAAAAGGTTGGCAGTGTCTTGAATTTTGTAGGTGTTGATCTACATGGTACATCAGTGCGATTGGTAACACTGGACGCAGCCATCGTTACTCTGTTTATGTCTGTTGGTAAATTTGGAAAAGGTGTTGAGGTAGGAAACTTGTTCTGTTGGTGTGGCAATACTGTGGTAAAGTGCAGAGTGTACACAGGTAGGGAATAATATGGTTGTAGGTACAGAATATAGGGTGTACTAGGTATTAACTGCAAAGGTTGGTACTGGAGGGTAGTTACAGGCAGTGTTTGTGACGCGAGTACATTCGCCCTGGGCAGTACCATGGACACGGTCTGAACGTCGGTTACTACAGCAGTTGTGGCTTCCTCCTTGACCGCGCAGTCTCCACAGTTGAACTTTTCCTCACTGCTTGTTTGCCGTTCTGTCTCCATTTGACGCTGTAGTTGGACCCTAATGTTGTATTGGTCACAGCTGCTTATTCTTCCATCAGAGTTCCCGTACATCCATTACGGTCACATTTGTTTATCCTTTGCAACTCGCCAAAGAACGTGTCCCAATTATACGTGATCTGCTTATGTGTTAAGGGTTGTGTTCTGCACCAATTACAAGAAAACATTAGTCCTTTAATTGTTTCCAATTCGTTTCATTTCAGACACTCCGTATGTTAATGGTTACTATGTGATGAAAAGACAAGAAAACGAACAGATTCAGTTTCAATTTGTGTTTATTCAGTTTTACATTTACTCAGATAACAGATTTCGCGAAATTTAATTAATTTTAAAAACATTAAAAAAAGGCAACCATGGCACCAAATGGCCGCCAAAGTAGGGCGCTCAAATAAAATGATAAAAAATACACATAAAAAATATAAATTGACTGAAATGAATCTCAAACAAAGGATTATAAATATATTATGAGTTCTCACTCTATACTCATTTGAAAGTAACAACAAAGATTAAATAAATTAGAATCTTATTATCTTATTGCCTCTCAAGTAAAATAAATCAAGTTACAAAAGGATAATCTTTTCTCTCAAGTACAACTATGAATGTTTAATTAATTTTAAAGGAAAAGTAGATGCTTAGAAAATATTTAACAGCCGTGTACTATCCAAAGCCCATCTCAACTAAAAACGATACGTACACAAACATTCAAAGAACACAATTTAAAACACTTAAATGCAGTTCTAGCACCGATGATTCCAAATGTAAAGGCACTCGCAGACTGGTTATTAATTATTTAAAGCTTTCAACATAGCACAAGTCGATGTTGTCTCAGTTCAATGCCATGAAATTTTCAGGCGACAAGCAGTTAAGAATTCACATTACTTCAACAAGTAGACCATTTTTTAAGAAAAGGATTTATGGGCACCTCATACTACAAGTTACTCCAAAGTTAATTTTGAAAAAAAAATTAATACCAAGGAAATGTCAAACAGAATTTAGTATTCAAGTAAAATTGCGCTTACAAAACTCTAACTCGATTTACCATAAATTCACTACAACATTTTACGAACCCACCTCATCGTGTGGCTCATCCTGCACTGCAGCAGACATTTCAGCTCGCTCAAATACTAGGGAGGTTTAGGCTTTTGAACAGAGTCCATAGTGGACCGACGAGCAGAAATACCAGAGACATATTCTCGCTGAGCTGACCTGAGTAGAAGTGTATGAGCTTTGCTCGAAAGAAAGCCTCATCCAGCCAAAAAAGTATACCAACCAATCACATCATTGTTGCTCGCGGATGTGCAGAATGGCTAGGGGTATCTAAGAGGTGGCCGGGAAAATGGGAGGGGAGATGAAGCCAAGGCAATCGCAGGTGGAGCAGCAGTTCAAAATCTTTACACCAGATCAACACACTCTATAACACTGGCAGTGCAAGCATAAGCTGCGCAACTACACAGTTGGCATTTTAATAAGAATGTGTATCGACCTGGGCAGAGTAGGTCATGGCACCAATTTGTTGGTTGTTTGTCCGAAATATCACTGTTCACTTGTTCTACCCTCTCGTGGTTGTTCCTAATGCGGATACTTGGGTTGGATTGCCGGGCACACTTACATTAGGTAGTGTCACACCCGTATTTGACAATAAAGTCCTGTGGTTGTGGTCACAAGCATTGTGGACAGAGAAACTCGATGGAGTCACTACTGGTCCGGCCAACCATCGTGTTTGTAAACAAGTCCACGTGGTAGAGGGAGAGTTGTCACAGATGGACGACTCGTGGGAGAGAAGTCGGGAGTAGGTGATGCTTGGCGCAGTGTGGATGACATCACAGTGTGACTGTCCTGCTCTGCGTGCCATGAGGCAGAGGTCAATGCATGGTTAGTGCGCACAGGTATTCGACGCGGGAGCAGGTAACTTTAGAAGGAGGCGACTTTCTTTTCCACAATCTCTCATTTCTTTTCCTCCTTCGTCCTCCTCAATCATGCGCGACCCGGGCGGAATGGGAGGAATTAAAACCCCTTTGCTTGCATGGTGCCTGGGTGGTGCGAGCTGGCTGATGTCATGGTGCGGTAAGATGGTCACTACCCTTTGTCCTTCTGCTCTCTCTGCTATGGCGGTTGTAATGGCGGCGTCCTTGCAGATTCTGCACACTTTTCCTTATGCCACTTGCGTTGTCTCTCCGGCATCCTGGGGCATCGCAACGACATCCCACGGCTCCAGATGTGCACAGAAGATGTTTTTCACACCTCCTTGGTGATGACGTAGGTCCGGGAAAACTTGAAAGGACAGTGTCTAATTGTAGAAAATTGCCGAAAATTTTGAGAAAATTTAAACGGGGTTTTGAAAAAGGAATTTTGACAGTAGGACACGCCACTAAGTTGGGAAAGCCATTTGACCACAAGGTAGTGGAGCAAAATGGTGCTCATTAAAGGTTGGGAGTACGACAGGTAACTGTTCCCTAGATTCTCACCATATCTTCGGCTGGTAGATTATAGGTGCCAGGTATTTTGAAGCGAAATACCAACTAGCTCGGCAGAGCTGGCTCTTATTCTTCCAGGGTCGTGTGCCCACGACCTACGGGTGGTGTCCTCTCAGTGCTCCTACCATCGTGGTTGATATGAAAACAATTGCAATACTGAAAATCTACGCAGTGAGGTCTTAGGGTGGCTCACACACCAATATTTAGTTGTATGTAGATAAAACACTGAAAGAGAATATATACACTGATACATATCCCAAAATGAATAGCGGGAAAAAGGCGGGGGCCTGCGCCCCTATGGCCCTTATGCTATCCGAATGTGAATGTACACAATTTACGTTAGATCATTAGGTTTTATTAAGGCTCCTCCAGGGAGCAATATGCACACATTGCCGGGCTTAACCCGCCAGCAGGGTGACACTGTACAGCTTCCCGAAGGCGACAAATACTTAACATGAAACTTAAGCCTTCCCAGGTGATGCTATTCCATGGAAGGTAGAAATGGTAATTATTGGGTGGGTATGAAATATACAAAGGTTCCGGTTAATTAATGTCAATTGCTGTGAAGTGATTGGCGAACAAAAATGAAGCGCCGCACAAGTGTACAAAACGCAACCTCGTCGATCGGCAAGTACCATTGTTCGAGATACCACAGTCTTAGTGTTCCACGTGGCATGCTGGCCGAGATGTTGTGGGCAGGCCAGCCGTGCGGACTATTTTCTTACACACACAAAATCTCTGAAAACTTTCCATGCTGCTTAAAAAATTACAATTCTGACAAAAGCAATTACTCTCAGCATGGAGACCCTTTAATAGACATGTTACACTCTGTGAAATGGAATGAGGATGAAACATGTGAAAATGGCAAAATATGGAAAATATAAAATATGGTAATTAAAGCCCACAAGGGCATCAAAATACTATAGGGATCCTTAACTTAAAGTTGCATGGATGGGCGTCCTTGAGCATTCCTTACTTACAGCTCCTTTCACTTACGCCTAGTTTTGCAGGGTCTTCTTTTAAGATACGTACACATGGGCGCACGTGGCTTGTTCGGAACCTACACTTCGCTTCTCCGCTCATGTCACGAGCTCTCACTTCTGCCACTGCGGCTGCAATCATAACTGAGGACTTGGTGGCTCGATCGCTGCGGTGCACTTTCCAATTGGTGCGCAGGAGCACCCGGTAGAGTGCTGGTAGCTGCTGTGGCTGCCACCGACGGTGGGCAAATGGGCTAGGGGAAGCGAATGTTGTCACCCTCACATACTTATGTGAATAGAAAAGGAAACAAATTGCAAAATAAAACACGCGACATATACCCTTCAATACACAACATAGTCCTAAATTGCACTCGTTACGAGAGCACTGTCAAAAGGCAAATAAACATACAACCCTTAGTAACCCTGAAAATGTCCATGCATTTCGTGCATGATCACGAACGTGGATTTGGAACACACAGCACATTTTAAACAAACAAATCATGATGCACTATAGGAGAAAATAGAAATGCAAAAACAAAATAAACACTGCATATTAATATTAAAAAGGCCATTTGAAAAGGAAAAGTAAACCCTGAACAGAATGATGATGCACTGCATTGATGCATATACCTTCGAATTATATCATCGTGTGATGCTACTGCTCTCTGATGTCGAGGTGTTGATAATCTGTGATGCGGAAAGGCATGGTGAACGGGCTGATGGTGGGCTGCACACATCAGTAGTGTATTACAGTGCCAGTTGAATATAGGACCGATGAAAAGGGCTTAACAGTGACTGCAATTGTACCTCTAAAATAAAGGGAAACATTAATAATTGCGGCTAAAATTCCCTTCGACCAGTTGATGTGTGACACGTGCTTCCATCCCTAAGACCATTTGTCCAGTCATAGCCTGCAACGCCACCACAGCAGAGTGTGCGCAAGTTCGCTGGAGCGATCAGGCACTGAGCAAGTGGAAGGGCATGACGGCCTAGTGTAGCCAGTGGTTGCCATGGCGAAAAGAGACGCCACGGAGTAGGACGAAATAGGCCGACTATTTTTTAACTGTGAGTTTAAGGCCTAATTCAGACATTGTTTGTTAATATTATTAAAGGAATTATTGCTAGTTTTGGTTTTATTTATGTGTTATTTGTTTACGGTGCAATGTTAACGTGTCACAATTTATTTCATCATTGCAAGGGCAGGAAATGCAAGTTATGCCAGAAAGTAGGGCCATTTCGGTATGTGAGTAATCTGAGACGAGCCCGCGTGTCGAGTGGGAAGTCATTCAGTATGTAGCAACCAATGGAGGTAGAGTGCATGGCGTGAGCTCCAGTAATTTTTTGTGCATGCCGGGAAGCCGTCAATATTTTGCATCTGGACATTAATTACAATAGACTATAATACTCTCGGAACCGTCTCTTTATTTCAGCCGCCCAGTAAGCCAACTCTTCTTCCCGTGGGAATAGCATCACTGCGGATAGCTTTATTTTGCAGTAACCATTGTTTGTCGCAATACATTTTGGCAGTTTCACCGCATGGCCGGTCAAAATGGCCAATTGTGTTTTGTGTAAAGTGCTTCCAACAGAGGGAGGTGTAGTGTAACGTAATAAATACATTTGGGATCTGAAAAATATGTAATTTATTTACAGTCACATAATGCATGTCAAGGTACGGGCCCTTACAATACCCGCTCGCTAAGTTAATAGAGTCTTTATTTTTCAAGTGTTTACAAGTGTTGTTTCGCACTGTATGGACATGTGAGAGGCCCTGACAGCCCATGTACGTGAGTGTTCATGACTAGGTATTTTTCCCGCCAAGTTCAACAGTGGTACATAGCCGACCGATAAGCTAGTGTTTAAAAAACATCATTCATCTGGAGCAGTAATCAATGGGCCAGAGGTCAAGACATCAACGAAGAGGAGATTGGTCCAGGAGTATGTCTCACAACCGCGGAGGTTAAGAGATGTAGCATCTTCATTGACGTCTCCTTGATGGCATCTGGTGCCAACCAGGTATGATCACATCATCAATATCACCTTCACAAACCCCAAAACTTCATTTAACCCTTTACAGTCCCACCAACAGGCATCAGATGGCGCCTCTAAGTGTGGCCAAATCCCTGCCAAAAATTTTTCCTGCCAAAAACTGTTCCGAAATTTTTCCAAAATTCTCCAAAGCTTTTCCTGAAAAGCAAATACCCCACATTTTTCCTACCTGCAACTTTATGAGGATGACTGGAAGGTAGTAAGGACAATGGCAGCATCGGGACAACTATGAGATGCCACATAGATGTTTGGGAATCTTGTCGACAATTAGCAGATGATGGCACACCATATGCCACGCCATGCCACTAGAAGGGAGGAGCAGAAGGAAACAGCGAACAGCGAGGAGAAGTGATGGGGAGGTGGCTACCCTCCCCCGTATCCTCAGCATTCACCGCCGCCGACAGCCAACGGACCTCCTCATGCACGCCGCACATCAGGTCGACAACCCTGCTTGGGTAAGTAGGCCAGCCAGCGATCCCTCTTTTCCAAGCTCATGCTCCCACGCTGGTTCACCCACGACTTCCGTGGACGGGCTTTGTTTACAAACAAAGTATAACTGGTAGGATGACTGACAGCTCGCTGGAGCTGTGTTGTCCAGTTTATTTGCGCTCTATGTTATGTCCTGAACAACTAGAAGATGAAAATAAGACCTGTGGCCAATACCGTCATAAGACCAGCCCTACAAACATCAGTGCCAGTGACATCCGCGAGAAGGAAAAAGACAGTAGAAGTGAAGTGATGCAGGACAGTCAAAATGTTCCAACTTTCCCCACACGAGTAAAATTTGAATGTGAACATTTCCCAAACTATGCATTTCCGAAATATTGTGATAACTTGCTATGCAATGGCCAGGGTACTATTGTACTTCAGTGCCTACAATGTGAGACAAAGTACCACCAAGAATGGATCAGTGACATGGGACACAAATCATTTTCAGAATTTACATTTATTTGCTTGTCGTGCAACACAATTTCAACAACAAATAGGCAGGGCATAAACAGAACACAAAATGTAACTGCAGGCACCCCACGTGACCAGGTGTTGAACTTGTTAGGACAGTGGGATAACGATGTGGCAGTGAAAGTAAACAGTAATCTTTCACAACTCATAGTGGCACAAGACACTAACAATGATACAAGTGGAGCGGCACAGAGCAGAGGAGGGAAGTGGCAGCAACACAAGGGAGGAGAGCCGCGCAAAGCAATGATGCCGTGCACTCCCGCCATGCATGTGGTAAACATAAACACAATCCTGCTACCCAAACCTACCCCAACAACCACACTGCATGCATACCAACCACCCACACAATTTTTTCCACCACCACCGCAAATGTTTCCAACACTCATCTACCCACCAACTGCACCAACCTTCCCACAAACTTTTCCAAACTTCCCACTTATCAATCCGTACATGACAACAATACCATAGACAACAGAGAGTGCACAACAAAGCGGAACCATGGAGACCAACCTACCCAAAATACTCGCCAGGACCGATTACAGCAAAAACGCTGTCCAAATTCCAAGCATTGCCCATGTTCGCAGGTACACCAATAGAATATCCAGCAGCATTCTTAGAAGACTGCATGTCCTACCTTACCAGGTACGGGGTGAGCCGAGATGAATGGGCCAGTTGTGTCGTAGCATAACTCCATGGAGACGCGCACTCTTAGTGGACATCTCTCAACCACTATGGACTTCAGTGGGAGGAGTTTCGGTGTGCATTCTAGTGCATATTCATAGGGGTTTTTGCCTCTGTACAGGCCCAGAGCAGATTGACTCTGAAAGGTCAACAATTGGGTGAGTCATTAACAGCTTTCATTATACGTAAAAATCAGCTTGTTAAACAATTTCATCCAAATTTGCCAGAGCGGGAATTGCTAGAAGTTATCATTGAAACGACTCGACCTGAATTCGAAGCAGCCTTGACGCCTTTGATAAATGGAATATAAGAAGATTTAATGCATGATGCAATTAATGCAATAATTTTCGAGAGGATGCATGAATCACCACACCATGACGAAAATGTAGTAAAAGGGCGACACGAGCAGAGAGAGGACAGTGTAAAACCATACCATTATGGCAGATAACAAAATTTTTCACCGCATTCTCTCTTAGTAATAGTGGGCAACTGCATGAGAAATTGTATAGTGGACGAATGCATTGAAATATGTATAAACAGGATCAGAAGAGGAGTGGAGCAATGGTATCCAGTGGCCAGAAGCCACAGTATCGGAACACAACAGATAATGGTAATAGCCAACAGCAAGGATAAAATCCGGACTACCCACCTCGACATCCATGTAAGTATTGTCCAACCCCACAATATCACTGACATAATAAATGCCCGAACAATCCACACATAAGGCAAATCAGAGAAGCGGCAGAACGTAAGCAACAAGGAAATGGGTTGCAGGGGTGAAGGGGCCGGATGGCTCTGACACCCCGCACACAAAAAATTCAGAAAACAAACAAAAAATTAACCCCACAACACGTATTGGTACAGAGAAATGAGTAGCAGTCACTCACATTTATCCCCATTTAAGCTTCTATCAATGGCAAATTGTACCAAGCCTAATCGATACTGCACCCTCACACAACTTCATAAGACTGCACTTTGTAGACAAGCAGGACTTTACGCCTACAGATGACATGATCTGATTAGCTACAAACGAGCATTGTAGTACGGCCATAGGACAGGCAATACTAACGGTCCAAGTCCATGACATTGAAGCAAAAACAACTGCCTTTGTTACACCAGAAATACACGAGGAATCTATTTTGGGGATACCATGGTTAACTGAACAACACACAATTGTGGAGCCAGCAACAAGGGGGATACATTTTGGCGCGAATGAAAGATGCAAGTGTACGATCTGGACCGCTGCCCGACAGGTAGCCTACCCGAAGTCAAGCTAGGGGAGTTTGACAATGAGGTCCTGCACCAGTACCAGGTCATATTTCAGTGCGTCTGTGACGAACACCGTGATGAATTTGGCAGAAACGACGCATTGAAGCGAACCACCGTCGCCGAGCATGCAATACCATTGATAGACAAAAAGCCTGTACAGAACAGCCCACAAGGCTATTTGCAGCACCAAACACGGACAATAAAGAGGCAAATTCAGGAGATACTTGATGATGGAGTGATCGAGCCGATGGACAGTCAGTTTAATTCCGCGTTCACGTTACCTCCGAAAAAATATGGAACTTGGCAATTCTGTGTAAATTTCCGACCAATGAACCAAGTAATATGCAGTGCACTTACACTGTATATAAGTGTGAAAGATACATTGAGCACATTAGGGCAGGCGAAAGTTTGGACAGCGTTGGATTTGAAGAGCAGATATTGAAAGGTGCTGTTGAAACTTGAAGACAGGCCAAAACTGCATTAACGACCCCAGATGGACGGCGCTTTGAATTCTGCGTGATGCCATTTGGTTTTAAATGTACACCCGCAATATTCCAGGCAATGTTGGCACGTGTGCTGGATGGTATTATTGGAGAGTATATGCTGGCATATTTCGATTACATAATTATCTGGTCAAACAGCTGGGAGGAACACACGCTTCGTTTGGCCGTAGTCCTGGAGAGGATCGCAATCAATGACCTTACATGCTCGAGTGAGAAATGCCATGTGGGTAAAACCAGCATAGATTTCTTAGGCCATGTAGTCAATCAGGAGGGAAACCGGCCAAATCTGGAACAATTAAAGCTTATTGAAAACTATCCACAGCCGAAAACACGTAAGCAGCTATGAATGTTTTTCGGACTCATTAATTGGTTGCGCGAGCACATTCCAAGGTTCGCAACACTCACTGCACCCTTGACAGAACAGTTGTCAATGCAGAGACGGTTTCAGTGGACGAGCGAGATGGAGAAAGCATTCTCAGATATAAAGCGTGAATTCAGATCATGTCTGACATTAGCACGTCACGACATGTGCAAGTATTTGTACCTTCAATCTGATGCAAGCCAAGAGGGAATAGGTGCAGAATTGTACCAGGTTAGCGACAGTGCGGAGAAACACATTATCGACTTTACGAGCGCGAAACTGGGGAATACCTCGAAGTCGTTTGGGCGGTCAAGAAATACAATATGTACCTTGAGTACAAGAGGTTCACACTAAAGACCGGCAACTGGTGCCTTGTGAGGTTGCATAGTATGCGGAAGCAAGGTGTAAATTCACGCGATGGGCGTTACACTTGCAGGCCTATGACTTCGTAGTGGAACATGTGCCCAGGAAAGAAAATAACTGGCAGATGCATTGTCCCATAATGCGAACAATGGGGTAATTGTCTGGGATGAAGCAGGATAGAAGGGCACCTGCAACAATGAGGGTTTGTTTAGCGACTTGTACAAGGAAGTTGTGAAGGTGCAGAGAATATGCCGATTCACGCAGGAAAAGATGAGCCAATATGAACAGCAAGAAGAGGAGGGATGGCACATCGTAGATGGCAGGTTGGAGACCTGTTCTGTTCAACAGCTGGGGAAGTGGAGGGTGTATGTCCCTATGTGTGCGAGGGATCAAGTCTTAGCCTATTCGCACTGTGGCAGCATGGTTGGACACCCAAGCATCGAACAGATGGTCAGGAATGTGCGCGACCATTTTTTTTTTGGCCAGCCTAAGCAAGGGTATGAGGAGATATGTACAGCAGTGCCAGGAATGCAACTTGTACAAAACACGTCGTGCAATCAGGAGGCAGTAACAGCGGCCATGCATGCCTCGTAAACCATTTGAGACAGTATGCAGATGAGTTAATACCCAAGGACGAGAGGGGGTAAATGATTTCTTGTCGTGGTGACCGATAATGTTTCACGATGGATGGAGGTGTACACCATTAGCGGGGCGAGAACAGGGACAGTGGCAACAGTTCTATAGGAGCAATTTTTCCCATACTGGGGATTTTTGTATAACCTGCTGACAGATAATGGTGTGCAGTTTACTGGTCAGAAGTGGAGAGAGCTATGTACCAGATGGGGCATTAATCACATCACAAAGGCTGTGTACCACCCGAGGGTCAACCCGACGGAGCATTGGAACCAAGAAATAAAAGCTCATTTACAGCTATGTGTAGGCGAACACCATGCCACCTTGGCAGACCACATTCCCGTCATCCTCTACACATTTAGGAGGAGAGTAAATGTGACAACTGGGAGATCACCCGCCGAAATACTGTTAGGCCATAATCTATGGCTAATGGGGGAGGCAAAATGCCTGCAACAAGAGGACAGTAGCGAGATGCCGAGCACCGTTACACAGAGATGACAACGGCAGAGATGCTTACGCTAAGTGAGACAACAGCAAGATCGTTATGCGGCAAGATGGCTACTGGTCACGAACCTACCACCACCAAAACTACATGCAAGGCAAGCGGAGAATGTACGGACGCACACCCAGTCCACAGCAAAGAAAGATTTTTGTTCAGGGTTAGCAGCATGGTGGAGTGGGTTGCATTACATGCTACAAATGCATGGGCCGACCACGTATACAGTCAGCAAGGGAAGGAGGAGGCGAGGGTACATCAGGACGATATCCGGCTAACCCCAGGTGCCATCGAAAATGAAGTCAGTCTCGGTGTGTCCTGACCCCACGATGGTGCAGGCCATGACGAGCTCAGGGTGAAGCGACAGGAGAGGTGTGGCAGTACTTCAGGGGAGAAACCCAGCAAAGGTTCCTCCCATGTGCACCAATGAAGGATCACCACCAGAGGTGAGGCAGGACGGAAACACCGTGGTCGAGCTCCAGGGGGAGAGTAGCGGAACAGATGTTGCATCAGCACTTCAGAGGGATGCAGGAGAGGAGGAGGAAAATGCACAGGAGTTACCCAGTGTCAGTTCGCCTCTCAGGGAACCTGTAATGCTTCTGGAGCAAGTGCAAGAGCAAGAGGAGCGTGATGAGCATGTGCAAGTGCAGGTGGAGGAAACACAAGGAGAGCAAGAGGAGCTGGAGCAAGCAAGCAATCACAAGGTGCATGTAGATAAGCAGGTTCAACCAATGCAAGATGTTAATGGAGGTGCAAGTGTGTTTGGAGGGGCTGTTCAGCCGGGTCGCACCCAGAAACGGCAAACTCAGCAGGAGGAAAGCAGGAGCATGGAACGAGACAGCGAGGGCAGCGAGTTGGGTAGCTCGCATTTCCTTTGTCAGTCGCGTTGGCGGGCACACCCGCCACCACTGTGCTCCCACCTCTAAGGCAGTTTGTCTGGCCGTAGCTTGCAATGCCACCGCAGCGAGGCTGCACGTAGAGTGTACTATCGGTCGGTGGAGCGATCAGGCGCACAGGAAGTGCAAGAGCATGCTGACGCAGCACAGCCAGTGGTTGACATGGCAACCAGAGACGCCGCGGAGGAGCACAAAATAGGCCAACTATTTTTGATCTGAGAGTCCAAGGCCTAATTCACATATTGTTTCTTATTATTATTAAAGAATTTATTACTTATTTTGTTTTTATTTGCGTGTTAATTGTTTACAGTGCAATGTAAATGTGTCATTACTAATTTCATCAATCACCTAGTGTTATGTCCATTCCATTCACAAAAGTTTTTTATTGCAGGGTTGTTTTTGTGTTTTTCAAATGTCTATTTAATTATTAGCATGTTCCAAGGCAAAGAAATGCAAGTAATGTCAGAAAGTAGCTCCGTTTCGGCGCATGAGCACGTGGAGGCGAGCCCGTGCATCAAGCAGGAAGTCAGTCAGCATGTAGCAACCAACGGAGTTGGAGTGCATGCGTGAGCTCTGGCATTTCTTGCGCACACCAGGCGGCCTTCAATATTTTGCATCTGGACATTAACTACATTAGACTCTAATTATCTCGGAACCTTATCTTTATCTCAGCTGACTGGTAAGCCATCTCCTCTCTTCTCGCGGGAATAGCTTCGCCCCAGGGAGCTTTATTTTGTAGTAAACATTGTTTGTCGCAAGACATTTTCGCAGTTTTACAGCATGGCCGGTCATAATAGCCAATAGCGTTTTGTGTAAAGTGTCCCCCACAGAGGGAGGTGTAGTTTATTGCAACAAATATGTCTGGGAACTGAACAGTACATAATTTATTTACGATCGCATCATGTGTGTCACGGGACGAGCCCTTACAATTCATGCTCACTAATTTTATGTAAGTCTTTAATCTGCAGGTGTTCACAAGTGTTGTTTCGCATTGTATGGGCGTGTGGAAGGCCCTGACAGCCCACATGCATGTGATTAAATTGACCTCTGGTAAAATCAAAACGGCAACTCCCACACCACATGTCAGATCTGCAATGATCGATGGAGGTTCTAATCCACGCTCTTCTGCCTGATGACTCTCGGGATGGTGAGTGGGAGGAGCATGATGAGAAGAGGCAGTCAATGGTAACAGTTCCGGACAATATAAATGCACTGGAATTTGACCTGGAAGAACTAACCACAATGGTAAATAACATGAAAAATGGCAAAGCACCTGGAAGGGACGGGATAACAGCAGATATCATGATAAGGTGCTATTCCAGGATCAAGGATATCCTACTTGAGATATATAATGACTACTTTCAGATTGTTGTGTTTCCTTCCCCTTGGAAACACGGTTGCCTCAGAATACTTTATAAAGGCGATGGCAAGAAACCTGATGTACCTAAGTGATACTGGCCTCTGATGTTGCTTCCGGTACTGGGCAAATTATTCGAGAAATTGGTCAACAAAAGGCTTATTATGGCTTTAGAGGTAGAAGGTACAATGAGTGAAAAGAAGTAGGGGTTCCGAGAAGGCACAGGAACGGACTTTGTCCTTCTTGAAGTCATGAAGACGATAAGAAAGACCATGATGTAGTATGAGTTGCGTATCTTTTTGGATATCTCTGGGGCCTTCGATAATGCCTGGTGGCCAGAAGTGATGTTTCAGTTAAAACAGAAGAGGTGTTCAGCGAACATATATAGGGTCATTCAGGATTCCTTTTATGATAGGCAGAGTGTATACTCTACCAAAACTGTGCAGGCAAGGAAAATGGTAGCAAAAGGATGTCCACAGGGGTTGGTCCTAGGACCAATATTATATAACATATTGTTTGATGGATTTTTGGAGCTGGGTCTCCCGCCTGGGTGTACACTCTTTGGATGTGCAGATGATGGCTTAATGCTGATATCAGGTGACTCCATAACCTCATTAGAATAAAAAGCAGCAGAAGTAATGGACATGATCCTGGATTGGTCAGCAAGTGTTAGATTACAATTCTCCACAGAGAAAACAAAGACCATGCTGCTAAAGGGGAAGCTGAAAATGCCATTGACTGTCCGCCTTGGCAGGTACTCTGTTAAACATGTGTATGAATGTAAGCACCTGGGAGTCATCATGGATGACAAGATGAGTTTCCTCAAGCACATTGAGAATGTGTCAAGGAAAACTGTAGTGGTATTCCATAAGCTGCGAAGAATAGGGAATATGAGATGGGCCTTAAACATAAAACTTTAAAGACGATATACAGAGCAGTGTTTTTGCGGCCATTGTGACCTACAGTGGTGTGATGTGGAACCACAGGGCCGAGTTGGTGCATCATAAGAGAAAACTCATTAGTGCTTAAAGGGCAGCACTACTGGCTGTAACAAAGGTGTACAAAACAGTGCCAAATGGGTCACTCCCAGTGATTGTGGGTGTGTTGCCGGCGAACTTGTTAGAACCATGGTGAAGAGAACATGGGTTGCGAGACTGCCAAATGGAGATTGTGAGGACATAATGGAGAACATCCTATAATAATGGTAGGCAAGATAGGATGAGACATAAAAACGAAGAATGACATGAGTTGCTGCCCAACACCAGAGTAAGATTGAAATGTAAGTGTATTAGTGTTAAACCCTACAGTATGCAACTGTTAACAGGCCATGGCAACTTCAAAGTGAAGTTACACAGTCTGCAGCTTGTGCAATCTCCGCTGTGTCACGTCTGTGGAGTAGATGACAGTACAACATGTGTTCACAGAATGTCTGAATGCAGAATACATTAGAAAATGGCTGCATGAAATGACAGAGATAAAGGACATTAGCTTAAGATCAGAAAATGTCATGATTGATAAAGCTCTCCATAATATCTGGGAAGAGTTGGCCCCAGTACCACTAAGAGGAAGCACTTCATATTAGTGGTGGCAGATAACTTTTCGAGGTGGGTGGAGGCATACACAGTCAGTTGTTTGTGCATGGTAAATATTGTAAAGGTGTTGAGCAATGGCATTTTTCTGATGTGGGGTTACACCAAAAACATCGTAATGGATAATGGCTCACAATTTACTGGAAGGAAGTGGGGTGACATGTGCACTCGGTGGGAGGTGAAACACCGGAAGACAGCCAACTACCACCCTAGGGTGAACCCCACAGAGCACCATAATCAAGAATTGAATGTTCAGGTAAGGCTCTGTGTGGGCGAACAACACGCTATGTGGGCAGACCACCTGCCAAACACCCTCTAAACCCTCATATGACATGTGAATACCGCCTCTGGGAAGTCACCAGTGGATGTCGTATTGGGGCATAACCTGCATTTGCCAGGCAAGGCATATTCACTGTGGGTGAGAGAAAGCAGTGAGCCAACGAGCAGCGATGTGCAACAGAAATGACGTCGGCAACGACTGTGTGATGTACATCAACACCAGGAGCAGCACACTGGCAAATGGCTGCAAACAACTATGCTACCACTGCTAACTTTAAATGCAGGTTAGCCTACATGCGAGCACACCCACAATCTGCCACCCACAAGGACTTGTGTGCAGGATTTGCACCCAAGTGGAGTGGGCCACACAAGATCATCAGATGTCACGGACCAACCTCCTACTCGGTCCGGCTTGGGCAGAGAAGAGTCAAGGTACATCGGGACAACACCCGGCTTGCAACAGGTGATGACACCAATGAAGTCGCACCCAACACCCTGCAACCTCATGGCGGCAACAGCAATGCCTAACTCCTTCGGGCAGCAGGAGAAGAAGCAAGTACATCAGCATCAGTACCTCTCGCAGGAGAGTCTGCAATGGACCATCAACTTGAAGAAGCAAGTACATCAGCATCAGTACCTCTCGCAGGAGAGTCTGCAATGGACCATCAACTTCGCGACTAGGAGGAAGTACCACCCCTGACGGGCCTGGACGACCACACATCTGCAGAGCAGCCCGGGGTGGGTACTGAGGAGGAAGGTACATCAGTACCTTGCAGCAACATGCCACCAGCTGGGACAGAAAGTCCGGGGTCGCCCCGTACAACAGTGCCTTGCAGGGAGTCTCCGACGGCCGACCTGGTTGTCATTGATGCCTACAAATGCTCTCCCGCATCCACCAGCTCCCACACAGGTGCCAGCACTTCCAGTGGCCAACCCACCTGCTGATGCCACGACGCCCATCGTTGCGATGCCAACAACATCTCAGACAGCCATCATCCCGACATTGCCTGCATCAGGTGGCAGCCCGGATCCCCCTGTCGTAATGTCGATGGTTTCAGGGTGGGCTTCGGGATTGAGCACCGCCAGCTAGGAAAAGGACGTCTCGAGCAGGTCCACAGCAAGTGTGCTGTCACCAGAAAGTAAACAACTCCCTCTGGTCGCTGTCATACTGGGTCGCTCCTGGTGACAGCGTGGTCAATGCGACACACACAGTTGAGCAGAAGTAAGCAGTGACGGAGTGAGCGCAAGTGATGAGTCAACCGGCTCATTACACTTCCATCTGACACATAGGTGAAGACAGTCATTATCAGCATGTGTCACATGCAGGGTAATTCAAACGCCCTACATACCAGCAGGCCACTTTGTGCATCAGTACCAATGGTCACCACAGCTACCTGTCGCTAATGCAGTGTGCCCGTGTGTGTTGCGACCAAGACAGCAGGGGGAAAACCCACATGCTGCACAATAGTAGGGGAGCATAATGCATTCCATATGATTTTTTCATGGAAGGTAGGTGTGACTACATGGGATGCCTTTCTTATATTGTACACAGTGGTATGGTATCGGGTGTTCCCCTCAGAAATTTGGGGTTTGGTTTTTATAGCTTTGGAAATCCAAAATGGCTGCCAGAATGACATGAATATGCAAAACTATGCATATTTACTCCGAGAGTGCTTTCACGCGAAAAATGAGTAAGACATTTAAATGCGTAAGACATAAAATGGAAAACAAAATTGATCCTTATAAAGTTTCTGATATTAAGTTCAAGGTTGTGGTGTCTGTGAAGATAAAAATGCACAAAACAAGAGTATATTGCCTCCAGGAGTACGCCAACGGAAAATAATGCAAAGAACCTTTTTTATTCTACATAAACGATTGAACAAAAAATCCCAACACAAATTGTCTGATATTTTTATTCAGTTAGGAGCTATAGGCAATCAAAGTTAAAGTTGTGATTTTCATGAAAGTATGAACATGAAAACAGAGTGAATTGCCTGCAGAAGTACTCGATTAAAATATTGTGTAGGGCAATTTTATTATACATAGAAAACTATCAAAACTTGACTATCGATTTTATAATATCTTGATCGGTTTAGGCATTGTGGGTCATTAGACTTCGCATGGGGGTCTGATATGATTTAACACATCAGAGTTTTACAACAGGTATTTATAAAACCACATGTTATTGTTCTGCAGTTATTTGCTTTACAAACTTCTGCATATTTAAAAACATAACAATTCCCAAACAGCTTCTTGTCTTTTCAACTATACAACAATAAATCTACGTTATTTACAATTCGCCAACCTCTTCTAGTGTATCCTCATCTAAGTTGCATGATCATGGTTGTCACAGATGTCTTCCTTTCCTCCACACACAGAGAGTTCAGTGTACCTAAGATGTCGAGAAAGGCATTTGCATGGCGGAGTACACCTTCCTTTAACATAACTACATCTGATAAGCTGAAGGGCATCCTGTGGAGCACATGGTAGAACACACATCACAGGAGTGTAATGTGGGCCTTCCTGTTGTAATTCCCATCCGAAGTCTGTCGGTGAAGGCAAATCCATGTAATGTTCATAGTGAACTCTACTAATATAGGCCATAAGAGAAGCTCTAGAAGGTGGCAATCGTTCTCCCTGAGTGTCTTTTTTTGAAAACATTCACCGCCTAAGCTCTCCGATATCGGAGATTTGTGTATTAGGGTCATAAACTTGACATATAAACTTTTCTATTAGAAGCCTGTCATCATAAACAAAGTTTTGAAAGCATCCAAGTTTACTAAGTGCTTAAAGAACATTGTATTCAACTGTGTTGAAGACTTTCCAAAAATAATTTTTTCCTTTGTTTGCCAAACATCCTGTGGTGTCACATCCGGACAGTGCATGTAGACCTAGTAAATCCGATGTTTTTTGGGACCCACGGATTCAGTTACTTTGCTGAGGTTGATCTTTCTTCTGTGCGGCCCAACTCCTATTACGAACATGGTATCCTGTGGAAAGTATTTGTACCACCACAAGGAAAGAATGAAGACATCTGCAGCTGGAGAATGAATGTGTAGTTGGGTGGTACCACGACGAGAAGCATATAGAGGGCAAAATAATTTTTGTGTCTGCTTCCTCGTGATTGCTTTTGAGTTCATCTGTACACTGCCATCTGAAGACATGGCCATTTCTCTCCAAGATACAAACAAGCATTTTTTTTTCTTTCAGATGCGTGCTGCATTGCTTTTTCAGACAAGTAAGCTGTTAAATTATTCTTGGTTGTAATGTGCGAAAGCAATTTCTTCAATGATGTCTTGCCAATGTAAGTTGTATCAGTGATCTTGAACTGGATTGATTGTTCTTTGCTTCTTTTTTCACACATTGCAGATTTCAGGGAATCTGCTCTGTAAGTATCGAAGACCAAGTGTGTTTCATCATATTTTGACAGTGTATAGTCCAACTTCTTGTTGAATTCAATCGCCAGGTCGTTACACATCTTAATATGTGTAGACTATTTCATGGCCTGTAGTTCTGCCCTACCATCTACAACAGCTACAGTGAGTTTTTCAGGGGCGTTTTAAAGTGATAAATGTCTCGAAGCAACGTGTAGTCTGTCCGTGGGTGGTTGTAAGATATTGATAATGTCTTCTCCAAGTGCACAATTTTCGTTGTCTTGAACTTCAAGTAGTTTCATTAATTTGCTTTTGTTTGTACACAAGAGCTGAGACCCATCTAAAGCAAACATGGAACAGAGAACTACTGGAAATTCATAAGTGCCTAGGGATTCCTTAAGATTTATGTCTGGACAGCTTCTCGATGCTATCAGCAGATGGGTGCACAATGATCGATCTGCTTGTAGCTGAATTACTATTTCAGAAACTTTAGTCGACATACTCTTACTAGCTGTTTAACACAAATTTAATTTCACCAGTGTCATTTTCTCCCAGATATTGGTTTTGTCAGATTCAATCCGCTCAGTTTTGAAGATGTCATATAACTACATCCCAACTCTTGCCATTCTTAATACATCATTCTAAATTTCTTCACCGAATACTGATTTTGAACTGAAGTTGATTAGGCGGGGACAATCATATGACATAGGATCTGTTTAATGCTTTATTGCATTGTAAACTACTTGCACATCACTGTTTTGTTGTTTTGACTTCGATGTTGTTAGTTGGTGATGATTTAAGCGAACATACTCTGGCAACCCTACTATGTTTTTGCTTCTCTGGTCAACCGTGACAGTTCAGGAAAAGTTAAAAAAAAAATCCTTGCCAGTGCCGTTTTGTTTTGGGTGATATTCGCAAGACTGCCCATAACTTTCATAACTCTATTTTCCTGTTCAAGAGCCTCGTCAGCACCTAGAGCACAAAATTGAAATGTGCCCTTGTTAACAACCCAGTTACCTCTCATGAACTGTGCCCATAGATAAGGATCTGTGTTTTCTAGCAGTTTCATTTCAGCTATTATACTTGCATATTTTATTAACTCAAGAGCAAAAGATTACTTTACAAAATTTCAAGTGCAGCTAGATGTAGCTCCCAGTTTCCAGATCTCGCCTATGCCATGTAAAGCAGAATATTGTAGATAATTTTAATGTATTGCTGGACAATTTGGAAGTTTGGTTTCCCATCTCCTTAAACACTATCGAGTTCTTCCATTATATATAGTATATCGCTGTTCTTTAGTGACTCTAAAGCCGGCCTGTGCACATAATTTATTTCTTGAATACGATCTGCTTGCAGGGCAACAATCAGATTTTGAGTCTCCCTACCACATTCCTCTTTTGCATCTTCATGCTGTATTTGAAATACATGAATATAGCATCTAAAAGAGCAAGTATTAAGGTAGTATGTGCTACAACTCCTCGCCTCACTTGTTTCCCTGCCAGGATCTGAGATATTACTGTATCACTGTATAAATCAGCTAGGGCACATTCCAGTTCTGTCCTATCTATAAATGTACCTATTGCGAGTAACATTGCCATAATGATGTGCAGTTCTCCAGGCCTGAGTACCAAATCTTTTGAAAGATATTTCGTGCCATAACCAGTTTACAAATTGGCCTGTAAAGTTCAAGATCTAAAGTGACAACAGTTTTCGAATGCGAACCTGTAATTGCATTTGTTACTGCTTCCAGCTTTTCCATGCATGTAATTTGCGTCGAACTAGATGATGGACTGCTGTCTGAGAGGGAGTACACATACTCTCTTTAAACACATTGGCTTGCTCACCAAGGAATGATAGGCTGACCATGTGAGTATTAAAGCAGGACTTGAGAATATTGTATCAGTTCCAGTAGGATTGGTATTGTTCTCATTCAGATCATGAAAATCATCATTTAATGTTGTCAGAGATTTGTATTGCTGTAACTTTAAGTATCATCCATACAATATCTTCAAGCAGGTTTGACTCTAATAGTTCCTTTTCTTTTGATTTTACACTAACCTTACAGTATATTTCAGGCACCCATAATTTTTGAGAAAGAGATACATTACTGTGTGAAAGTCCTGTTAATGATTTCGGGATTGTGTCGAGTGAACATCGCGATGGCGGCTCTGAAAGAATGAGTGGCTCTCAAGCATCAGTCTCACTGTCTTCTTGGTACACAACCAATACTATACCACGAAGAGTGCCCTTGCCATAAGGAGTATCCTCCTGAAAGTTTATATTGGCATGAAGCAGGTGAAGAGGGGGAAAGAAAATAGCCTGGAATAAAAGGGGAAAAATGAGGAAATGGGGAGGAAAGAAGGGGTGGAGAAGAAGGAGAGGAGAGGGAGGACGGTCAATAGGAGAAAGAGGTAGAAGAAATAAGGAAAAGTTGACTATAAACCCAAACACTAAGGACAGTAGTTCCACCTAAAATTCCTCCAAATCACCAAACTCCACCTTACAGCTTAAAGTCGATGATTCACCTTAAAATAGGGGTCTTCAGGGTGCCCACAAATACCCTATGTGTACTAGTGATTTTACTGAGTAAAGTCCAAGCCAGCAGCAGACATCACCACCACTTTAACTCGGCGGGAACCTGAGGGTAAGTTTACTTGCTCTGGCAGCAAAGAGGAATCGAAAGGATTTTTTTTGGGGGGGGGGGGGATATAGAACACGTTTAGTGACTCTGTTTGTTGGTTCTACAAAATTCACCACCTAGGATGTGACAGCTGATATTCTTCAGTAATGGCCGTCTATGTAAACCTTATATTATTTGGTGTGCTGAGTAAAACCTAATAAAAATGTAGAGATATCTTAGTTCCAATCTCAATAATTGAATACTTATTTAGAGATATATAAAATGAATTATTTGATTAGATTCATATAAGAATGAAACTCACAAGTTTCAAAATAAAATGGTACAATTGATTAATAAATATATAAACTTTGTGACAATAATAAATGGAAAATAATATACATTTGGCTTCAATGAGTATTTGTATGATTTATAAAGAAAATAAAAATATGTAATTGTGAACTACATAAATTATCTGAAGACTATAAATTCATAAATAAATATGTTCCATCAATAGCAACAGGTCATTACAAAAGTTCAAAACGAAAAACAATAACTTTCCAAGGTTTTTACAAAAAAAGACAACCATTATATTTGCACCCAGGGTCGTAAATGAGCTTGTTAGTGGGCAAAGAGTTACGAAAATAGTTACCAACTTGAATAACCTTACAATGTTTATATTCGTCTCCAAGGACTATTATCTCTTACCACAGTTTATAAATTCGCTATAACTTTAAGGGATTGGCAGGTGTATAGAGTATATTTTTACATAAAAGTATTCTATGTTAAAATAATTAGATCTTAAGTTAAGTAAAATAAATAAATACTTCCAAGAAAACAAATAATAACAACAACTTTACCTCGCGACTAGAGAACAAAACACTCCCACAACTTACACAACTTACCACCTGCACGCCTCGAAAACAAAACAAAAAAATCGCCCAACCAACAACAACGACTCCTTACAAACAAATAAAGGACTACTTCTCTCTGGAAGAACACCTACTAAATCAAGAAAATTATCTCACCCTTATACAATGCTTCATAAATGACGACAATAGTAGCTGAATTTCTCGCCTGACCACTGCGACCTGACACACACACACACACACACCTCAATTGCCTTTCGTACACTCTAAACTTACTCTTATAGTTAAACTTACCCTAAGAATTAAATTTATAAGATTGACCGGGGCCATTCTTCCTGACCTCAGGAAAGAATGTCCTGATCAACCACTAACCTAAGCAAAAACAAAATTAAAGAAACAACTTAACTCATTGTGGAGAGTTCTCGGTGGCATCCTCCATACCTCGAGAGACATGCACACACGACCACCCCTCACTACATCACTTACTGCACTTCTCCCTCCCTTATCGCCCTGAACTTGCTTTAGTCCTCTCGCCACGCCTCGGCCTCCAGCCAATCAGTGGGCTGTATGCCCCCTCTGGTCACAGCCAGACCTTGAAGGAGGCATGTGACTACCTTCCCCTTTCCCCTGAACAACCATGCTTCGTCGGGCTGCGATCAGCAGGAACCGTTACCCTCGCCCCTGGTGGAACCCACATTCTGGCCAGCCACCGCCGCAAAAACACGGCGCCACAGCAGACCTCGAAACTTCTACAATCACTACTCCGCTCTCACAAAAATGTGCGAAGCTCAGCTGGCATCTGCTGAAGCACCAAGCACCCATTCCTCACATACCAGGTTCCTAAAAATCGTCGTTACAGAAACGACCAGAAGGGAACAAAATTGGAGCTTCACTTCGTCCGAGAAAGTTTTGACACTGAGAACAGTAAATTCCCATCCGACACGTCAAGCAAATTCCTAACCAGTCGACCAAGAGAGAAAAATCTAGCAGTCCCTAATGGTGAAGTGAAGGGAAAATTAAGTCTAACCACCAAACATATATTCTATCTTAACAAAATAAATAAATTTAACCCACTAAAACAAATCTTATCTCAAAAACTGATAAATTGAAACTTCAAACCCAGCATGTGTCCGAACAAAAAAATAGAAGTTTACTGGGAAAAAAATACTCATGAAATGTTATGGGCGTAACAATATTGTCTGGTGCATAGTAAACTAATCTTCCCGTAACCAAATCAGGGTGTAAGGGTGTGTGTGTGTGTGTGAGTTTCAATTCGTAGTAATTTATTATATTAAATATAATAACCTAAGTAGGAAGAAACTGAATAAGAAATTTACTCCTTGTTACTGAATGAACAGTAAGTCCCACAGCTACTTGCAATGGCATCTCCCGTGTGCGCCGAACATTTTTCCCGCTTGATGTGATTGATGACATTTCATATACAAACATTTGCGAAAGTCGTTGCGCCTTGGTTGATGATTTAGAATCTTGTTTTCCTTTACATTTCATATCCATCTGGACATGTATACGCCAGGAGGGGGGAGGGGGGTCGTTTGAGGTGTGCTTGTGTCCCTCGGCTACTAAGACATTTTGTCCAGCTGTGCACCAAGTCAGCGGAGTGTCAGTGTAAGGCATGGAATGCATGAGCACTTGTGTGCTCTCTAGGGTCAGGTAGTGCACTACAGTGTAGTGCAGTGCAAGATAAAAATAGGGCCGATGAAAAGGGCTTAGCAGCGATTGCCGTTGAATCCCTAAATTAAAGAGAAATATTCATGAACACCCCTAAAATTCCCTTTACCCAGAGTTATGTATTAAATAGTTTTTTTTTTAATGTTGTTGTTTTCCATCTCACTTGTTTCACACTTAAGTCATCAATTTATTATGCAAGTGTTTTATTTATGTTACATTAATGTATAAAATAATTAATGTAAGTAATTCCAGCTTAAGGTAAGCAGTTTGTAACTACCTAGCATTGTGTTTATAGCAAGTGTCACAGAAAGTAGTTCCTGCTTGGTGCACTTACCCCCACCCAGCAGGTTCAGGTGCCAAGCCGGAGCAGATAGTAGCTTCTAAGACTCGCGAGGGCACAGCCACATTTCGTAAGCTTTCTGGCGGCCAGCTACTTATAGACACCAATCACTTTAACTGCAATAGTGTAATGTAATACTGGAACCTTTTTGTTTTTCTGCAGCCGGAGATGCCTGCCCCCTCTCCTGTGGTTTTGTAACTGTGTATTACCTACACATAACCCCTCCCCCCCAGTCGAGTATCGATACAGCATCCTAGCTTCCATAATGCATCGAGACCCAAAAAGCATTCGTCCTCTATTTCTGCTATGTATATATACATATATATCATTCTCTATCTCAAGGTTACTGAGCTGTAAGAGTACCCTCCTCTTGCCTTTGACTGGCGTAGTCTCGCCCATTACTGTAGATAAATAACAGTGATCCATGCTCTTATCGGATGATCGCCGGGGGGAAGGCCAGAGAATGTCCGGTCTTACCACTGTTATAGTTGCTCCTGTGTCAACTATCATCTGACTAATTACATCATCTGGGCTCCCCTCCACAAATATGACATCTAAGTCCTGTTTCATTGAATGCACCTGCGAAAACATTGGGACCTTTCCTCCAGCAATCACCAACCTTTATCCCTCAAGACTGGTTTTAAAAGTTTCCCGAATATGTTGCACTCGCGCCTGCCGTTGGTGATTGCTCCCTGGTTGCTGCCACTGCTGCAAAGAAGCTGAGTGCGATGACATCTTGGGCCTCTTCAGAGCATCCCTCCAGAGACAGGTGTGACAGTCTCACGATGTCCTGCTACAGCTCCTGCAGTGGTCCCCTGGTCGTTGGGTGTGTCTTCGCAGTTGGGCATGGTGGGCGTGCCACAGGTATCGATCGCCGAATCGCAGCTCCAAAGCCGACACTAATGTGGCGTAATCTAGTCGATGTAATTCTGGCAGCGACTCCAGTATGCTCAATGTAGGTACCCTCAGTACAGCCGCCAGGTAGTAGGCCTGCTGCTCTTCAGTCCAGTCATTCAAGGCGGCAACAATCTCGAACTGGTGCTGGTATTCTCGCCAAGGTGTCTGTCCATTGTAGGGCGGGCTTTATTGTGACGCCGCCTCTACCCACCCCGTGCTGAGGCATACTCACACTGCAGAACTGCTGGGCTTCTCCTGAGATGGCTGTATTGGCGGCGACCACTACTTTCTCCTCGAAGTCCACATTCGCAGGGTTGATCTCAGTTCCTCCTCAGGTGCTGCATGTCTTCTTCCTTGCTGCTGCAGGAATTCCTGCAATTCCTTCTTGAGGGCGCTCACCTCCTGGTCCAATCTACTCTTGACACAGTTCAACTTTTCGTTAACACTGTCCATCCTTTCATACTGTAATATTAAATACAATTTTTCTTATAATGAATTGCCTCCAATCTACTTCTGACACCAGTGTTACAATTTCTCACTCTCCAAATTCAGGGAGCTAAACTAAGTTCGTTAATGAAATAAAAGAGTTAATTATAATTTCCTAATTTTATTTACTTTAACTACAAACAAAATTTTCTCAATTCAACATCTCACAATTAATCGATATCACTTACTGTTTGCAATTAATGACTTCGTTAATACTATTTATAATTAGCTCAAAGAAATCGATGAAATTAAATAATAAAAATCAGGTCCAATATACAGGGTATTAACATATTCAGTTATTTTATAAATTATGTGTCCATATTTGCAAGCTCTAATATTTACAATAAAATCCGCATTACACGTCCTCTCAGTCCCACCTCAGTTTAGTCCATGGCCCGCTAGTCTGCAATGTTCTAGACTTCTCCGAGCGCTCTCGTGCACAGCAGGCTTCCCTCATCAGGTTTCATGCTCTCTCGTCCATTCACACCAAGAACACCTCGTTCACAAACATACCACACTCCACTTCTCGCCCGCACTCAGCTAGATTGCCTTTGCCAAAAACTACGGGCCGCTGGACCGCGGCAGTGTGTATATTGTCGTAGGCCGTCACCCAGAATTTTCTCTAACTCGCGCGCTGCACCGAGCATCCTAATTCCCAGGATATTCGTGCGCCTACTACTGGTTTAAGCTTATTCGGCAATGGAAAAGGGGGGGGGGGAGGAGGGTCTGTGACGCTCAGACCTTGTGTGATGCTAGCCAGTCTCACAAGAATATTCTTGCACCTGCAGTCGGCTTCTTCAGCGGGGTGGGGGAGGGGCTGTGACACAAACAAGTTTCACCTCTGTCAGGTATTCACGGGCTTCCCAGAAGGGGGCGGACAGGGCAGCGAGCGCGTCGTTCCAGGAAGAGGGGAGGATCGAGGTGGGTTATCCCAGGCCACGTATAACGGAAGCCGGTGGCTGGTGCCAGCTGCAGCCTGTAACAATATGAAGTATTGAGGTACAAACATGCGGATTTCCATTTAAAAATAGACAAGAGTCTCGATTGGGATGAAATGTGAAGAAGCGAGTGAGGGAGGCTGTATTCTCTACTTCCGCACCCCCCTCATCCTTGAAATGTTTGCTTCCTACACCCATGAGGATCCCGAACTACTATGGTTTGAGGAGCAAGAGAAATGGAAAGAGCAATTCGAGGCTTGATTTATCGGGTTCACGCCTCAATTTGGTGATTACTGCTCGATCCCGAAGCCCGTCATTAGATCATTGACAATCCATATAACACATTACAGTTACTTGTTATACATTGAAAATCTTACTTTATGTTCACTTGAATTGCCTCATTACCTGAGTATAGACACTTTTAAATTCACTCAAGATCGGAAGAACTTATATCATCAAATGATCATCTCTTTTTTTTTTTAGTTCAGTTATGTTTAAACATGTTCAGCAATTAATCACATTTTTTTTTTTTTAAATTCCTACTTCAATATTAGATTGCATCCTTGTTACACTTAGAAAATCTCATATTTCATATTTATTCCATTGTTTAATTTATCCATTATTTTTCATATAACTGAATTAATTTTGGTTCAGTTAGAATTTTATGTGAACTGCGGACCCTGAGTTCCAGTATGATCATACAAATTGTTTTTATTTGCGTGATTCGTTTAGTGAAAACAACAGATACTAGAAATTTGAGCAAATATTTTACTTCGGCGAGGAAATGTGTGTGTAATTACGAGCACGCCCGATAATACCCTGCGAAATTAGATGGGAGAGACGAACTTAGAATAACTTACCAGACTGGATGCTGGAAATGTCAGGAAAGAGAGAGTGATATCTCATATTTCGCAACAGGCGATTAACTGTGCTGGGACAAGCCTTTGAATGCATAAATTGGCCACAGCGGACGATATATCACGTGAACAACAACCAATCATGAACGAACAGTGTGAAAATCATTAAATCACTAGCGTAGTCTAGTGGTAGTGGTGGGGTGTATTTACAGTGAGTAAATCGTAGCGAGTTGGTTAGGGGGTTGAGGGGTAGGGTGTAATATAAAACCAATTATTCGTTGGATGGGGTTAGTTGGGTGGGTGGGAGTTCGGCAAGATAGACAATGATATATATAGAGAAGGGGGGAGCAGCTTGCCTACTAAATAACCAATGGAAAAAAATACTTCTGCTACCCAGTCGTTTGCTGGTAATCGTGTCAGGAGGATGTTTGTCCCACTATATTTATGGGAATGCAACATGTAAGTGTTAACATTTTTTTCCTCATTTTACCAACATTTTTTTTTTTTTAAGAATTTATTATTTGTTTTATAAAACATTACATTTTTATTACATTAATTTTACTTTTATATTATTCTCCCTCTTTTGGGGCACTTTTGTGAATCCATACGATTTTGTATGTTTTTCTCCATTTTTGTGCTCAAAGGCCACTCTGGGGCAAAGTCAAGGTCATATATAATGAAGATGGAAGTTGGAGTCAATAATGTAATTTTCCTCCAATTTTTAAAACTTTCATAAGCATTTTTGCAAGTTTTCTTAATTTTTCGGGTTCACGATCACTCAGGTTCAAGATCAAAGTCACGGATATCCAAAATGGCAATCGTGGTCAATAATAAAATTTTACCATCATTTTTTAATATTTTTGTCCGGAAATTTTGTAGATTTTTCTGGATCTTTCGACTTAAAGATCACCCCAAGTTCACTAAAGGTCAATGTTATGTGGTATCCAAGATGATGGTAGGGTAGGTAATGTAAACAAATTGTTAAGCTTGGCTGGGATCCTTCAGTCCGCCTGTCATTTTCTGTGAGACCCGTCACCTAGTTGCTGATTTTGGGGCATTTCGAAATTTTTTTTTTAAATTTTTGTGGAGAATACGTGATATTTTTTTACACAGGGGCCAGTTGGCGCCCTGCTCGAATCTTAACCACCCCCCCCCCCCCCTTACACGAGTCCATTCCTTTACCTTCAATTTCTGAAAAAAAATTTCATTTGTCGGATGACGTCAGACTGTGTGTGGATTTATCCACGGTGAGTGCAGGAGTAGCCTTAAGCTGGTTCCACAACAATGCGTTGCGTTGCGATGTGTTGCGATGAGCGGTAGCCAATCAGGATGAAGCAGATTTCGTCGCAGCGGTTCGGCGTCAAGTGCGTTGCGTGAAATTCTTCCGTTGCGATTTTCGGCATCAGCCTGCGACGGAGAAGAAGAAGAATAAGTGTATGTTTACAAGGAGAATAAAAACATATTTTTTATTTTATTTTATATAATTTGAAAACGACGATCGCGTTTACGCCTTATTCGTAGTTGTATTTTTCTTTATTGCTGCATGGATATGCAAAATAGAAAACAAGGCTTCTTTTAGACATTAACAATATCATAAAATTCTTTTATTAACATCAAAATATTCATACTTCGTCTTATTATGGCTCGTTCCCGCTAGTTTTCGCCACACATTGCGTTCATATTGCCCTGTTTTTATCTTCTACCACTTAAAACATACAATTTAAACTTTTTACGCGTGTTTTTGTTACATTCGTGAGGTCTGAAAATGTAATTTCCACCCTTAAACTAGATAGCAGCACCATCTCAGACGGCGTCTGTCGCCGACAGATCATCGCTTCATTGTGAAACAGCGAGTATAGGTATAGCTCGTCGCAGCCCAGCGCAACACAACACACTATTGTGGAACCAGCTTTAGGCGGCTGTTCTGAAATGTGCATGGTTCACTGATCGCCCTCGAGCGAGAGCCCAGCATAGCATACACTTGTCTGATAATGTATTATTTTCCCATATTTAACACACACATATATTCACGAGCCAAGCTAGTAAAGCTGCAACGTTTTAAAATAAAGTAAATATGTTACGTAATACGCCTATTATTGTTGTTACTTGCATGTAAGAAACATAGTCAAAATCTATAGTCTATTCACAGTTTCTTCATACTTTTTGATTCAAACCTTTGGAAAAGCACCCCATGTATGAAAGTGTTTGTTGGTTCCTTAAATATGCCTACATGTATCACAAGCGTTTTATACTTCTGTCAATGTAAAAGTACCTTATTTTTGGTTAATTTTAGATTTTAATCATATTTTGTCTATAAATAATAATATTCCGTTTATAACTAGTATGTATCAATGCAGAGAGGAAACAGGTGTGTTGGTAATGCCTAGTAAGAAATAGTTCGCATGCGAAATATTATTACACTGAGTGCGCATGAATATGGTGCGTTGGACTTTTGCTGTCATTTTCAAAGCTTTGTTTCAATGAGGTGGAGGAATATTTTGGGAGTAGAACATTAGCAGGGCTTCAGAAAAGTCCCTAGTATACACAGTTCACTGTAAAATGAGCACTTTTGAAAGCCCTGCTTATGATCTACTTGTATACGAGGTTGTGTATTCCTCCATCTTATGTAAAATTAACATTCCCCTGGGCCTCATCACTTTATTCATACGTCGGTCAAGTGAAATTGTGAAATTATTAAGAAAGTAAATACTTAAAAAATCTGCTCATTTTTACTCTTCCATGCATTAAAAAAAACAGAACGCGAAATAAATAATTTTAAGTTATCACAAATGGTTATCTAACATTTTTTTTTCGATGTTAAGATATGGAACTATATTTCCATCTATCGTTATCAACTTTACTGGACGAATATCTCTCAGTGCGCTCAATAAAATAATGCATGCGGGGGCAGTGACATTTTTCTAAGGTTAATTTCTAAAGTGCTCACTTTATCATGAACAGCCTTTAACCGCGAGTGGTATTAATTCAACGTCCACAAATTTACATGTCTCTCCGGCGTTGTAGTATGAAACTACTTTACTGCCAGTTTTGCTGGAGTTTTGCCAGTCAGCGTGTGTTTGTTAAGGGGCGTATTTAAGGGAAATGCACAATGCGCACGTGGGCCCTATATCCTTTACAAAGTTTCAATATTATTATTTAGACAGCAAACCAACCTATAAAAATATATATCAGTGGTTATCAGTCAATATTCCGTTATATGTGTTAATCATAAATTCTTCGCCTAACCTGTAAAAAAAAACTCGTTTTTGTATGAACACACACCAACAGTGGTCACTAGGTCAATAGGTCCTTCGATAGCTAAATGATGATATAAAATTATGAGAAAAATGTAGTGTCCTTTTAGGCCCTTTCACACGATCGAAATTTTCTTCAAACAACATTACATTTTTATTTAATTAAATTCATTGAATTCTATATCACGTCATATTAACGTTTTCCTTCAATATTTTCGTTTCGAACATGTTCTGGTTTTTCTTGAATCCAAAATTTCAGTCGGCCATCGCATATTCTCTGACAATAATAATGAACGTATTCTCATTATAATAGAGTTGCATGCAACAATAAGGTCACGTATTTTTTAAAAGAAAATGTACAATAAAATTAAGAGAATTTGTTGTGGGTTAACCAATTATTCTCGTATTGTGCATGAGAAGCAGATATTTCTAAAAATTTACTATTGGTATTTTTTAAACTGGTTTCATTAAAATGTTTGTGATAAATTTTCATGTGGAGATTTGAAAGTTTATTGAATGCAGTTCATAGAATGGCAAATTAAGTGATTTTTTAGCCCAATAAATTTAATTCAAGTAACTGGATTCAATAAATATTTGATCTTGTGATATAGTTTTTTTTTCTACAATGAGTTGTGAATACGCCATTTTGTCAGCGAAATTACATGCAGTTACAGAACTTTAATGTCGATAACTTCTCACTTAATCGCGAACCAACCGAAATAAGTTTCCGCGACTAATGGACGAAAATGTGGAAGCAGGGTTGCCAGATTTGTTTTGTTGAAGTCTCCTAAATGGCTAATCTATTGTCCTCCAAATGACGTCCTCCAAATGACGCCCAATTTGGTTACACTTTATATTAAAAGATTTTTAAAAATATATTGTAGGTTTTTCATGCAATATTTTATATGCATAAAAAACAAATAGTTTTAAAATTTAAAAATGATATAGTCCTACACAAAAAAAAAAAAAAAAAAAAAAAAAAAAGTAAAACTCATGAACAATCGCTTGATATTCAATTTGTCTATTCATAGAGATCTGAAAATGTCGTGAGTCCAATGACCTGCAGGCTAGATTCTACAGTCTTACGTACAAATCGTTGATTTTAACTGTGCATTGGTTGTCTGCTGTCACTGTGGGAGGCGACGATTGGGCCAGCGTCCTCCAGGTGCGAAACACCGCGTGGACCAATGTCTAGTGATCTATAAACAGAATGTTTGGAATTCTAACATGTCCCAAAATGAATCCACGGATTCGTCTATGCTAATCATTGTCCGCAGTGCGTAACAAGAGTATGAACAAGAGACCCTCTTCTTTTGTATCCACAGTGGTTGCCGTTTAAATAACTAATCTTACTTATGAAAATTAATCATCTTGTTCACAGTCAAAAAATATACCAGGTCTACGTAAATAATTCCACGCAGCCCAAATATCGCAAACTCTTTACAAAAATCACCAAATTGAGATAGTCGAATTTTCGTGATTTCTCGTCGCAAATGTTGCTTTGAAGTAGCCCAAACGGTGACAATTCGCCCAATCTGGCAACCCTGGATGGAAGCTCTGCAGATGCGTAGACTACAAACCAGTACGGTGCCTTGCACGTGGAGGCAATGAATGATGCGTGTGTATGCCTGTGTTCGCCCCTAGCGCTCCCTCTACTCGGTGGCTGAAAAACGTACAATATATAGTTGGAAAATGGGCGGGCGGGCGGGCGGGCGCTGGGATGTTGGTACGACTCGGCGGTCGCATGTCGCAGATGCGTCCAGAGAGCCCCTCCCCCCCCCTCTACATTCTGCTAACATCAGGAGGGCGATGTACCTGGTCACGCCAGCCTCGGAACGCGCCGTACCAGACCCCCGGCCCGGGCCCGCGGCTTGGCACGCGATCTGCCACCGCTCGATCCCCGGCAGCGGTGGAGGGGAGATGGCTGGGTCTATCCTTCCTGCACAGCTTCACAACTCGCAGTCGCGAGGCTCGGAAACTAACGATAGCTTTAAGGTGGGTTTGCGATTAAATACTGAAAAATTAAGAATTGTACTTAATGGCTCGATTAGCACACGGGGAATAAACAATAAGATTATTTCGCAGTTTATGATTGAATTAGCAACTCTTAAGTCTAACCAATCAGAATCGTAGAAGACGAAAGCATCCTACATAACTTGGAAATATGGACAGTAGTGAAGATTATTTATATATATTTAATTATTTGTGGTTACAACTTGTGTAAACGTTTTGAAAAAGTCGTGATATCTTATAGAAAAGGAAACCGATGCCAACATTGGACATTTACATAAATATATCTGAAAAGGTTAATTAAAGCGAATTCAATAACCTCTTCCAAGAAATAAAACATGACCATGAACTGTTCTTTAAATTAAGAGGGTTCCGTCTCTAGATTAAAATAATTATTTGCATACGATTTCACAATTCTACATAACCTAAATCCTAGATGTACATACAGTTTCCCTATAACAGCAAATGTCACTGGTCTCTGATAGGCTACTTCGTCTTGACTTGTCCTAACGATATCTTGAGTAACACCAAGAATGCACACGACCCGTCAAGACCCGCACATGACAGTCATAAACTAATACCAGTAGTAGAGAATAGCTGAAGCTAGGACAGGACCCAGGAGAGGGTTCGGGGCTTTGTCAGCCATCTTGGATTTTTATCTCAAAAATCGTTAGTTTTAACATAAAGCCGTAAGCTTTAGCACAAAAATACCTTAAAATTTCCCCTTTTCCCTAAAAATTACCCGATTTTCCCAGAGCAGGCAAGAGGAATCAGCGCCCAAGGTCACAGGGACTAGTGACCCAGCTCGCTCTTGGGGTCAGGAGAGCTGGATTAAGGAATTTTGACCTTTGATTCCAAAAATTATTTTTTTTGTAATTTTAATATAATTTTATAATTAAAAAAATAAATAAATAAATACATATAATATAAAAAATTCGATAGTTTAAGTATTAAGTGTCATATATCACCCAACTCGTCTTTTCAAGGCGCAATACGATCACGATGTCATATTAAAATTATTAATTTTTTTATTAAATTTATATATATAATTAAATAATTTTAATGTGTAAGTAGCTTATTAAGTATTATATATCACCAGACTCGCATTTTCAAGGTGCATACGATCGGGATATCATATCCATTATGTATCCCAATGTCATGGCTACCATTTTGGATTTATAAGTAAAAAATCTAAAAATTTAGTAAAAAATCTAATAAAACCTTAAATTTTTCAGATGTCGCCTCCAACACCCAACGTTTCGCATTGATTAATTAGTCGGCAGGCCTCCGCCAATTTTAAATGTGAGTCTTTTTTATATTTGAAGTCATTTTTATATAAAGGGGAGGGTTTTTTTTTAAAATTAAATATACAAATATTTGATATATTTTTTTTTTTACTGAATTTTACATATGCACAAACATTTCTTTGCGATTTTTTTTCGAAGGCAAGAAGAATATATCACATTAATACATAAGAAGTTGGTATTCACTTGTTCTCAGCTGCAGATGATCCATTGATTCGAGTGTCCAGCCCGAACCCTCCATCATAATTTCTTCTTCCTCACAACATATCTTTTTTATATTATAATCTACACTCTTTTCGATGTCATATATATTAAATAGTGGTAGATTCTGGGTCTTGAATGCCCTTCTGCAATGTTCGTCCCGGTTTGGTTCTGGTTTAGTGTACAAACATTCCAGCCATATATTATATTTTAGAGGTCCTTGTTTTTTAATCTCTTCTGTGAGCGGGTTTATTAAATTTATTTCATACTTGACAGGAACGAGTAACCATTTTTCGATGAAACTGTTAGATTCGGAGCGACGTAATCTGTCAGCATACTCCTGAATGCACATTCTTTCAGAAAAAAATCCTTCGGCATCAGGTTTGCCGAAAACATGGACAGGTTTTCGAGCATGGGGTTTACACTTTTTAACATGGTTGTTATAAAACTCATAACACAGTTTTGCCTGAAGGTCATCTATTTCACATCGCACATTGTCTGAAACACCCTTTACTTCATAACACATGAACTTACGACCACACTTGTAGCAGACAAGAGTCAAATAAGCCCACCCTGTCTTCTCCATGCATTTGCCACTCTTCACTTGCCTATGTGCATGACAGCTTTTGCTGAAGATCTTTCCACAGTAGCGACACGATCGACCCGATATCGTCGGCGAATTGTTCATGCCGTCCATATGCACATCCTCACATACGCCATTGCATCATCACTTCCTGTACAAGGTAGAGATGACATGTTCACATTATTATTATACACGATAGTACTTGTAAGTCCATCACTGGTTTGTGATGGTGACAATACTTCTTCTTTTTTTTTTTTTTTTTTTTCCAGCGGAGGAACAATTCCTTTACATATTTTCGAATGCTGGTCTAGTTTGTCAGTACGAGAAAACAAACAAGGGTACTTCTCACACGTATATGCCATGAGGAACGGGTTCATCTTACATTGATGATTTTCATGTCGTCTAACATTGCAACTATTTGCAAAGACTTCATCACAGTACATGCATCGAAGTCTTACCACTGTTGGCTTGGGACGAGATGCTGATGGAGCTGCTGTAGGTGACCCATCCAAAGAGGTCGGTGATGCTGTCAACATCATGCCTGAAGAGGTCGATGATGCTGTCGACCATATGCCTGAAGAATTCGATGACACTGCTGGTACCACTCCCAAAGAAGTTGATGGCACTGCTGTAGCTACCATTAGCTCTGGAGTACCCAAAGATATCGCAGATGCAGACTAAGACTTTGACACGAAGAGGCACAAGCTAGCCGAGACGCTTCAACTTTCACGGGAGCTACTGTCAAGCTAAGGCTCTCATCTAACATCCTTACTACATATAATATATGCATAAGCAAGCCCTATAACGTCATAACAATGTTGAACCAATCATATTAAACCATTAATACATTGTTCGGACAGCCAATCACCGAGATGCCACGTGATTGCAGCTGGCCAATAGCATGCAGACACTGAGACATGACACACAGGTAGGGCAGCTGACCTTGGTAAAGTCAAGAGCAGTGGTACCAAGTCGGCTCCTGCAGGGTAACCGGAGTCTGTATGTGCTCCCTACCCGTTTTCGCACCTGGACGGTGTCTTTTGAGCATGTGCGTGGGATTAGTTGTTACCATTTCTGCACCTACATGGCGTCAGGTATCTGGAGTTAACTAAATACGAATAAGAGAACAAGTCGGGATGTAAGCAAATTAATATTTTTAGTCACAGATGAATATAAATTGTGTTATCTTATGACCATGCTTGTGAAATTCAATTTCCAAGAATTATTTCTAACCCTGGGAATGTTTCTGTTTAAGCCGTATACAACCACAAGAGTGATTAGCTTAAAATCATATTTTACTTTTTTAACGAGATCTGTTTATATCAGATGGGTTATGATACAGGATTAAAAATAAGAGAATAAAAAATTGTATTTAATATTCGATTTTAAAATTTATTTAATATTCTAAGTTATACTGAAATCTTATGTAGAGTACAGCAAAAAGTTATCTTAGCCTAATTTTCGGTCTCCTATATTCAAGACTAAATACAAGACATTGTTAGTTATTTATTATTTCTACTATTTTTGTAGGCATAGCTATCCTACTCGGATATTATTTAATGTATGTTTATGTGAATAAACCAAGCACCATCATATTCTTTATATATAAGACAGAATACAACACCAGCGAGAAATTAGATACTATTTTTATATCATATATATTTACATACTTCAGACTACAAACATAAAAACAGAAATCTTAAATTTTTCCACACCATTCACATAGTCTCTTTACAGCAGAATACTCACATTTCACATAACTAATATAATCTGCTTATACACAGCTCATGACAGTCTATGATAGCAAGCATCCATCCAGAACCCTTGACCATGTATTCTTCTTCTTCACGACAAAATTTCACGACTACCACTGTTAAACTAAGCTTCCTAACTGGAACCCGGCTGTTTATATATACTCGCAAGCAGGCACCTTAACATTCAATGTTCCACCCACCAAAAATCAAGTTAACAGAAACTACAGAGTTCAGACCAGCAGAAACACAAATAATCCATCTGCTCTACCAACCAACAACAGACGAAAAATACCCATTGTTCATACTTCTTGCTATAACTCAAGCATACCTCAGCCCACACCCATTAAAATATACCAAAAATCGTAAGTCCAACATGTCTCTTATAGCATCATTACCATCAGACACCAGCCAAATATATACTACTCACTATACTTAACTATACTAACACTTAATACTTAAACTTTCGAATTTTTTATATTATATGTATTTATTTTATATTTTTCATTTAATTAAAAAATTATATTAAAATTACAAAAAAAAAAAATTATTTTTGGAATCTTTGGAATCAAATGTCAAAAGTCCTTAATCCAGCTCTCCTGACCCCAAGAGCGAGCTGGGTCACTAGTCCCTGTCACCTGGGGCGCTGATTCCTCTTGCCTGCTCCGGGAAAATCGGATAATTTTTAGGGAAAGAAGGGAAGTTTTAAGGCATTCTTGGGTTAAAACATACTACTTTATGTTAAAACTAACGACTTTTAAGGGAAAAATATCCGAGATGGCTGACAGAGCCCCGAACCCGGAGAGGGTTCGGGGCTCTGGGCTCTAGGGCTCTTGCCCTAGCTTCGGCTATTCTCTACTACTAATATCCACTAATACCCTTGAATACATTGATTCATATCTGAAGCACGCGGCACATTTATTCTGTTAAGTCAATCATAAACCCACTTTAAGGGGAACCTTCACCCGCCATATTGGATTCTGGCTTTCTCTAGGTTGTTTACGTCCTTTAAAAAGAACATTCCGATAATTCCGCTATACCCGACTAGCTATTTAACTCACACAGCAATACAAGCATCACGACTGAACTACGGGCTCATTATCACGCCACAATATTTATTTTATTAAATGTTGGCAGTTTGTGGCGTATGTGCTCGCAGTTCAATAGCAAGTTGGGTATAGGGGTAGTTCGGAATTTTCTTTTTAAGAACGCAAACGGGCTAGAAATAATCTCACAATACAACAATATAATAAGGAAAGGTTCCCTGTAAGGGGACTTCCTGGTCAAATATAGTTTGTAAAATGAGTGTGTTTGTGTGCATACGCATATCTCAGTAAAGAAATGTTCTGAAATTTCGAATTTTACCAAATATACCTATGAAAACAAATTGTTTTATGGAAATTTTAATATGAATCTAATTAGTTAAAACATTTGATTTTGTGTAAAATTTTCAAATTTGCTTTTAAGCTATTTTAATTAATTTGTATACATATGTCTTGCATTAGATGATATAAAGTGACAGAAATTATGCCCTATTCAAAATGCAAAATTTGTTCACAGTTTGGAGAAATATCTCCAATTGTATGTTTCTTAACTATTTTCTCTTAGTTGTGATCATAATACATTTAATCGTAAAATCATGGGATTTTGTCTTGTGGTACAATGATTCTTTTTCTTTAAATTCCGTTACGATATTTTAATTTACCCTCACTACATTTCCTAACACAATGAAAAGCATAATCCCTTGTCAACTTCTAAAGTTCTTTATTACTTGTTATTATAAAGATATAATTAAGACATACAACCGTATGCGTTAGTGAAATCGGATACCATCATTCACGAATATCCGCAACCCATCTTATCTCCACCATGGGACTGATCGATGGACCACTCATGGGCGCCGCAAGCATTTATTTGGGGGGGGGGGGGGGGGGGGGAGTATACCCGAGACCCTTTTACACGGACAACACAAAAAAAAAAGTAACTGAAGGAAAATATTGAAAGCATGGTAATAAATATTTTTTATTAAATATTGGTAAAATAAATTGTACTAAATATTAGTTATATTATATTTATACACACAAAACGGGGAACAAATAAATACCAACTAAGTAAAAGATACTCAAGTGACAAAACTTCCACATAATGCAAACTCTACAAATTGCATAAACCCAAGCCAGATAATACACACACACACACACACACACACATATATATATATATATATTACATTAATGTAGTGCATGAAATTCTTGAAATGATTCATTTCAGACACTTCCAAACAATGACTTTCTGTACTCCTTTCTTGAAACAAAGAAATGTGCCACTTTCCTGAGGTCTACTTCATCAAGTACTTTTTTATGAACATAACAGAGGGCTACATGATTTAACCTTGACTGTTTCATAGTACCTCTTAGATAGCCCTTCAGGCACCTGAGAGCACTGAAGCTCCTCTCTGCTTCGCAAGTAGAATTTGGGGACACAAGCAGCAGCTTCACAACATTTTCAACATTTTAAAATATGTATCTGTCTTTAGGTGTTATATATGCTGTGACAGCATCGCTAAGGCAAGAAATACTGTTGGTTTTTAGAAATAATTCGATTTCAACCTGAAATGACTCTGTGCCGACTTCGGGTACAGTTCTAAGAGTTCTGTATTTTCCCCAGCGATAAGAACTTTTTCAATCATTGCAATTTTCTGCACATCACTTTGCTCAATAATATTTTCTTGCAGTCCCATGACTGCTGTCTCAATAATTTTATAATATTCTTGTCGGTAAAATTCTTTACAAGAATTCCACTCGTGCTGCTCTCCTGGTCCACAAAACCTTTTAGGTGGTTTTACAATCCGTGGCAAGGCCAGAGGTTGCAATTTCGTCAGTCTTTTCACAGCAAGAATTAAAAATAATTTTGAATTTATCTTCTCCTCGTAGACCACATAAACCAGCTGAAACAGTTTCGACAGACTTGATCAGAGCAGACAGAGTCTTTCTTCTTCCTTGGCACAACTTGTTCAATTTCTCAAGAAGACCAATTACATCTTTTGCCATAACAAATCCAAGATATGTCGATCCATTTGAGAAACAATGGAGGAGGCCACTAGATCCACCATAGCTGTCCTCGGAAATCTCATGAAGTGTCTTTAAAATTACGTCATTTTTCCTCAGGATTCTTCTATCTGTACCTTCCTCTACAGCCACCTGGTTGGACAAAGTGGTTTTATCTTTGAGATGTTTTCCACTGGAGCCCCTGCAGTCTCTTCGGAGATGTGTGTAAATATTGGCTTGACTTTTGTAAGTACAAAGCTTATTCCCTGTTGGTTGGCCCAATCCATTGCGTTTTTCACTACCGAGGAAGCATCGCAACACTTTTTCATAACAAGGTTACAGCAGTGCGCCACACTATGCACATACTCTGCCAGAGGTTAGTTGTCAATAATTATAGTCTGCGCACCATTATTACATCCTATCATGTTGCCTGCGCCATCATATGCTTGACCACGCAGGCAAGTTACAGGTAGTCCCAGTCATAGTAATGAATCATACATTATCTTTGATATGGCCTTCCCAGTGGTAGAGGAAGTTTTATAGAATCCTACAAAGCTTTCTGCAGGATCCAAGCCATCGCACCATCTAACACAAATACTCTCTTGTTCATATCCTCTAATGTTGCGGATGCCATCACATATAATTGTAAATATCAAAGGATTTAATGACTTGATATTTTCCAGAACTGTCGTCAAAACTTCATGACCCATAATTTGAATGATCTCATTTTGGACATCTGATTGTGCGAAAGTGGGCCTGCCTTGTTCGTGTTTCAACCATGCTTTTAGTACCGGCTTGTCTTCACTCCTTTCCTTTAAAAGTTGCAAGAAATTGCCTTCATCTTTAGCATGACCCCTGATCGTCAAAACCTGTCTGACTAGATACTTTAAAGTACGAATGAATATCATTAAACACTCACAAGCTGTTATTTGTTGCTGCATTTTGACATTTGAGAGCTGTCTTTCAATTGAATTCTTTAATTGAGATTAGCTTAAAGGTGCTTGAGAATGAGAGTCACTTTTTTCGTGTTCTCTGAACTTCTCAAGAGCTTTTTTCCAGTTCTTAAACCCCTTTCCAGTAAATACTGTATCAATTTTTGAAGTTAAAATATTGTGGGGGCAAACTTGTAAATACCGTGTACAATAATAGCAACTTACCCGATCGCAGTTTTCGGCCACATGTAAACATTTGAATTCTTTAAACCAGCTCTCGTGGAATGTTAGAGTTCTGGTTTTCAACCTTTCTTCCTTGGGAAAACTAATCGGAAAGTGTTTGGGTTGATATGGTTGGTCAATTGCTCCTGCTACTTCTTCATCACTGATAGGTAGCTATTTCAGTTGCTCTTTTGTAGAGGGCTGGAAACCATCTGCGTTTTCTGCAAAAATATTTACCATTATATTTAGAGAAATTGCACACATATAATATATAATAGAGATTTAAAATATTGTACTAGACTTGTAGTAAGCCTGTATACCAATACAGCATAGTATATCAACTATACAGATAGCACTGGAAACGCCCATAATGGCAAGCCAGCATGGACAGCATGAAGAAAAATTGTATGAAATAACCGTAACAAGATTATTTGAGCAAGTTTGCACAAAAAAATGTCTCGGAGAACTTAAGTGATACAAATAGGATTGACGTACATGGCAACTACTGTAGATTTTCAACAAACTAGACCAGAGGTCTCCAAAGTATTGCCCACAAGCCAGATACAGCCAGCGGTAAAGTTTTATACGGCCCGCTACTTCTTTCCAGCGAGGGAACAAATTATTATTTAGTTTTATCTCACACATAATTATATGACTGTTATCACACACTTCATCGAATACAAATGCTAATTTTCCATTAATGCATTTATCTTATCGGCGAGAGTGATATTTTTCGCAAAAAAGTTAAAAGAGCTTTATCTCGACCGCAATAAATGTTTGACAATTTTACTTTCTCGTCCCATGATCTGAAATAGATAAGATAATATGTCTGTTGATCCCATCTCAATAACACATTCTTTTTAATTTCCTTTCGACTGTGTTTGTAACAGTTTAAATTTTGCTCTACAGATCTAGATGCATAAGGATCTTTGTTTGAAAACCCCTTTGGTTGCAGCATTGAAAAATGTCCCACCCGAAATTCAACAGAAAGTAATTGACTTGCAGTCCAGGAATGTAATGGAGGACAGATATAAATACCATAACTTAAAGACATTTGTACAAATTTATAAATGAAAATGTGCTACCTATCAAAGTCGTCCAGTGAACATTTGCAGTCGATACTAATTACCGGAAACATAAAATTCGAGCCTCAAATAGGAGCCGTCGTGTTACAAAGGATACACTGTCATAAATCTCGCTAGTAACAAAATGTTTCTTAGTGTTTTACGTTTAGCATCGATTTAATATTTATATGCAAAATTGTATATGTAATATTATAGAAATATGTAGCCTTAAGACTTCTAGCTGTTTGCTGTCCTGTACAGCTGTTTTATCTGTGTGTAAAAAAACTATACATTTTAAACTTGTCGCAGAGCTGTGGTCAAGCATAAATAAGTAACTAGGATTTACATTTACTTCTGTTTGTAAAAAATACTGATAAAATCATATAAATTCAGACACGGACAGATAATGCTACGCAATGTCGTATTTAAACTTAAAAAATCTAAATAATATACTAGAAATATCCTAATATGAAGAAAAATGTCTAACTAAGCGACATTTATCGTACAAAGTATTTAGCCTTTTTTCTGCCCCTGGCACTTTCTTTATTTAAAGAGTTATTTGTCTCACAATATTTAGAGACTCCTGAACTAGATCATTAACATCTTTCAACATGTTTGTATGGAATAGCATGTTCCAGGAAGAAAATATTATTACCTATAGATTTAGATGAGGAAGCTGCTGCTGATTGGTTTCAGCTTGGTTTCACTGGGCGATCCATCAGAATCATCTGTAGAAAAAAAGTTCAATTAATAATTAAGTATGCAATTACAGCAAAGTTTAACAAGTTTACTAATCTACCAATATTCTGTGGGTTAAAGAAATTGACAATGATTGGCATCTTATTTTAGTTATGTTACACAAAGAAAAAATACTTGATTAAGTTAATTTGTGTAATTTTTAAAATGGAAATACGGTATTTCATCGCGTATATATCGTACATTTTATTTTTAAAATTTTGTTGAAAACTTGGGGTGCGACCTATAGGCTAAGTGAGAAAATGATTTTAAGGTGCTGGGAAGAAAACCGGTAAGATTCCGATTAACAATGTTAATCGATACCAGAGAAAACACGAATAAGTGTTGTATTAAAAACCCGGATAATCGAATTTACACATTTATATTATTAATGGAACAGTGATATTGTCTCCGAAATTCGTGATAAAACAAAGTATATATTATACATTTCATAGCAAACACAAATCACGCACTGTATGTGCAGGATTTAAAGTACACTTTAACTGATATTTATATTGCACCGAGTGTAGTTAATTCACGGCGCATCGATTATACACAGCCTTTCGCCGGCGACAGGCGAGCGCGTTGGGCGCCACTTTTTTTTTTATTAGCTATGCATGCAGCTAATGGCTAAGATGTTTTTTTAAAGGTTGATTTTCATAAGTTTGTTCCAGTCGTGAATGGACTATAGTTGTGTGTGTGTCTCTTTCTCAACAGAATGCATAGAGACTAGACTATAACGGGACTTTAAATGAGGCAACCGGCATATAAACAATACAGTACAATCCCCATTTAAAAAAACCCCCTTAGAATTCAATAGCTTATTAAAATTTTACCGACTTACAAACGCACACAAGAGTTTTAAATTTCTGAAATGTGTAGTTTTTTTTTTGTAAACATGTAAACACTTGATATGAAAAAAAAAAATGTAAGAAAAGTTGAACCATGCCTTTTCATTTACTCCGAACTCACGGCTCACGGCTCGATTTCCATTCTCTTCAGCGAACAAAATCACTTTCAATTTGAAAAAAAAAAAAAAAAAAAAAAAAAAAAAAAAAAAAAACGGAAGCCCGCCGGTCGCGTGCAGCTGCCATCGTTGACGCAGGCTATGTTGTACAGGATGTACAACCACAAAGATGAGTGCGATCTATAACCAATAAATATTATTATTTTTTAACACCCCTGGAAAATCAGGGTGCGACCTATATGCGATAAAATACGGTAAATATTTACAAGTAGCTAATAATATAATTTAACTTACCCGTCGTATGTGTTATTTGCATGTTTCTTGTTAAAGAAAGCAGTTATCATCCCGTGTGAGACTGCCCGCTTCATTGTTGCTCATGTCTCCCTCACGCCTGTCCGAACACAAGTACCATGGTTCAATGGCAAGGTCCTGGTCCCTTGCCTGCTCACCCTTCTGCATTCATTAGTCATGGCCATCCAAGCTTCTCCACCATGTCAACCTCCTCCCTCTATTTCGGACAGCATTATTGACCTGCTGGAGTTCTAAGGCAGCGCAGTTGGCTATATCATTCGCTGTATAGCCAACAGTCACAAGTAGTCTTCTGTATTCATTTGTTTCTTACATTGAGAAAATAGAAAATTTTCCTTAGCATATTTTATAACGAAATTAAATATAGTTAGTTGGGTTAATTATGGGGGGGGGGGGGGGGACGAAATAAAATTCCAAATTATTGGGGGGACGTGTCTCCCCCCCCCCCCCCCCCCCCCCCCCCCCCGATTGCGGCACCCATGAACCACTTATCCATGAGGGCGAACACTTACAAGACAATAAACATCTTAAACAACACAAAGCACATCGATAGCGAGACCAGTGTCGTGGCGTGAGTCATACGAAAAGCTGTTCACGATAAAGTGAGCACTTCTGAAATCAACGTTAGAAAAAAGTACATATAAAAAAATCCGCTCGTTAGGTCTAATAGTTTAGGCTCTGTTTTTTTTAATATAAAATTCAGCAGAAACTCAGAAATGACACATTTATTTTTCAAAATGGCGTAAAACCCACCGTGAGATTATTTGAGACATCTTTGGGGTTGTTCAGGAGGATATATGCTGTTTACTGTAAACTGACCACTTTTGAAAGACCTGCTTAAGATATACTTGTATACACGTTGTCTAGTCTTCCGTTTTATGTGAAATTAATATTGCCATGAGCCTCATCACTTTATTCATGCGCCGGTCAAGTGAAACTGTGAAATTATTAGAAAAAATAATATTTTACAAATCTACTCCTTTTTACAATTCGATGAATAAAAAAACAAAAAGCGAAAGGAATTATTTAAGTAATCACAGATGGTTACTTAACACTTTTTATTCAACGTTAAGATATGGAACTACTTTCCCCCCCATCGTTACCAACTTTACTGCGCGCATGCCACTCAGTGCGCTCGTTAAAATATATGCAGGTAGGAGCAGTTACATTTTTCTAAGGTTGATTTCAAAAGTACTTAATTTATCGCTTACAGCTTTTATCTAAAATATATCCTCGAGTTTTCATATTGATTTTTTTATTGTCTGGTTTAACCTTTCATTTCCATGTACTATCAGTGGTGGGACAGCAAAGTCGCGTCCAACTCACTGTGGAAATGGCCCGGCGCCTGACCGACGTCTACAACACAAGTCCGCCTTTCAAATCTGCCATGTCAATTGCCTAAACGCCGGCCGACAAGGCGAACCTGTTGGCCGACACAACTGGAGACAATGTGCTAGAAAAAAAACCTTCGACACGATACTGTCATCCAAGCCACTGTGTACAGCGTAAGACATGGCACAAAAAGCTTTAGACACCACTGCCTCCAATATCACAACAATTATCGAAGACATCCAGTAAAACACAGCTCTTGGGGAGTATAAAATACAGAATACCCTCATCAAACACTTGTCATTCGTGTTAATCACCATCCTCGCCCCACACTTCACTATAAAAGTTAAGTTTAGGCTTTTTGCTGCAGTGTGGCAGCCGGCTAAGGTAGTACCTTTCCTGAAACCTGGATAGCCATTCTCGTTACCGTCCGACTGCCGTCTCATTAGACTGGCCTCCACGTTCTCCAAGCTTTTGGAGACAGTAGTTTGCAGGCGAACTACCTACCAACCCTCCGCTCATTCCTTACTTTGTGGCTAACACTTTGGGTTTCGGCGTTGGCATTCAACAACTGTTCACCAGCTCACCCAGCTCACTCCGGAAGTCACGGAGTACACTGAATTATACTACCATAGTTTCTTGACTGTGTTGGCTACCGATAAGGCGTTCGACAGGGTTTACCAGCTACTGCTTCAGAAGCTACATTATTATCATTTATCTCCATATCTCATTTAGTTAAGCTCACCATACCTCATATCCTGCACATTCTAGGCCAGTCCCAACGACAGTAGGAGCACCACCAGAATAATCAGAGTAGACGTTCCTCAGAGCAATCAACTCGACTATATCGCGTCAACGACATTTCGTATAAAGAGCACAAATTGGCTATTAAGGCAATGGCACCATCATTTTCGTTTTTATGAGCAAGGAATGGGCCATTGCATAAGTACAGGCTACCTTGGACGTAAATTCATAAGTACAGGCTACCTTGGACGTAATTGAACCATGGTTGGCCAAACAGCATATCAAGGCGAATGACTCGTCTCCTGTAGAATATCATACAGAGTACTTGAGGATATATACTACTAACAAGATATAAACAAACATAAAAAACAGTAGAATAAAAATATATTAATATATCACTGTAATGCGCAAAACTCGATAAAATTAATATATATCCACAGTACAAGACACAAGTATTATATTATTTTTTTGTGGTATAATTTAAGGTATTTAATTTTTTTATCAATCGTAGAAGGAATGAGACCTGTAAATAAACATGTAAACAAGTTGTGATACAAATACACGTGATACAATGAAGCACTCAAAATTTATAAAAACAACAAACAGAATGTTTACGAAATGTTCACTGTGTGTTTCAAGTTAACCCACCTCTAGGGATAAACCATTACCTCAGTTTGCACGAGTTCCCTTACAGTAAAGTTGCAAAATGCCAGTATTTATTTATTATAGACTCGTATACCATGCGACTTCCGGGTCTGGGTTCGTGCCTCTTGGGAGCCGCTCTGTCTTTCTCGGCAGGGCCATTCGTAAGTGCTAAAATAGCGAAAACATACCAAACATATTTTGTGGATAACATTACAAAGATCATTCCACGTCACAACACGAATCATCTAAAACCAAGGCATGCCTGGGGAATCCAGACTGTACACATAGAGAGTTGATAAAGCGCTGGTGTTGTGATAAGACGACTAGCACGAGGCAACTCTTGTTACTCGTATCTACGTATATTATATTTTGGTCTTAGGTGCAGGTGAAGAGCTTCTTTCGGGAGGGAAATGTTAGAGAAGTCGCTGTGTTTGGAGTTTTAAAGCCTTTATTAGGATAGGAAACTGTTGCGTTTAAACTTCAACACACGACTAAGAAAGTTTTTTCTCGGGACACATGCACTCTTAAGGGAGTTGAAAGTAAAATATTGTCTATTAAATAAGTGCTTGCGCCTGTACGCATAATTCGGTAAATAAGTGATTTCGGAATAATATTTTTTTTCCAGGAAGGGTAAAAAAAAGTTATCTATAGCCGCTCTTCTTTACATTTTTCCTATTAAACACATTCGAAGAAAAAAATTGGTTGTTGCTGTGTTGGGGACACGGCCGTTTGTTTTGCGTGAATACGTCTACGTTGACGCGCTCGGACGCCTTGATGTTATTTTTACGTTCCCGGCACCGCTTCACTCGATCATATGGGGTTTTATGGGTTTCACTGTATTGATTTTGAGATACTCTTTCCAGCCGTATACGATTTCTGTATTTCGACTAGGCTTTTTGACGAGTATGGGCAGAAATTGTGTTAAGTTCTCTTTTACATTAAACTCAATACAATTTCACCATACCCACCCCACACAAATATTTTTATACACACAATCAATTAATCTTGACGAGAGCTGTCGATTGAAACCTAAACGAGCGTGGTAGCTTCTCCTAGTCAAAAGTAATACTACGCGGAAGTTATGAGACGCAGGGAAACGAACTCGAAATTTGTGCACCCCCCCCCCCACCCCCGCAGTGAGCGATGCTTCGCAGTCCTCACTCAACGCAACACATTCTTTGATCCTTTGGCAATCGAGTGATGTAATGGAATTTGAATGTAGACGATAGATTCGGAGATGCAATGCCAAACTGTATACCCCGATTTTGTTATCATCGGATTTTCTGGATTGCCTCCCACTATGGTTGCAAATTTAAGACTTCCCTGCACGGTTTCCTTAAGCGAAAAAAGTACAAAGTGTCATCAATAAGGCTTTAATCCTACTGTTGCAGAAGTAATTTCTGAGAAATACGACTACCGAGGAAGGCATGCCGCAGCCGTGGGAGGGCCCATTGCAGTGGCCAGGCTGTTAGAAATTTCCATTAGTGACTCCCCTTAAGTTGAGAATTTCAGACGGGTCTCGCTTTTGACATGGAAATACAATTCTCGGTAAAGAGAGTGATTTTGTAAGGGTATGTAGGTAATGGGACGTTGATGTCTAGGGCGATGTCATGAGTGGGTCTGTGTGGGTCAGTGAGTACTACCTACATCTCCTGGTGTAAAGTACCCTCAGCTCTGGACTAGTTGAAGTCGTTCATGAGACTGAATGCTGGCCACACACTGCGAGTATGTGTTCGCGAGACAGTATCTCTTGAGGCTGTCCAATTCATATCCGGTAGTTATATAAACGCTAATTATACGTGTCTTAGAAGGAATATCATCTCTTGAGTTGATGTACAGCTTTCAAAAATCAGTATTAAATTTTATTCTAATCCTCCTTGGGAAGGTTAATGGTACTGAGTAGTCTCTGATTCAGACCTGTAATACGGTTTAATAGATTTTCTCAGTACATTCTGAATATGTCATACTCTATGTGAAAAAAAAAGTGTTTTTATTTTGTAAAAGGAACTGTACATGAGAAAAAATTCACTCTAGGTTGCATTTAATTTACCTGTACACGAGCCGTAAAACATCCTGGTGGGGTAGCTTCCTGATATCAGCGCAGTAACAGTCGCCATGATCTGTTATGGCGAGTGGTATTGCAGTGTGTAGCTCTAAGAACGCAATGAAGTTCACGAATGAGGAAAAAACTTGAAGCTCTACTTATTTACGGTGAGTGTGGCAGAGATTCCAAGCAAGCCGTTAAAAGTGTGGTGAAAGATGTCCTAATCTGTCTCCCATCTCACGGCAAACGATACAAAGAATTTGTACACGATTCTTGTCTCGAGGTGATTGTAATTTAACAACACGAGTGAGACTAATGACTACTACGGGCGAGACGCAACAACATGATGTTTTGGCACATGTCGATGTAAACCCCCACATCGGTACGCGAGAACTTTCCAGGTTCGTAGGAAAATATAAAACAAGGAAATTCCAACCATATACGTGGCTCTTCATCGGGCATTACATAAAGGTGATTTCCAGCAGCGTGTTCAGTTTTATAGGTTTGTTCTGATGTCCGTAAGGGGTGACAGCAATTGTCGGAAGAACACACTATTTACCGATGAAGTGACCTTCACAAACCATGGGCGCGTAAATTTACGAGATATGCTCTACTGGGCGACGGAGAATCCACGTTGTATCCGGAACGTGGAGCACCAGCGACAGTGGAAAGTGAATTTGTGGTGTGGAATCGTTGGAGACTACGTCGTAGGGACATACTTCTTCCATGGGACAAAGACCGGCTGTACATACGCCCATTTCCTCAGAGAGACCTTACCAGCACTTCTGGAAGACATACCGCTCGACATACGTCGTGATATGTGGTTTCAGAATGATGGTTGTCCTGCATGTTTTGCTTCGGTGGCGAGGGAAATGTTAAATGAAACGTTTCCAAATCGTTGGATGGGGAGTGATGGTGGTGTAAGATGGCCAGCTCGATCCCACGACCTCACACCTCTAGATTTTTTTCCCGTGGGGAACACTGAAAGATAGGCAGTACAACACGGTTCCAACGACGCCAGAAGACATGCAGGAACTCATTGTGGCAGCTTGCAGAGGCATTACGCCAGAAACACTTCAGGCTGCTCGTCGCTCGCTACGTGTGCGTTTACATGTGTGTGTTGCTGTCGATGGTAAACAAATCGAACCTTTGCTTTGAAAATACCTCATGTGAAGCGTTTCAACCATAACTGTGCTCTTTTGTACTGTGCATGTGGATTCAATTGCATTTCTCCTGAGGTTGGTTTGTTCTATTTTTGTTGTGCATCTGTGCGCACACGTTACTTAGTGCAGTTACTGACTAGGGAAAAAACCCGGAATTACGTTGGTATCTAAATAAAATGTAATGTATTGATATCAGCCTTGCACTCACATTACCCGTCTTCCCACAGCTGTGATACTTTTTTTTTACTCTACCTTAATCTAAGTGTTATGTGAAGTTAAGGCCCGAAGGTAGGGCGGGATTTTATTGCGTCTGAGGGCTAACCCCTTACGCCTACAGGGAGAATCATGCAAGGAGACATGCATCGCGGCAAAGAGGGATTGGACAGCCATGGCCTGCACTTTGGGGCCATAACTACCTCCCTAAGTGTACCTAGAGCTAGTCTTAACTATGAAGAGCAAGGGAAAACCCGTCAAGAGAGGCGTATCCGCTGTGGAGCTATCCTTTGTCCCATATCACATGCCGTGTCCCTTATCCCACTAAGGTAAGCGCTACTCTGTTATAAGGAAGCTGTCCCGCAGGATGAGTCACGGCGAGTGTTGCTTGCTTACAGCTGTGAGTACAGGTCCACTGCCCCATGCTACCGGCCCACTTAACTTAATCATATTTGCACATTATTTCTTGGCGTTTCTGTGTTACTTTCCATTGCATGTGCTATATCACTGAATTCCTCTTTGCACGTACTTTCAGATGCCATTGAAATAAATGTATTTTTTCCAGGGGAAAAATCATATGTAGTTTAATTATTTCTGTACACACACGTGTACAGAATAGTCACTTTGCGGCAAATTACTTTCCCCGTAGATAATTTAACTGAGCGAAAACCGCATTTCGTTATCTGCAACCGTTCCGGAAATTATCGGAGGTGTTTACGTTAGGTGGACCATCCTGTACAAATTATTGCAAGGAAATAACATGAAAATTTTAGTTTTCAATTTCTTGTAAACGCAATGACGCCATCACACATGCACAGCGTCCGCTCGAGCCCAGCCTCTGACTCGTATGGACGCCGTCACACCACACTCCACTGCAACGTCGTCACACGGAGCTAAACCAGGTGGCTCTTCACGATAAAGTGAACACTTTTGAAATCTACCTCAGAAAAATATCACTGCTCATACCCGCGCATATTTTAACGGGCGCACCGAGTGACATGAGCCCTGTAAAGTCAGCAACGATGGATGGAAAGTAGTCCCATATCTTAACGTCGATATAAAAGTGTTAAGTAACCATTTGTGATAATTTAAATTATTTCTCTCGCTCTCTGTTTTTTGTGCATCGAAGTGTAAAAATGACCATATTCGTAAAATATCTACTTTAATAATAATTTCACAGTTTTATTGGACCGGCGCATGAATAAAGTGATGAGGCCCGAATAAAGTGATGAGGTCCGAATAAAGTGATGAGGTCCATGGCAATGTTAATTTTACATAATGCGGAAGAATATGCAACGGGCTTACAAGTAGATCTTAAGCAGGGCTTTCAAAAGTGCTCATTTTACCGTGAACAGTCTATATCAAGGGTTTCTCATTTATTGCTGAGTGCCGTTAGTATCACGTTATGTTACATAGGTTTTGCTCTAAATTTCTATCATTAGTTCGAACGAACTACTGATAATAGCAGTAGGATTTTATTCGTTCTGGCGCATCGGCGTCTGGCACAGGAGCCAGGTGCCGGGGCCCACCATGTTGTGACTTCACCCGTCCGCCATCTTTTTTCACTTTTCCCCCTTTTTCCCTAAAAATTCCAGTTTTTCCCCAGCTGCAAAAAAAAAAAGGACCCCCAGAAATTTCACATTTTTCCCGGAGCAGATGACCGGGATTAGCGACCCAGGTGTCCTTGCGTCAGGACAAGCAGGACCCAGGACCTTTCACCTTTAACCCCAAAATAAAAAAAAATCCAAAAATATATTTAAAATATGTACAAGTTCATTATTATTAGAAATTATCCGAAAATTCCCAAACATTTCTCCAAAAAGTTATTACGAAATTTATTTTTTAAAAAATTAAATTTTCTGAGGTGTACCATCACCCCTCGCCCCCCTCTGCCAACAAATTAGTCGGCAGGCTACCTCCCCCATCTCCAATACCCAGTCAGCCATCTTGGTGCTGTCAACCATAGTAGCAACCATATTGGATGCAGATTACCTTGACCTTGACCCCATGACCACGAAAACAATAACTCGAAAAGACATTCCTAAACTCGGCAAGCATATTATGCTACAGACTACCACCATCTTATTGGACGCACATAACCTTGACCTTGAACTCATGACCTTCAGTGACCTTGAAAATAAAAACTCGAGAGAAATACACAAAAGTCAGCAAGCATATTACGTTACAGGCTACTACCGCCATATTTGATGCAGATGACCTTGACCTTGACCCCATGACCTTAAATGATCTTGAAAACACTAACTCGAGAGTAAATATATTAAAGTCAACACGCATATTATGTTACTGACTACTACCACCATAGTGGGGCAGGTAAAACAGAAGGAAAATATTAATAAATAGTTCTTATGTAAAATATTAATAAACTAAGTGTGTAAGAATGTTATACGTTGTCCCTTTGGTATAATTTTATAGACTTAGTGAAGATTTGTTTTCATGAGGTGGAGGAATATCAGCAGGGCTTCATTAAAGTTGTAAGTAACTGTGAATGGATTATACGCACAAAAGCATTACTTCTACGTAGGTTGCAACATTCGTTTCACATACATGAAAAAGTAAAATAAATACGACATTCTAATAAAAAAAATTGATGCCTGCGTGATTCAAAATTATCTTTATTCATGATAGATTTAAAAGGTGTGTTCATTTACTCCCTTTTAAAATTCTTGATTACTCTAATGTGTAAATGCGCCATATAAGTAGGCCTACATCCACGGTCTGGTCACATTGTGCAATCATTGTTAGCAGACTTTACCAAAGGGAAGGCAGGCTTATGAGACAAATTACTTTCCTCTTTGTGCGTGGCTTTTTAAAGACTTTTGAACCTGTATACAAAATTTCACTCATATATATTGAAAGATTACATGTATTTCAAACAAACGAGGTATTCTGTGGTAACCTATTTCCAACACCAATTTCACTACATCACGTCCTCTGTTGTCTTTGATTTATAAAACATAATTATCTCAAAATAAAGATTTTGCTGCACGACTGAAAAATAACTCAATCGATTAGCACAAAATTCGACAAATAAATAATACTGGAGACCACAAAAACTTATTTGATTAATGGAAAAGAGTTACTTATTTTTCGAAATTTCCAGTTATCTATACTAATATAAAGAGGTAATGTAAGTTTGTTTATTTGTTTATATGTTTCGGGTAATCTCGGAAACTACACGGCCCATACTTAAAATTATTTCACTATTAGAAAGCTACATTTTTCCAAATGGTCATAGGCTATGTTTTATTAGAAAAAAAATGTTCTTGAGAAATTTCAAGATTTGTAAACCAAGTCGAAGAAAAATAAGCTAATTGGCTGCTCTCCGCTCATGCTCTACCAAAACTACAGTGCCGACTAATATAATTCTTTCACTGTTAAAAAACTACAATCTACCAGATGGACATATGCATATATCAAGTGGGGCCATAGAGTCTCAATGGGTAGAGTCATGCCAAGTAGGGCCGCAGTGGCCTAGTGGCTAGAGAGATCCCAAGTGGGGTCGCAGTTGTCCAGTGGCTAGAGTGATCCTAAGTGGGGTCGAAGTGGCTTAGTGGATAGAGAGACCTCAAGTGGGGCCGCAGTTACCCAGTGGCTAGAGGGATCCCAAGTGGGGCCGCAGCAGCTCAATGGATAGAAAGATTTCAAGTGGGGCCGCAGTGGCTCAGTGGATAGAGCAATCTCAAGTGGGTCCGCGGTGGCTCAGTAGATAAATATGTATCAAGCGGGGCCGCAGTGGCACAGTGGATCTTAATATTATCCTAATATTATAAATTCGCAGGTCGTCGCAAGTAGTCACAAGTAGTAGCAGGTAGTCACGGGTAGTCACAAGTAGTCGCAGGTAGTCGCAGGATGTCGAAGGTAATCACAGGTAGTCGCAAGTAATCATGTATAGTCGCAAGTAGGCGCAGGTTGTCGCAGGTAGTCGGTCGCAAATTGTCACAGGTAGTCGGACGTTGTCGCAATAATTCGCAGGTAGTCATGGGTAGTCCCAAATATTCATGGGTAGTTGCAAGTAGTTGCAGGTAGTTACGGGTAATCATGGGTAGTCGCAAATACATATAGGTATGTATTTAATAACTGCATAAAACCTGAGCGAAGCGATGCGGGGCTGCTAGTTTTATATTACAAGTTAGTCTGTCATATTTACATAGTTAAACCCAGTAATTCGGAGTTCCTTCTGGTCTCCAGTTTGTAAAATAATGCAACTTGGAAACGAAATGGATCCCAAAAATGTTGGCGTACAAATTGTACTTTAATTGTCATCTTCGAATAGGAAATATAACATATATGACGTACTTCAAAATCTCAACTTTATCACACTTTAAAGAATTTCACATCATCTTGTATGCAATTAGTCTTATGGAGAGCCAACTAGATTATATGTAGTAGGCACTTATTTTCAGATTAGCAGAGTCATTCTTTTAGTACTAGGCCCCTATATGCTATATCTCTGTTATCATTAATTGGTTTTTAACCAAACTTTGTTTTTAAGTTTAAGAACCAACTTTTCCATTAAATACACTAATTGATAACTTAAATATTTCACCATTTTGAATAATATTACCACCAAAACTTTAAAATGATTTATAATATATCGGAAATCTTTTGATGAGTACAGTTTAATGTTATAGGAAATTTCTTTTGCTGTTTTTCTTTCGAAACACAAGATTATATACCCTACTATAACTTGCAGTGTTCTGATCGCCAGTGATAAAAGTACTCCCACTTCTAGTCATCCGATCATGATCTATCTGTTTAAAAACAGAAAAAAATTACAAAACATACGAAACAATAGAAAGTTAAAAATTATTTTTCCCATGAATGGAAGCGCAGTTGTTTTCGTGAACTCTGCTAAGTTGAGATTTACTAAGCCTGATGTGCTGACCACGGTTGCTTTTGGCGATTTGGTGCCAACATTTTAGGAGGAAATCGTACCTCATTAGTAGAGACGTGCGAAATTCACGTTGTCTTTTGGTGACAGGATATACACCACTGCCTCATAAACAAGTGAGCATGAGTAGGGCATATTAGCCGGTTCAGGTACAGGATTTTGGGAGTATGAGGTATCATTTTTCCGCCGTCTTGGTAGGCCCAGCCAGTGGCCACGTTGGTCAGCGGCCTTGGATGGCCATGTTATCGACAAAATTACATTTTTCACTCCAAAAACATCTCCTTTTTCACCCAAAAGTTTCCAATAAATGGATAAATGAGGGAAGCGGATTTGAAGCTCCTCGAAGCAAAAGCCTAAAAATTCTCAGTCGAGCAAAAGGATTAGAGGCTCTTAGTGGAATGAGCCACTTATCCTCAGAGCAGGAGAGGAGGATTCGCGAACACGAGCCAGGTCAAGTGGACCGGGGAGGATCAGCAGACCTGGTCCCCTCCCCTCCAACACCCCTCCCTTCTCTCTCCCCACCCCCTCACTACCCATCCCGCACCCTGTCAGTGCCCCTTATCCCCTCACCACCCCTAGCCGACAGAATTATAAAAATCGAGGAACATATAACATTTACCTCACACACTCGCCCCGCCATACCAACCCCTCCTCTCCACAAATTAATTATTGGCATTACATAGCAGAAATTTTCGCTCCACCTTTACCATTCAATGGAATATCCCCATTGGCAACTAAGTTATGACTTTAACAAATATGTTGCTAGTATTGGGCACTGTAGACTGTGCTAGTTATTTATTATCTTAGAATTTACCACCAGAGAACTCCCATGTCGTCCATTTCCAACATTATTTTGTCAATGAGATTCTCTTCCAAACATTGAGTATAATTTAACTCTTATATTTTTGTAAGGTCAATTAAAAAAAAAATAAATAAAACATCTTAAAAAAAACTCATTTTATTCAGTAATGTACAAATGAGGAAACACATGAGCCCTTGAATAAAATCCTGTATATATACATCATGCTCTTCCGCGAGTTTACCTCTCAATGTCCATTTCAGCGACTCAGGAATTGTAGCAGGCAAGGAAACCCCAACACGACGTACACACATCCTTTCGTTTCAGCATCTTCTCGACCAAATACATGTCTGGAAACTTTGTACGCTGGATCTCCTCGGTGTAGAAACTGCCATGGATGGGTACATTGTTCAGATCTTCGAGATAGCAGGTCTTTGGAGCATAATTGCGTATACGTCGCACACGAAACAGTTCGGGGCTCCAATTCGCTGTGAACCCTTTCTCGAAGATGCCTTTCTGTTTCGAGATGCGCCCCAGGTCGCCGATTTTGGCTTTAGGCTTGTGTATGCCTTCCTCTTCAGAACTGCATACATGTTCAGAATCATGGAGTCGTTCTTGACATCTTCGGGCTTCATGCGAGTGGTAGAATGAATGGTAGAATTATACTCATGGACGAGTTTCGGCAGTAGCTCAAGCCACTAGCTATTTCTGTTCGCCACGATATGCTTCCACATCTTGCCCTTCAGAGTCCTGTTAAACCTCTCGATAATAGATGCTTTGAGATTGCTGTACATGGAATAATGCGTCATGTTATGTTTCTTTATCAGTACCTTGAACTTTGCTTTGTAGAATTCCTTCCCTTGTCGGTTTGCAAATTAGTTGGGATGCGTCCTTCGCTCAACAAATCCACCGTGGCCTCGATGACATCACACATGTTATATGACTTGATCGGCCTGGCCCAAGCGAATTTGTTATAGGCATCGACGACTGTCAACATGTATTTGTAGCCCTTGTTGGCCCAAGCATATGGTATCATCTCGACAAGGTCAACTTGAAATTGGTTGTTCATCCCACAAATCATGATCTTGCGATGGTGGTAGTTGCACCTGGTGGCAGCACACAGTTCGTAGGTGATTTCCATTCAACTCATCGTATGTAGCCTCCCTCTTTCAGTTCTTCGATGAAGGATATAATCTCGTTGGTGTACAAGTAATTTTCAACCTTTTGCAAAGCAACCAGTGGTCGTAGTCGTTCCAACAGTTCGTTTGGGTTGTCCCAAAACACGTAGTCGATGTTCTTGTCACCATGTATCTTCTTCAGGCCATCCCCAATTTTCTATGCTATGCCACTGAAGAGGTCTGCGAGAATGTAAATTTTTCATGATCTTCATCCTTATAAGCACTGGTCTCAGGGTTGTTATCTTGATAAAGCACGTGCATAAGTTCGAGCAATGTCTTGTATTCTAGATGGTCAGATTATGTAAACACTCTGGACTCCTTATGAAATAGAAGTTCGTAAAGCCTGGGTGTTCCACGTGTCTTGTAATCGCCTACTTAGATGATTCCACCTAGTAGAAACTCTGTTCCATCAGCACCGAGAAACCATTTATCATTATGCCTGTATACACCATATATCATTTATCATTATTAAGAGATGTGTACGATCGTAGGTACCATCACAGCCAGAGCATTTGTTTTCAGGGCTTTGTTCCATACCTTTTCCTTCTTTGTCAAATCTACATCCGATCCTTCATCTCGATCTGTTTGTACGTCATCATGTTTCCTTTTATTTGTAGGCTCAGAAGTATCATCGACTTCAATCTATATGACTATGGGCTCTCCATCACCCTCCCTGAGTATATCGATATGGCGAGTAATGGGGTTAAAGATTTCTTCATTTATAAGTTCGCACGAAAGTCTAGCTCTCTTGGTGATCAAATACTTCGAGCTAACCGACTGTATCACTCTATGCAGTTCACTCTCAAGGTCCGACATCATACTGAATAAAAATGTTTACTGTAGCTCTCTATTGTAGGTTTAGTCGTGCGTCTTTTACAAACGATTTTCGATCATTTACAGGCATTCAGTGCAGATATCAAATATGTCTTTGCAATGGCTTTGAATATCAGTTTTCGTGGTGAGGTAGGAAAACGAGGTAGCGAATGTATGCTCTATGGAATCGTTCAACACTTTTAGATTCCCAATCATTTTGTGCACATACCACATTCAGTCTGTCGGTAATTTGCTTTTGAACATTCGTTTCGTGCTCGTCCATTGCCATCAAATCGCGAACGATCTCCATATTCATACGGTCCATCTTCGCCCCGAACTCGGACAAGTAAGTGCAAAAGAATTTGCCCTGATCAGCCAACATATTGCATAATTCCAAGATGATGCCATTGCCAGTTTCGAGGACGAAATGTTTAGTGCCATTATCTTCGGATCGTTCGGGTTCACCAACATTTTGAATTATTCTTCTACCAGCATCGCAAGTTCCATTATTTCTTAGTACGAGACAACCCCTATCTTCGTCTTGGTCAAGCTACATCTTGAGGCAATTCTGCCCGAATTTCGATATGCTGTAAGTCATTCTCGACAGTCGACGATGAACTGATCGAATCCATGTTGGTTCCTGCCATTATATACAGGCCAATATTTTAAGGTCGCCAAAAATCCATACTTGTTTTTCGAGCGCAAATAACACAGGATCTTGAAATCCGATAATGTCATGACCGTACTGACATAGTCATCGTATACATGTCGCAAATTCATGTAGTCTATACGAAACAGCACCAACATATTAGCATTATCGAGAAGCAGTTGTTTGGGTATGCACGAATAAGTCTGGCCGAGGTATACCCAGTACATGTTCGCATGCCATCCCATGCTAAAATATTCCCGGATGCAAGTCTGTTTCTCACATACCACATCGTCAAAAATAAACACCGAGTTTGGCAATGTTTTTCTCGGTGGCACGACTGATTTGTTATCGCTGCAAGGGAAATAATTCACACCATCTATGGCTTGCAGCACTCATACCAGTCGCTTGTATTTCGGTTGCTGGAGCGATTAGGAGTACATGTACACATTTTTAAATTGAAGGCCACTCTCTTCTTCCAGCAGGCTGAGTAGGACACATGTTTTCCCATAATTTGATGGTCCTGTGGCGATGCATCTTATTGTATTCGGAAATAGGCTTCCATGTCGTCATTGCAGTGCATGCGGTGCTGATTGTAGTGCATGCGGTGCTAACTTTGGTGCATGTAGTGCTAACTGTGGTGCATGCAGTGCTGATTGCGATGCATGCAGTGGTGACTGCAGTTGCAGAGAACCATTACTACAAGTTTTATAATATCTCTTCGAAATATCACTCCAAGTAAACTGACATCGACAAAGTTTGCACTGAAATGCTTTACTTGAAGGTGGCACACTACATGTAGTTGCTTCATGTCGCTGCACACTGCGCAAAGCTTTAAATACTTTACCACAGAAACGACAAAGCAGAAGCTTCAATAGCACTTTATGTCTGTATTGTTCCAAATCTACAATGATACTGAAATAAGAATATATACAAGGAGCCAATATATCAGTTTTTAGTCAGTTCACCATGATGTCTAGAAGAGGTAAGACCATATCTGGCATCGTCGATACACTGATCAACAATCTACTGTTTGAGCTGCACTCTCTTAGATACCAAGTTCTACTAGCGAGGAACGAAGATAACGAAGAGGCTGGTATGCAGTGATATGGGTATCAAACACCAGATGAGATATTCAAGGAAAACGACATTGATTTCTCCATGAACAAGGATTTACAAGGTCGGCACCAGACAGAGAAGATACTTGCACAGGAGGTCGACGAGATAAGATAATCATCAGACATCAGGCTCGGGGAAAAATAGCCGCCTGAGGCGTTTCCAACGTGATGAAGGCCAAAGCAAAGCTGGGGTTGGGTGCAAATAGCAATCGGAAGGTGCAGGTGAAACTAAAAGTGTTGAAAATGGGAAGAAAAGCACGCAAAACCCAGAAAACATCTACTGTCAGATTTTTTCCACTACTTTTGCCTGCACTCAGGGCCCTCGGGGGCCTAATCAGAGTCACGAGCGGTATCGCCCGATCCGTCAACACGGCATCGAATGAACGGAAGCAGTTGATGGAGGCCCAAATACACAATGCAAACATGGAATATCGCCATAGGTAAATTAATTGGCCAAGGCCTCTACCTAAGGCCGTATCCAGTGAGAGGAGGAGGTGTGCAAAAGAGACGCAGCAGGAAGAGGCGATAGTGAAATCTCTATGGAAACGGCTGCTCAAGAATGTGAATTTGGAACGGTTTGCATGCAAATTTAAGATACCCCATTTTCGTGGAATGTTCAAGAGAGATGCATTGCCCTCTGAATCCAAACATGGCGAATGTGTTGTAATCAACCTGGACACGACAGCGGGGCATGGTACACACGGCGTAACGTATGTCAAATATGGAAAATATTAAGACTATTACAACAGTTTCGGTAATTTGCATTCTCCACCCAAGCTGCGACTGTACCTGGACAATTGCAAACTGACTTACAACTACGAGATGGAGCAGATGCCGAACATGTGGAACTGTGGACACTTTGTCTTCGCTTCCTTGTTCATTCGTAAAAGTAATTGAATAAAATGGTTATACATGGATCGGAAATTGACGACATGGGCGTTCTTTGGTGGTAGATGCTATAAAAAAATTGGTTTTGACGACGAGACTCTCTTCCAAACATGGAGTATAATTAAACTCTATTTTTAAGGCCATTCTGTTAAAAAATGAATGAAACACAAGATATTTAAAATGTATTTTTTTTATTTACAATCTATTAAATATGTTGTGTTTTATTTGTTATTCAAAAGAATGACCTTAAAAATCGAGAATAATTACTCTCCATGTTTGGAAGAGAGTCTCGTCTACAAAATAAAGTTTGGAACGGACGACATGGGAGCTCTCTGGTGGTAGATGCTATAAAAATAAATAACTAGCACTTTCTATAGTGTTCAATGCCGGCAAAATATGTGTTAAAGTCGTAATTTAGTGACCAATGGGAATATCCCATTGATTGGTATGGGTGGAGCGATAATTTATGTTATGCAAGGCCAGTGATTAATTTGGGTGAGCATTGGTGGGGGTGGCGGGGCGAATGTGTGTGGTAAGTGTTATATGTTCCTCGATTTTTATAATTTTTGCTGGCCAGGGTCGTGGGTCAGGTGAGGGCGTGTAGAGGGGGAGGGGGCCAGGTCCACTGATCCTCCTAGGTCCTCTTAACCTGGCTCGTTGTCGCGAATCCTCCTCTCCTGCTCTGAGGATTAAGTGGCTTATTCCGCTAAGAGCCTCTAATCCTTTTCCTCGACTGAGGATATTGCGACTCTTGCTTCGAGGAGCTTCGAATACGCTTTCCTCGTTTTTACATTCTTTGGAAACCTTTTTGAAGAAAAAATTGGTTTCCGGGCGAAATAATTAATTTCGAAAGTGGTTTTTGGAGTGAAATAGGCAATTTTGTCGATAACATGGCCGTCTCAGGCCGCCAACCAACATGGTCGCCATCCGCGCGTACCAAGATGGCGGAAAACTCCTACCTCATACTCCTGAAATTCTGTGCCCAAATAGGCTAATATACACTACTAGCACGGTACGTGGTTTCATTGGCCACTGCTCTTTATTTAACGTCACGTACCTAGCCGATTCTCTTAAAGAAGACTGGCCACTCCACCACTGAACTTATATTATTACTTATATTATACTTATGTTATTGGCTCAAGAGTTTTCTGAGGCGTGCCAGACATATTTCTGGCCGATGGCTAAAGTCGCTCAAACGCACGGTAACTTGGAGTTCAGTATGTCCTTAAATAATAACGCGAATTTTGCACGCCTCTACTAATTAAAGCATGATTAAAATGAACAAAAATATGCTTAGTTGCTCGTGACCTTGCCTTCATCCATATGTTCACAAGTAGAATATATAAAGGTATTATTATTATCGCTGTACGATAAAAGTTTGTATAAAAATTTAGTCACAACATTCCGTATAAAGTCTGACAAAAGGGCTCGAGCAAATTTAATTTATGGCAGTAAGGTTGAAACGAGTTTTGGCTGATATGGAATTAGGGGTAGCAGTTATGCATTTGCAACAAAATTAGTTATAATACCTGCCCAAGACTGCCAGTTTGTGTGTCTCTAAGTGAATGCGATAGTGTACCTATTGAAGCAAATACAAGGTGATTCGAGGCGATATGGTCTAATTGAAGTAGCTGATTACTCTAGTCGATAGGAGTAAAAAATGTAATACCAACATTGTGGTACTCACAGTACGTAAGGATTTAGAGGAGGTTGTAGAGCATAGTGTTTGTTTACTGAAGCCCTCGTGCATATAAAGCTCTTTTCGTCTTATCGAACACTCATGTAAAAATGTTTAAGATAATTATATCAATAATAATTTGCAAAATCATGAATTTCAGTGATAAATAAATTTAATCGTGTACTTTGATAAGGGAGTACTGACGTTAAGCTTTAAAATGAACAATTTTGTCAAACGGGTATTGTAAATTAACTCTTAAAATGAGCGAAAAATTATAAATCAAATCAACAGCGACTTAATACTGGCAGATATTTTTTTTCGGTACACACATATTTCATTTCACGGGAATGACGTGCATATACAACATATTATATTGAAATACTTATAATTGTAATTTTTCATTATCGCTATTTGACAACATTCCCTATTTAGAACTTCCGGAACATTCTGTATACGGTAGTGTGCTGCTACGTGTTATGAAGTTGCTGAACAAAGCAGTAACTGGCATCGACAAGTCACCAACGTCACTACGAGCAACTTTTCAGGATTTTGTGCGCGAGCTCGACCAACACCAAGCCTGGAAAAACTGTATTTCCCAAGTTACCACTTTCAACGTTTCTATTGCGCAAAAATTAAAATAATAATGTTTAGTGCTCTTCCATTTCCTCTTCAGTTATTAATCGTTGCTAATTTTTTTTTTTTAATGTTGCATTTTTCCAGGGAAGACAAGTTTCAGAATATTTTTCATACGTAAACCATTAAATTTTATGAAATTACAAGTGTCGTATTTCCAGATTCTATTGAATGGTATACGTTGTCAGCAAAATCCTTAAAGTTTGCATTTTCAAGGGGAAACTTGTCCAAAAATTGATCGAGATACAGCTCCGTATATACAACCAAATACAGGCACTTTTCTACAAGCTACAACGTAGGGCTGGAGCTGCCATTTCAGCAAACTGCCATGGCTAATATCCCACACGAAGTGTATCTATTGTAAAATAAACAATCTGAGCTGGGACATGAACTCACATACTTGACTGAAACCCAGGAAAGCACATGGATTGGTTTCCATGTAAACTGTTTTGTGGCGACACTTTTCCGACAAAACACAGGTATAGTCTGTTTACGGTAAAATTAGCACTTTTGAAAACTCTGCTTGAGATCTACTTGTATGTATATTGTGTATTCTTCTGCCTTATGCAGAATTAACACTTTTGTGGACCTCATCACTTTATTCATGCGTCGGTCAAGTGAAACTGTGAAATCATAAGAAAAGTAATGCACTTCCTGTGCATTAAAATAAACAGAAAGGGAAATAAACAATTTAAGTTATCACAAATGGTTACTTAACACATTTTATTCAACGTTAAACATGTAAATACTTACCAGCCATCGCTACCAACTTTACTGGGCGCATGTCCCTTAGTGAGCCGGTTAAAATATACGCAGGCAGGGACAGTGACATTTTTCTAAGGTTGATTTCAAAAGTGCTCACTTTATCGTGAACAGCCTTTACCGCCTTGTTTTTTTGTTATTACTGCGTACTGTTACCCAGGACTGTGCTGTGCAAAATAACAATGCTTCAAGATAGCAGTTCATAAATCAAGATATATAGACCCAAGAAATGAACACTGAAACACAGGAGCCGTTGATAACGTATGTGACGAAAGACTATTACTCAAAATACAGTATTTACGAAAGAAAAAATCAAAATAATACAGATCCTATATATGAGCTTAATATCATGAAGAAATACTAGTACAATAGACTTAAATCACTGTTATAATTATGAAATCCATAGTGATAACGCCTCAGTACATCCCTACATCAAATATCAACACTATAATATCATGACTAACAAAATTGTAAACAACACGTTACTAAACTAACGAAAGATTGGCTGTTCTCTGGTTGCAAACGAACTCATAAATACCGTTGTTAAGGAAGTCAGAGTACTCAATCGTACACTCGCCGTTCTGCTAGTAATGAGGCAACTCTGATAAAAAATGACTTCCGAAACAATGTCTTTAAGTTCCTTAGCCCGTGCATCGCCATCTGACCACTCGGAGGTGAGGAGGCTGGGCGATCCTCCAATAACGATCATTTCACAATGATTACTCAATGTATCAAAGCTTCGCGACCAGGGTTCGGAAATGAGAAACCATATTTACTCAAGTGGCATCGCCTGCGAGGCTGAAACATTCAACCATGGTGTGGCCCCACACACCATGATGATGGTGTATGGTGCCCACGGTGGGATAGCCTATATACCGGTTGTTCCCATATTGTAATACTTCTGGGGAACATTTCTCACATCTGGAGGATGAAATAATGTAAAGGTCCGCAAATGATTTATTTCCCTACTACAGCACATAATACATAACGTGCAGTGTATGGCGCGCGGGCTGGATCATGTTACTGTGGAATGCCACCGCAGCTGTAATTGGCAGCCCCATACCAGCCCCCGAGGAGCCCTGATTTGAATCCACTAGACTTTTAACTGTGGGGACATTTAAAGGCACTTGTGTATGCGACCAGAGTGGACGATGTTGACACCCTCGGTAGCGGTATGTTGGGGCGGGGGTTGCGAAACAACCAGGGATTTTCCAGGGTGTTCATCAACGCATCAGGAAAGCCATGCAACGGCGGGTTGATTCGTGTGATCATGTTGATGGAGGGCTTTTTGAACATTTTCTTTAGTGTCGACAATAAGATTTCACATATGTGTAACTAATTCCTTTGCAGCTCCTGCTGTTATATGTAATGTCGTAGTGTGAGGTATCGTATAATATGCAAACGAACGCTGCCGATGGCATCCCACAGTAACATAATCCAGCCCGTGAGCCATGCGGTATATGTGATGTATTACGGGCTGTAGTGACGAAACAAAGGGTTTGCGGACCTATGATTATATAACAAATTTTCACCCTCCAGATGCGAGGAATGTTACCGCAAAGTATTTCCATGCAGCATTCTGTATAGAAGGGAACCCTCGCCATCGCAATATTTCGCTCAAGTTCTATAGACAGCAAACGTTCCCCTTGCAACCAAAGAACTAAAAGTGAGCAGAGCTACAATTACTATTCTTAAATGTATATAATGTAGTTTTTGTAGCACTATCGTTTTGGTATCAACAACATTTCTAAATTGACCCTGATGTGTTACGCTTTGTTGTTTGTGTGTTTAGATATACTGAAGTTCTCATGTGATAGTGGTTAGGATCTCTTAACCGTCTTGAATTTGGACAGTTGTATTTATTTTTCTTGCCAGTTGTGCCCCTTCACGTCAGAATCTTCAGAACTGTTGAATCCAGGTAACATTTTCATTCCCGCGTAATTATTGACACTAACTATTTATCTGGATTTGCCTGTGCAGTAACACGAAACTGAAAAGAAAATGTTGCTTTTTAAAATAATTTCCTCCATCACAAGCAATCATTTTCCGCAGTTACTTGAATATTCCTTACATTTGGCTATGTTCTGTTCACGGTCTCTTCACACGTTTGAATCAAACCTTTGAAAAATCACACCTTGTGCGACGTGTTTGGTTGTTTCCTAAATATATCACTAATCACCAGTGCTTCATATTTCTGTTAAGTTATAAGTATCTTATTTTTAGTTAAACTGAACTTTCACCTACATTTTACCTTAAAATTGTATTTCTTTTATAACTAATGAGAATGAAAACTGAGAGAAAATAGGCGTGTCGATGATACCAGATAAGAAATAGTTCTCATCTATACAACAAATAAAATATAAGTGTCTGCCTGTGATTTTAGAATTTTTCACTTTTAATTATTTGTTCCATATAGCATAATCGATTACTAAGCCATATATAACGTCAATTTTTTTTCATATCAGTCGGTCAATCCGACCGTATTTAACTCAAAAACCGCTGAACGTATTGTCATGAAATTTACATAGTCTATAGACAATAACTCTTGGACTAACTTAGTCTTTGTTTGATCGAGATTTCTTAAACGGTCCCGAAAATATGATGGTAATCAGGGATGTATATAGACTGAATTAAACTTTTCTTAGGATTACTGCATAAAGAGCATTGTTTAAAAAAGTTCCGTCATTCCTTTATCTTTTGTCTATGGACCGTCCTTCTTTCCTTTCCAAGAGCCGTAGTGGCCCAGTGGCTAGAGCTATTCCAAGTGGGGCAGTAGTGGCTTAGTGGATAGAACTATTCAAATTGAGGCTGCAGTGGCCCAGTGGCTAGAGCGATTACAAGTGGGGCATTATTGGCTCAGTGGATAGAGCGATTTCGAGCGGGGTCGCAGTGGCTTAGTGGATAAAACTATATCAAGTGGGGCCGCAGTGGCACAGTGGCTAGAGCGATTCCAAGTGGGGCCGCAGTGGCTTAGTGGATACAACTATATAACCCGAGGGCTCAGTGGCTCAGTGGCTAGGTACATAGGTTTATACTTCATTAAAACCATAAAATATGTGCGAATTGATGGAAGGGTGTAATTTAATAACCCCATTAAACCCGAAAGAAGCAATATTACTATTTTAAACATAAAACCGTAGTGAAACTATGGTGGGCTTTATTTTAATAACTTCGTATAAACTAAGCGAAGGGACATTTCTTTTTTCAAAAATAAGAAAAACAAGTTCTAAATGCCATGCGAACGAAGTCGCACGGGTCAGCTAGTGAGAAATAATTTTAAACCGAGCGCACGAATGCTGTGCGTTGTCTCTTCGGTGTAATTTTCTACACTCTGTTAAGCTTTGTTTGTATGAGGCGGAGGAATACCCTGGAGGAATCAGGGATTCTTAAAAGTTTGAAGTAACTATGAATGGACTACATGTATTTATGTATTGGCGTACGTGGAGTAGGCCTATCTGCCTGGAAAATACACCGTAAAAAACTTTCTGGTAAATTTCCTCAACTGTAATGGAAGTATTTAATCTATACAGGGTGTGGTGATAGTACTACGTATTAGGCTGAAAATATGGGAATGTTTAATGTTGTAACTGTACCAAGTTAGGGACTTCCCTACGCATTTGACTCTTTCCCGAGCAACTGTACGAACTTTACCATGCATGCATGGGAATATGTCACTATTCGCTCTTCGTTACTGTACGTATAGGCTGTTCACGGTAAAGTGAACACTTTTTAAGGCCCTGCTAAATTTTTCTTTCCATTCAATTTCTATCTTGCTACCACTTTTTAACATACATATTGGTATGTGGCTAATAAACAAAACGTATACAGTCCACTAATCTCAAATGTAAACATCTGAGACTGCAATAAAATATATTTATTACGGGTCAATACCTGTTGGGAGGGCCTTAAAAAGTGCTCACTTTATCGTGAATAACCTATATACACTGATATGGTAAATTTACAAATATGTTCTTAGAGTGTAAGTACGACATGAGTGTATGTGCAACACTGAAAGTTAGGAGAGAGGTAAAGTGTGGTGGACCGCCGTGTAAGGTATCTCGTGCACAGTCCGCGGCGCGGCTCTGAGGTAGTTTCCTCCAGGAGCCGGTGTGGCGATGGTCCCGGTATGTTCCTGCTCCCGTGGCCCCTGTGAGGCACGCAACCCACAGTACCTGGCGCCATCCACCCCCTCCCTCGTCGACCCCACTCTCCCCCATCAATATCATTCGTGCAGGTATGTCCGTCCCTACTCCGCTCGTGCATCCTGCGGGCCTGGAGTCTACGGCCGCGGTTACACGGCGTGCAGAACTTTAACAAGTTCAGCTATTGGAGAGGTTATAATACCATCGAACGAGTTCCGATCGCAGTTGTTTCTCGTTCAAAGTGAACAGTTTCCATAAGTTGTTTACAATTACATATCTTCTCTGCTGCGCTCGTATTGGCTGCTTCGAAGTAATCAAGCAGTGTAATAAATGTTGCTGAATTTGGCGGGAATTACTGCACTTGTTAGATTAACATCAGTTTAAGGTTGCATGTACTAATGCCCACCCATTATGCCATTACAGTAAAAGTGTCGGTTTCATAACAATTAAAAATATCAATAGTAATGAATGTTGGAGGCTATTATAATTAAAAATCATTCATTTTAAGTTCCATGTTTGTTGAGGTTAGAATTTCCATTGATTTCATTCTACTTTGGGTGTGTAACCACGAAAACACGTTCGCCTTTTAAACTTATTCAGACATGGTTACCGAATGTATTTAGCTAAATGTGTTTGACAGCCTACCACGCGTCTTCGTATCATTCATTCATCACACCTACAAGGGGAGCGGTGGCGCAGTGGCTAGGGCGCTCACCTCCCACCTCGGCGATCCGGGCTCGAACCCCAGCGGGCTCACTCACGGATTTTCGCACGTGGGAATAGTGTTGGACGATGCCGCTTGCGACGGGTTTTCTCGGGGTACTCCCGCTCCCTCCACCCTCACATTCCAGCGCCGCTCCATCCTAGGGTCTCATTTCCTGTCATGTCCAAGGATGAAGGGCACCTACGGGTCCCAGCTGGGAAACCCGTCACTCGGAGGGTGTTGCCTCGCCCTGGGTACACTCGAGGTTTTTTTTTTATCATACCTAATGACTTGCAAAGTTCGCGTTACCTTTCGATGACATGGTAGACTCCATTGCGCCATTAACAAGTGACCACAGTTCGTGCCGCTGCACTGCAATAAATGTCACGTATCTGCTTTATTTCCTCAAAAGAGATTGGCCACTCCACCGCTGAAATTACATTATTGGCTCAAGAGTTCTCCGAGGCGTTCCAAACATACTTTTTGGCCAATGGCTCAAGTTGGTCAAACGTATAGCCACTTGAAGTTAAGTTTGTCCTTAAATAATAACGCGGACTTTGTAGGTCTCTAATCACACGCCTTTATCTTGTGTAGACAGGAGTGCACTTTAATCCTGAAATAAGACAGGGACAGATGACATATTTGTCTTCGCCTCAGTGTTCGAATGCGTTATTTTCATCGAGTCTTTTCAACGTGGTTATTAAATGTGATATGTAGTCTACGTTTAGCCGCAATATATAATAATGCCATTAACATTAACTTCATGTTATAGTCTCTTGATAAATATGAGTAGTAGGGAAATTTACATTGACGCGCAACGGATTCCAGATTCGGAGCCGGAGGAGTCACCATGTTGTGATATAACCCGACCGCCATATTGGATGTCGCTGACCTTTAACCCCTGACTAATGACCTTGACCTTTAACCCCGATAACCCTAAAAAAACCGCAAAAAATCTTTAAAAAATCCCAAAATATCCAAAGAAGTTCTAAAAAATTCTAAAAACATACCGAAAATTATTTATCAAAAAATTATTAAAATTTATTTTAAAATATTTCCTAACATATCCCCAGAAGTTTCCAATTTTTCCCGGAGCAGGCGAGAGGGATCAGTGACCCAGGTGACTGGGATCACTAATTCAGTGGTCAGGAGAACAGGACTTGTGACATTTGACCTTGACCCAAAAAATAAGAAATAAATAAAAATATCACAAAAAAACCGAAAAATGCCATAGAAATTTTTTTTTAAAAAGTTTTATTAAAAAATATAAAAACATTATTAAAGAATTATTTTTAAAAATATTTCAATTTTCCGAGGTCACCCGTCGCCAATACCCATAACACCATATTAGTAGGTGACCACCATCTTAGTAGAATTCGTCACACATCCGCCATATTGAGAACCAGTGACCATGACCTTGACCCCATGATCTTGAATGACCTTGAAAACCAAAATTCGAGAGAAAAGACATAAAAGTCAGCAAGCATAATACATTACAGACTGCTACCACCATATTAGATACAGACGTCTTCGAGCTTGACTCCAGGACTTTGAATGACCTTGAAACAAAACTCGAGAAAAAAATTCATAAAAGTCAGCAATCATAAGACATTAGAGTCTACATATTAAATGCAGACTACCCTGGCCTTGACCCCGTTACTTTGAATGTCCTTGAAAAGAAAAACTCGGAAAAAAATCTATGCGAAGATGTAGAAGCTAGCCGAGACGATGTATCTTTCACGACAGCCATTGTCGAACTAAGCCTCCTAACTTATCTCCCTACAGCTTATAATATGCACATTTGCATACCCTATGAGCTCATATTGACTTTGAACCAATCGTATTACACAATTAATTCATTGTGCAGACACGGACCAGACAATCACCGAGTTACCACATGATTGCAGCCGACCGATCACATGCAGGTACTTAGACATCACACACAGGCAGGTAGGCAGGCTTTAGATGCTAGTTCCTTGACCACATTACCATGCAGTTATATCTTCATCAGTTTCTTCCAGACAAGTTCTTCGCTCACCTATAAATCATGATCACACCTAATGTAGTCGGAGCTGTTGGGACTCTCTGCGAAGTTGGGCGAGAATACACTGTATTCCGGGGGCTGGTACGAGTTGTCTGATGGATGCGGATTAACTGGCGGTAGCTGGTAGAAGGATAATGGTAGTGGGTTCGTGCCAGTCGACGACGATGTTCCTCGTGCCAATATCGTAAAGATGAGCTGAAGAATATTATCTCCAGTGTATTTTGGGTTACTAATGGTTTCTTCTGTACTTGATGACATGGCTATTGTAACAGACGTTTGAAACGAAATGATCACCGAGCTCTCCTCTCGAAGTAGCGAGGTACAACTTTTCCCCAGAGACCCTTGGGGACGTGTTTTATAAAGCCAATCGAAGAGATTGGAGGAGGTGGAACGGAGGTGACTAATTGATGGAGGATCGTTGACTAAACAGAAATTAGCTAATGAGAAACATTGGTCGAACGAAGGTTTCCGAAGACAACAGAGTAATCGGCCAATGGGAAAATAGGGATGGGAGGGGGTGGAGGTGTAGGGGAACCGACAGTCGAACATATGTGAGTAATTAGCCAATGAGAAGCATTGGCGGGGTAATTAACCAATGAGAATCATTGGTGGAGATGGAGCAAAAGTGATTAATTAGCCAGTATCAATGGCAAAAGTTAGTCGCCTACTGGAGTCGAACAGATGCGAGTAGTTAGTGGTGCTGGGGGAGACTCCCAAAAATGTAAGTTTTTTAAATAAATTTTTTTATACATTTTTAAAACGATTTTTTAATAAAAAATTTCTAGTGAAATTTTGAGGGGGGAAAAGGGAAATTCCTAGGAAGATGGGCTGCTGGGGGAGGGGGGAATCAGTGGAATTTTTAATAATAATTTTAAAAAATAAAATTTTATAAAAATAAATTATTAAATCATAAACAATTTTTGGGGGAATTTTGAGGGAAAAAAGGGAAATAGTTAGGGGGAAATGGCCGCCGGGGAAAATATTTTTTCAATAAGAAAATCTTTAAACAAAATTTTGTAAAACTAAATTTTTTACGATTTTTTATATTTAAAACAATTTTCTAATAAAAAATTTTAATCACAATTTTTTTTTAATTTTTAAAATTATTTTTAACTTGTAAAACTATTTGAACATTGCATACATAGGCCCACTGACTTGGATATTTCAGAAGAGCAGCTGCACATAAGCCACATATCACGACAAGCAATAAAGCTCGGCGACTCAGGTGGTGTTTGGACCGTCGCAACTGGACGCTGGAGCAGTGGAACGCAGTTTTGTAGAGTGAAGAGTCGAGGTTTACATTATTCCGGTCCAATGGATGTGTATGGGTGTGGCGTCTACCCGGGGAACGGCTTCTGCCGAAATGTATAGTGCCAACTAGGAAATTTGGTGGTGGTGGAGTGATGGTGTGGGGCTGTTTCACGGCCCTTGGCGTAGTACCGCTGGTGTTTTTCCGTGGTAGCATGAACACAGAGGCCTATTCTGGATAATGAAATGCTCCCAACATTGTGGTGTTTTTGCGGAATGTATCCGTGTTACTTCCAGGATTACAATGCCAGGTACCATGTTTCAAGGACTACTATGCAGTGGTACGCCGACAATAATGTTCGCTGATTGGACTGGCCCGCCCAGAGCCCCGACCTCAACCCTACAGAACATCTTTGGAACGAATTGTATCGCCGAGCGAGAGCTCGTCAGGCGCGGCCAAAATCCATTGACCAACTCATGGAATGATTGCAAGAGGAAGGGAGATGAATCCCCTAGGATGTCCTGCAAACACTCGTAGAGAGCATGCCAGACAGGGTGGCTGTTGTTATAGCCGCAAGAGGTGGCCCGAGATTTTAACGGGGTGGCAACCGCCGAGCAAACATTGTGGATAGGTGCATAATTACTTTTAGGTCGATAGTGTAGATATGAAGCTATGAAGATTGGGCTTCGAAAACGTATTTTTGCCGAATGCCGTGAACAACACATACAAAGTTCGTAGCAAGAAGGTGACTTACACTTCCCATGTTGCATAGATACATACGCAATGCTGGCTGTACTTGGTCTGCGCGCACTGTTCGGCTTGAGGAAGTGATACGTCAGCACATAGACGACGTGCCCTCCACTAGTACACGCTCCATAGCGCGCCACATGGGCGTGTCCCATTCAACCGTGTGTGACGTAATGCCACCGTTATCCCTACCGCTGGCAGAAAGAGCAAGGCATTAAGTGAAAATACTTCTTCAAAACCCAATTTTAACAGGCACATATCTCCTTTAATATTCGGTTTAGGTATACGTTGTCCTATATATTTCCGACTTTTTATTTGTCATCAGTAGCCCGCCATCGCTTCGCTCTGGTTTTATGGAGTTATTGAACTACATACTTATATATGCGACTACCCGCGAATACCTGGGATTACCTGCGACTATTTGAGTCTACTTGAAATTACCTGCGACTTCTTGCGTGTTTTTTGTATTAAGCTTGACAATTTCTTCTAACATTGTTTCAGTTTATCTGTAATGGTTTTGGTAGAGCATGCTTAGAAAGCAACCAAGTAGCTCATTTTTCTCCTACATATTTTACAAATTTTAAAATTGCTCAAGGATAAAAAAAATTAAACATAGCTATGTCCATCTGGAAGAATGTAGCTTTCTAACAGAGAAATTGTAATTTTAACGGGCTTTTCAACGTCCCCCGGTTTAATGCTGACAAGTTTGGCAGAGTACGGCTTATAGACTAACTTTTAACATAGCTTAAATTAACGCCCGTGCCTTGCCCAGGATTGGAGCCCAGAGCCTCCCGCACCCCAAATCGGTGGCGCGCCAACCGACTGCGCCACGGGAGGTCGACACTAACAGTGAAAGAATTATAATAATCAACCGTGTAGTTTCCGAGATTACCCGAGAGAGACAAACAAATAATCAAACTCACATTACCTCTTTATAATATTAGTATGAATAAGGAACCACCTCTCGCGGTTTGACCGTTTACTTTCCGAACATTCCGTATATGACCGTAAGACAGCCTCGCGTACCTGGTGCTCGAACTGCATTGCAGTGTTTGAAATACCCTTTGTTTCTTTTTTTAGGAAACTAGTATACGTGCGTCCAAAACGTTTATCAACGTGAATAAAGAAAACACATTTCAGACTAGTCGTGTCTGGTATTCTCGAGACATCACGCACATTAGAAATATTATTCTAATGCTCTCCAACATGGCTGGAAACAGCTTTTTCAGACTTCTGTTTCTCAAAATATACGAACCATTCATGTTATAAGTGTCGTGTTTAATAAACTGATAGGGTCGTATTTTGCATGCGCCAGCCGGCTTTACCAGTAGTGCTTCAGCGATTAGGCTACTTACACAAGTCAGACAGCAACATGCTAACGGCAGTTAATGTAAAGGTGTATCATGTAAAGGCGAATAATGTAAAGGTTACTTTTTACTGAAGAATTATGTGTAGATAATAATTAAGATTATCTATAATTTTGAAGGCATGGCAAAATATTATACTCTAACATTCCACAATTTTTGTGTTGTCAACAGCCATGATACATAATGAGTATATGTGGTATAGGCTGTTCACGATAGAGTGAGCACTTTTGAAATCAACCTTGGAAAAACGTCACTTCCCCTGTCTACATATATTTTAACGGACGCACTGAGTGACATGCGCCCAGTACAGTCGGTAACGATCGATGAAAAGTAGTTTCATGTCTTAAACGTTGAGTTAAGTAACCATTCACGACAACTTCCATTAATTATTGCTTTCACTTTCTGGTTTCATACAGTGCATCAAAGTGTAAAAGTTACCAGATTTGTAAAATATTTACTTTTATAATAATTTCACAGTTTCACTTGACCGAAGCATGAATAAAATGATGAGACCCACGACAATGTTAATTTTACATCATGCGGAAGAATACACAACGTGCATACAAGTAGAACTGAAGCAGAGCTAATTTTACCGTGAATAGCCTATATAGGTTGTTCATGGTGAATTGAGTACTTTTGAAAGCTGTCCCATTTGGAATAGTAGTTTATATATTATATTTTATTTTAGTATTAGACTTTAATTTCCGAACGTGGTGGAACATACAAACTGCGTTTATTACTTGTGTGGTAATATTTATTTAAAAAAGGTGCTTGAAGGATTAAAAAATGGCTGAAAGGAAAAATAACTAGGGCCTTAAAAGTGCCCACTTTATCGTGAACAGCCTAGTCTAAGGGCGCGTTTACACGGCGATAGTCCCTATCGTGAGAGCTACTCTCGCATTAATATCGCCGCGTAAACTGCACGATAGTTACTGTCGCACCATCGCGATATCAGCTCGAGCTAGCTAGTTGATAGTGTGACAGAACATACAACTATCGTGTAACTATTGTAGTGTAAACCTCGTAGCATCAAATTTGTACGTGTGTTCACTTTGACAGTAACATTTCAGAATTATTTTGATTCTCTTAATATATGTCGCGGTTCTTACACGATGTGGCGATTTGACAGGACGTATATTATCATAAAGGTATGACACGACAGTATTGACAGTATATTTATCATCGGATAATAAACCACGGGAACAATATATGTTTACATGACATTAACATCCTGTCACGATATGTAACTACCCCAACAGATATCAGCCTCATGACAAAAGTATATAAATGTAGGGCCTATCAAAGTATTTACACAAGTGTTGTCGGACACGTCCCTTTTGAGGTTAACTATCACAGCATGTCTCGATCGTGGGTGTAAACAGGAACTATCGTGACAGTAACTGTCACACACTTTCGTGATAGCTACCATCGCCGTGTGAACGCGCCCTAATATAATTGTTCGTCTGCAGGGCGTGGTTGCTCCGGCGGCCGGCAGGGGCGCTCGCGACGGGCGGGTGTCGGTGCCAGGCTCGGAGAGCGACAGTCGCTGTCGCGCGATGTTCGGGACGGGCGGAGGTTGCAGCACCACGTACCCACGCCGAGCTGCCACCGTCGCGAGCAGCCTGCTGGTTCGTCCGCGCCTCACTACGCTGCGTCACTTGAGCCGGCAGCGCGTGCACCCGCCCGCCGCCGCTGACATGGGGCGCGCTGCCCGGAGGACCAAGCCCAGGTAGCCTACCTACTCGAGACACTAGATACCAGTAAACACAATGCTTAATTTTTTCCGATTCGATTTTGTTTAATTTCCCAGCCCAATAACGGCAATATAAAAACGGAAAATGATTTGAATAATTTTATATAATATAAATAATCTGCTTGTCGTTTTATGAATATTTTTCAACGAAATTTAAAATAAAAACATAGTTACATAAATTCAATTGTAGAGACTGAAGTACAATGATTTATATAAATCCACATTTATTTTTACGTTGGTGGTGTCATATGGCCGTGCATTGTCGTGGATGTGAGCTAGTGAAGTGTTTTAACAACGATTTGGCGTTGTGTACCGACACTTGACAGCCCACAGGGGCCACTTATTTTTGTATGTAATTCTACATATTTTAGATGTGAATATTGAACACATTTGTATTAAAATGGGTAGAACTAGACAATTGAAATGTCATGCAGAATAACTGTTCACGTGTAGTAGTGCCAGCCCATGAGCACAATTTTGTTTGTTTTTATATCGGCACAATTGCACTCGGCAAAAAAAAAAAAAAGCGTTTCGCTACTTGCTTTGAGTGACGTCTCTGGTACTTGTATGCTCGTTGGGCCAAGCCATCGCCAACTCCAACAAGGAAAACGAATCCTTAAAGGCTGTTCACGATAAAGTGAGCACTTTTGAAATCAACCTTAGAAAAAAGTCACTGTCCCTACCTGTATATATTTTGACGGGCGCAATGAGTGACATGTGCCCAGTAAAGTTGGTAACGATGGAGGGGAAACTAGTTCCATATATTAACGTCGAATAAAAAGTGTTAGGTAACCATTTGTGACAACTTAAATCATTTCTCTCGCTTTCTGTTTTCTTTTTTTAATGCATCGAAGTGTAAAAATGAGCAGATTTGTACAGTATTTACTTTTCTAATAATTTCACAGTTTAACTTGACCTAAGCATGAATAAAGTGATGAGGCCCATGGCAATGTTAGGCCGTGTCTCAATTGGCCCAGAGAGCGCTCTTTCGTGCTCTCTCTCTCTCTCTCTCTCTCTCTCTCTCTCGGATGATGTCACAGAGAGCGCTCTCTCGTCTCAATTGGTCGGAGATAGCACGAAATTGTGAGAGAACAATTTTTTCTAACTACCCTATTACTAAGTGTTACTGGAAGCCCGGTGGGTAGGGCGGGATCTTATTGCGTCTCAGGGCTAGACCCCTTACGCCTACAAGGAAAGGAAATCATGCAAGGAGACATGCATCGAGGCAGAGGGATTGGGCAGCCATGGCCTGCGATTGGGACCATGACTACCTCCCTGAGTGTACTTATAGCTTAACTATGCCTAAAACGAGACTTTGAAAAACCGGCAAAGACACGGTAAAAACCCAGCCGACAGGAAAGAATTCAAAATTATTGCATGCATTAGATAGAAATGCTACGGGAGAAAGAAGGTTGGACATCATTCTTTATTATTAGTAGAGATGAAGAAACTAGTAGAGATGAAGAAACTAGTAGAGAGAGGGTGCTGTATTTAGGAGTCTTCAATCGGTGCTGGCTTCAGCCAGAGTGATGCAAGCAACACCCTGGTAAGGGAAGTGGTGCTATGGGAACATTCCCTCTGGTTTCCCAGTGAACCTGAAACTAAAATTAATGAAAGTGAGCTGCCAGTAAGTGTCAGAAGGGCCAACACTTACTGATTTTTGCTGGGGTGGTACGAACCTGTCGAGAGAATGAATATGATTAACTTATTCTAAATTACTAACCTAATATAAAATACTTAATATTAACATATGTCCTCGGGGACATATGTGTCTAATTCTAATGCTCTGCTACCTCGCAGCGAGAATCCCTCCATAGCAATACGCTGTGATGGAGTATATTTACACCCATAGTGCTGCGTGTGCACGAAGCTTCCTGAGGGGAGGGGGATATTAATGATTGCAAGGGGGGGGGGGCCTCTCACCAGCTGCTGCAGAGAACCACACGACGCTGCAAACCCCTGCAGTAATGCATAGGTGGCCTTGGAATCGGCTGCAGCGCAGGGCCATACGTAAACAGACAGCTGGCTGGGATGAGAGGTTAGCCTAGCTTAACCAATTAACAATAAGAAATTATTCTAAAAATTAAATTAATAGAATCAGATATAATGAAACTAATTACCTAGCATGTTCTGATCCATCCATTTAGGATTTATCAGGTTAGTCTACACTAGTAGACTTAGGAGGCTACACAGGCACTATTAAACTTGGCATGGCAGTGTCCTACATGCAGGTATAAGGGGGACTATGCGTCAGAAGCGATTTAGGTTGCTTATAGCGTTGAGTTTCCTCGATATCATAGTCTCCAAGGGAACTTATAAGTGGATTGGTATGGTCCAAATTCGACTCATAGAAGTGTTGGACTTGTTTTCGAATGAATTCTTGCAGCATTTCTTGTTTTAGTTCTGCATGCAAGCATCTGATAGGGACATAGCGGGATGCATTTTCTGCCATTCTGAGGCATTTATTTTGCACCACTTGTAATGATTTGAGGTGAGAATTGGCACAGTAGGCCCAGGCTGGGGCTGCATATGTGAGAATGGGTCGGATCATAGTTTAATATAAACGAATCCAATTTTTCTGTGACAAGCTAGAGTCGCAGTCTAGTATAGGATATAGAGTTGGCATGAGGCCATAAGCGAGTCTTCGCTTGGCCTTCACATGGTTTCGCCATGTCAGCTTTCCATCCATTGTGAGGCCTAGGTATTTAACCTCAGTTTTATATGGAATGTTTTCTCCAAAGAGAGTTAATTGAGGAAGATTAGCAGTTTTGTGGTTGTGCATGAAGACTAGCGCCTTGTTAATTTTAATTGCCCATGTGAATTTTAATTCTCCACAGGCGAAAATAAGTTTCTAGCTCAGTGAGCTGTGCCTGTGTGCGCTGAATGGCTGTTTCAGCTCTACGGGATCGTGTGTAGATGACCGTGTCATCTGCATAAATACCTAAATTAATATTCCAGATAGGAGGGCGCGGAATATCGTGGGTATAGATATTATATAGGACTGGTGCTAGGATGCTGCCTTGGGGGGACTCTTGCTTTGATGATTTTCTTATCTGAAATAGCTGCTTGTAAAGAGACATAACCTAAAAGTTTTATATAGCAATCGGGGAAGTTGGTTTGATACAACTTGTAAATTAGCTCTGCGTGGAAAATCATGTCAAAGGCCTTTTCCACGTCTATAAATTCCGCAACTGTGTAATTTTTCCAATTAAAAGTGGTGGTGATATGCTCAGACAGTCTAACCAGCTGGTAGACTGTAGAGTGTTTTTTCCTGAAGCCAAACTGCTCATCAGGAAACAAGTTAACTTCGCGAAGATAATTGTTTAGGCGGCACAAAAAGACTCATACGTGAATCTCCGAGAGCGAGCTTAGCAGACTGATAGGGCAATAGTTCTGTAATTGGGTCGGGTCTTTGCCCGGTTTAGGAAAAACAATTACAGTGGCACATTTCCAGGGAGTGGGGAAATGGGCAGGTTTAAAACTTGCATTTATGCACTCGGCTACAGCCTCAAACATGCTGTGCGGGAGCTGCTTAAGAACTATAGCCTGCAGCAAGTCGAACCCAGGTGCTTTGCGGGGCTTCATGAATTTAATGATATTCTTTACTTCGTCGGCATACATGAGGTCAGGTTCGGCCACTGTGAGCTGCTGATGACGCTCTCGGAGGTCCCTACAAATCTGAGCCACAAATGCTGGATCCGCAGGGAAGGCATTGGGCTGGAAAGCTGATTCTAACTGATTGGTCATAGCCTCAGCCTTCTGCTGGGGCGTATAAGCCATGCCTGCATTGCCCTGAAGAGGCGGGATTGGGTCACGCTTTTTAGTAAACGCTTTAGTCATGCGCCACAGACTATTATCCTGGGTGCATAGTTGGGATAATTTATGATTTCAAATATCAGACTGCCAAGCAATGATTTCAGAATTAATTTGCCCTCTAAGTTCATTTATCTACGCTTTTCTTTGCCTTGTTCTGATGCAAGAATAGCACCTATGTAGCATATTTGTGTGCGAGATCAACTCCTTGATGTGTTCAAGAAGTGTATCTGCACTAATCGGCGGTGTTTTCTCCGGGATAAATTTACTAACTCCCGATTTTATTATCTCTGTGACGTGCGTGACAACAGTCTAATTCCTCGGAAGTACTAATGAGAGCTGGTAAATTAATTTCTTCGTCCAGGTAATCCCTCAAGTTAGGCCAGTTCACATGCTTATAGTCTTTAATTTTCCGAATTAGTGTATTGCCTGGAAAGACTTTGTTGAAAGACAGGCGGACAGGATAATGGTCCGAAGCCAATTCGTGGAGCACTTCAAAATTTAAGGCCATGGAAAGGCCTTTATCCAGCACGATATCAAGTATATCGGGCCTGTGGTTAGTTTGACTGGGGTCGTAAGTTGGCTCGCTGGGCGCATAAATAAAGTAATTATGTTGCTCGATATGACTTAAGAGAGTACTCCCATTGGCTGTGCGCGTAACGCAGCCCCAATCAGAATGTTTAGCGGTTAAATTGCCGACAGCGGACATGACAGACTAAGAATTTATTAATTTATTTAAATCAGCGTGCAAAAGCGTGCGTCCTAGCGGGCAATATACTGAATAAATCGCGATTTGTTGATTTCCTAGCTTAACAGTAACACCCACAGCTTCAAGCGTTTGAGATTGCAGTCGTTTCGCGGGATTACATAAAATTGAGTCGTGAATCAGAATCAATACTCCGCCATGTAGAATATCGCGGTCATTTCAATAGCATTTATAGCCAGGAATTGAGAATTGGAACTGTGGTTTCAGATGCGTTTCATTAATTGCAATAATAGGGATCTGGTGGTGAGAAATAAAATCTATTAGCTTTGGTTTATTTTTACTGCGAATGCCGTTAGCATTCCAGTAAACTAAACTAGTTACTATATTAAACCTAGAAGGCAGAGCATTTGGCAGCTGTGTATTAACAGCCATCAGGATGCTGCTTCCACGATGGAGCCCCAGTCAGGGCTCGCCCTTTTTCTTCAACTGACTTGGTTTGGTCAGTCCAAACCAGTAACAAGTCACAGAGTGCCTCCAGCACTCCGCTAAAAGCGGGGAATTTCTCATTCAGGGGGCTAGTCTTCATCTCCTGAATTAATATATGCATATTAATGGGTTCAGAGGCAGCTGGGGTTGTGTCCATTTGTGCTACAGGGCTCGCCAGTTTTGTCTCGCCAGTTTTGTCTGGCGTCCAGGAGCCTGCTCGCCCAATGGGTGTTGAGCTGGCTCCTGATTGGTTGCAGAGGCATAAGTGACTGTTTCAGAGACAGGGTTGGCGGGGGAAAGGGCCTGGGTCGACTGCTGCGAGTCGGAGGGCTTGGAAGATTTTCGCGAGTGTTTGAATTCTTTTTTTTTTTTTTTTCCCCTTCTGGGATTGAGATTGAGGGGGATTGTGTGGCGGGCGGCGTGGTGGGCGGTAGGGATTCGCGAGACGAGGGTATTCCACCTCGGATGGTTGGCCATAGTATGCCAGTGCGCTGTAGCCATTTGAGACCTGCAATTGGCGATTTTGTACATAATGAGGTACAAAAGTCTGAGCTGGGGAGTGATGTTGTTCCCCCTGAACCATGGTCCATGGTCCAGCCATCAGAAGGCTGAGGGGTGCCCTGGGCGGGGGGGGGGGGGGTGGCCAAGGAACCACAGGCGCTACATATCCAGGGCGAGGCTGGAATGCAACAGTAGCAGAGTATTAACTCTGCTGCTGCCTTTTCCGTCTTTCTTCCGGAGCAAGGAAGCACCACTTCTCGACCTTGTAGGCCTCGCAAGCCTTATAATTAGCTGTGTGGTTGCCTCCGCAACTCACACACTGAGTTGTTGTGTGGCCCTTGCCACAGAGTCTGCATCGCGGGGGCACGGTAGACCCTGGCTGAGTGTCCAAACCTCTGACAGTTTGAGCACTGAGCAGGGTCCTCAGGTCGCTGGTACTCTTCTACTTGCACGACGAGGTCGCAAAGTCCTCTCAATTGAAAACTGCTCTTACTTTGTTCAGAAGCAGGCAGTTCAACAATCCACATGTGAAGTGGATGCTTGTCTTTGACGGACAACTCGGAGGCGATTGCTATTGGCTGGAATCCCAGACCAATCAGTTCTTCGCAGATCCAGTCTGCTGGGAGAGACTTGTCGAGTCCCTTTAGGGCGGCTTTCAAGGGAAGCTCGCTGTGCGGAGTGAGGACAGAGAAGCCTCTAGGATGCGGGTGGCTTGCTGGTAATCTGCGATTGTAGCAGGGAGACACGAGACGCCCTGTAGAACGACTCTGTTAATTATTGGGTGGCTCAATTTTTTTTCGAAACAGCTTGCAGACTATCGCGTACGTGCACTCTGATGTGTAGTACATGATGAGGCGGCGTAGATCTGGTCTCTTCTCTCTGATTGGCTGCTGGCTCTCATTCTGTAACGAGGCGGTAGTCACTACTGCGCTGGAAAAAAAAAGGGGGGGGGGGGGAGCGAAGCGGAAAATTTCTGCGGCTTTCCTCTTCTTGTTGGCGATATCTTCGTCTATTTTCGATGACTAATCGTTAGCCATTTGGGGGGGGGGGGGGTCCTGAAGGGCCTGTCCCTACACTCTTCTTGCTTCAGCTTAAGGGAGGAAAACTAAAATAAACCTGTATGGAAAATTACCTGATTTGCGATCGGCCTCCACTGGTTTCTCTGACCTCTTACCTTGACCGGAAACGAGGCTAGGGGAAATTAGCCGCTTTACAATATTTAAGTTACCCTGGCTAGAGGTTTACCGTTTACCTGCGCCCTTTATGAGAGCACAGACCTGGTGTTGCCGAACTCTCGCAATCCTCTTGTAACAGAAGTCCTACTTGTTCTCGCAAGAACGAAGCTAGTTCAGGCAGATGCCCTCACTGCACTGATACCTTTCACTGCCCCCTTTCTTAGAAGAAAGCGACAGTGCAGAGAGACTGGGAAGAACGCACGAACAGCTCCGAATCGTGCTCGTAAATGCACAGTGTGAGAGAACAGCGAGAGAGCACAAAGTCTTAGACTTGTTGGCTCTCTCTCGCAGTTTACATTATTTACGTGTTTGAATAAGTTATAGTAGCTTTCTTTGCCAAAACGACGTTCATTTAAAGTGTAAGTGAATAATTCAAACTGTTCTAAATAGTGAAATGACATACGCAACATGTATTAAAAAAAATATATATATGTACGGATTTCTAACTAAGTTTCGTTTTTTTTTTGTCACTCTGCTGTGACATGATGGCAAAATACAAAACAAAAATAATCGTTTTTTATGCGCTAAAGATTATTCTGGTAGTGCTATTTATGAATTATTATGAATACACATAAATTACTTACAATAGCTATGACCGCGATTTTAGCTTAACATGATATTCTGCATTTCGGCATCAGCTGTCTGCATGACGTCGGAGAGAAACGAGAGAGTGGTTGTCTCAGTTCGCAGAGCGAGAACATGAGAGAGGGCGAAGCAGTGCTTTCGTGAGGTTATGCGAAAGAGTGCTCACTCTCGAGAGAGTATTCTTTGAATTGAGACATGGCTTTAAGTTTACATAAGGTGGAAGAACACACAACGTGTATTGAAGTATATCTTAAGCAGGGCTTTCAAAAGTGCTCATTTTACCATGAATTGCCTATACCGAAGATACCCACCCCAAATCGAGGTTCCACAGTCTTACGACTTTGGCATTAAAAAAATTGTATATCTAAACAGAATATTTACTTCATGTGCATCGTGTGGATTATACGACCATGTAGTTTTTCTCTTTAGAAATGGTAGAAACCCGTTCTCGATTACGTATCTTGATTCTGGTAGTGGTGGCACAGTATTATTTGCCTACGTGGCTTTCGCGTCTGTTATTTCATACCACGTGTATTTTCATAAGTATTCAAAAATTAATCTGTCTATAAAATAGTGTTTCGTCTCCTTGATCGTGATTCTTACTCTCTGGAAAGCATTTCTGGTATGAAATAACTGTAGATAAACTATGCAATCAATAATATTGCCCAGAAAATCCGAGCTAGTCATAAAATAATAATGGGATAGCTACAGGCTGGCAACGTCGTACGCCTTGTCTCCCAACATAAAGTATTTTATTCTGTGTTCTAAAGTTGGCAGTATCGTGGAACTTTCTTCGTCAAACAAATTAATAAAATAAGATTCTCTCGTTACATCATTTAGTTGCAACTCTTCCCTTGTATGCTGCTAGCACAGACGTGATCATCAGTTAGAAAAGTGTTACAAACATGCTAATATTTTCCCTTGTGGACTATAACCCCCTAAGCACAAGGTAGATGGATCGAGACTCTGTGTATTTTTGGTTTATTTGTTGGTTTCATTTCAGCCACTTGAGTAAGATGTGTTCTAACGAACTTGAAGGAAACATTGCAGATACATTTATACTGGTCTTGACCACACATGTTGAATTAATGTTTTGGCTCCTGGGTAGTTTGAATGATGAGACCACCCGTAACCTTAACACTGGAGAGCTCTCGTCGCTCCTGTGACTTCAAGTGCCACAATAGCAACATCTGGAGAACCCTCATAGTATTGCTGATGACGCGGTACTCTTTGAGTTCGTTGGTGCAAATGATAACAGCGAACTCGTTTAACCAAAAGCGATAAGTTTGATTATATATTACTGGATAATTTATTTTATTTTAATTACAAGATCCTATTTTCGGTAGGCGATGGAAACTGTATTCCTACATCTTGGGTAATGCATATTAGGCGTAAGTCGTCTGGACTTGTTGGCGAGATGTGTGTGCTACATTCAGCATTTTTATAGGACTTAGTAGTTCTGAGTGATACATTTACTTCTCCAACACTGCAGCATGCCAACACAGGCTGCATTATTTCTCACTGTGCTTCAAGGTTAGATATGAAATGTGGCAGCATTTTATAAGACTAAATAACGACGTCAGACGACTATTGCAGTGTGTTTCCTCGCCATATTCTCACTTTAGCACGTGTAAATAAAATCACCTCTTGATAGCATAAGCAGGAAATGACCCCTTGTGTTAAAACATGGACAATGTGGAGGATCTGTGACAATGTATTCGAGATGCATGTTGTACCATGCAGGCTAATCCCAGAATGTTGCAACATGGGCGTCAGACACGAGCATCGCATTCTTTCATGTATGAAGGTGGGTGGCTCACACCTCGACCATGTGCTGTAACCATGTAAACTACCTGCATTCGAAATAAATCACTGATACTCGGAACCGGTGTTAAGTGTTTTTTTTACTGCCCCACACTACCGCGATTTACAAATAGGACATTTACCTGCATTAGGGTAAAACCATGAAACAGGTTGTCAGTTGGTATTTCTTGGACCACAGTTGCTGAAACAGACTGCCTACTTCAGAGGCAACCATTAATCTACCATCCAGCTAAATCTGTGATTTCTGATTTAACGGTCAGGATTAGCGAATACTACCAAGGCGACCTTTATTATTGCTTTTTTAATGTTCATTAATAATGTGTAATATAAAATTGCTTCAAGTGTAGAGTTACAAAGTTCTAAGCAATTGGCGGGTGCCGACCCCCTATTTAATGTATAAAGGGGTGTACTCTCCATAATGCCCTGTTGTGTGGTAATCTGCCCTGCAAAATTATGTCTGTGCGCCAATTTTCGTTGCTTAAACGCAAGTGGTTTCCAATTTATCGTTGCATAACACATTTCCAATCGCAATATTCCAGGGCTTCTACCAACCTAATAAATCACTTTGGGTCCTTTTTGTTTGGTCCAAGGATTCCACTCACGCCGGGTTAGAATACATTAACGACTCAGTCTTTGTGTGTGTTTGTGTGTACACACACACACACACACACACACACACACACACACACACATATATATATATATATATATATATATATATATATATATATATATATATATATATATATATATATATATATATAGAGAGAGAGAGAGAGAGAGAGAGTGAAAGAGTTGTTCGCTGGAGTGTGATGCTATTAAGGGGAAAGGAACGTAGACAAGTGTAGCTATTCAGGCAGCATAGGAAAAGCTAGCTGCCGATTACATAAGTATTTCCCATTGCAGAGGTTGCTGTGTCAGACAGCCTTAAACTAAATTCAAATCAGAATAATATCTGAAATACAGAAAAACTCTGTTAAGATGTTTTTGAAGGTACTGAAAGAAATAATGCTTATTAACCAAGAAAACTTGAAAGGGTCAAATTACACATGTGCATATTGACAAGGGGAAAATTTATTCAATTTATAAAGCAGGACAACTTCTTAAGAGGGAACTTATTAACAGGATTTCACTAATTAAATTTTCTTTTCTACATTTTGAAATCTCAGTGTGTTAATGAAGAAGAGGGCCCATAATAGAGGTTGTATTGATGCTCTATAGAGTGTCAATCTATTTGCTGAACCACCTTCGCCCCCTTCGTGCCAAATCAGTTGTTTTATTATAATTATTTTCAAAATCTCTTGTTGTGTTTACCATTTTCTCACCTGTTGGTATAACGCAACCAGGCCTAACGATATACGCCCCCCTCCTTCTAGACTATACTTGCTTTAGCTATGAAGAGTATCTGCAAGGATTTAGTTGGACTAGATTCGTGTCATTCTGTTACGCATAGTCGTTATCTGGACGATAGAGCATGTGACAGATTTTTTGATTTGGTGAATTTAAAATTAAAAGAAAAACACTGATAAAGTTTCGTTAAAATTAAAAAAAAACTTTAAAAATAGTTAAATGCTTCACAAAAAAATGTTTACAAGCACTATTGCAACCAAAAAAAAAGGTAGTTTTATTTGTTACTACAATCCGAGAATAATTATTTGAATTGCGTCACTCTTGGGCCAAAACTGAATTTTTACATACGAAAAGGGCTTTGCTCATAAAAGTTGAGAAAGTAACTGGAGGTTCACTTACGTTTTTATTTCAAACCCGACGTCCTTAGTTTCCCATTTCCGGCATCTCGAGCCGACGTCGACCATAGACTATAGGTGAGGTAGACCGCTTATTTGTCTTCTGCGATGGTACCAAACATTGACCTACCCCAAAGGAACACAACTGTCAAAGTCACATGGTCAACAGTGATGAAAGTGTTTGTTTATACCTTAATTTTGAAATGACAAGTACTATTATGGTAATAAAATACTTTTACCAGTTTGAATTTAATCAAAAAGTATTAGAATTAGGTTAGAAGTAGTATAAAAACATCTCAAAAGCACTTGTTTACTAAACAGTGTTCTAACCTCAAACCCAAACCACGCCGTTTTCGCTAGACATGTAGGCAAAAAAGCAGTTCAATGTTGGGACACAGAGATTGGTTTTGCGCAGCCGGTGAGATCGATCTACCTCATATTTAGTCTATGACGTCAACAGCTGACAGTCCGCGGATCGCCAACTGACCGGTGACGACGACCAATGCAATGATCTCCTCTCAAAGAGATATAATGTTCCGAACATAGACATCATCCAAACTGAAGCAGGTAAGAGTGGATTTACACAAACGAAAAAGTCCAAATATGTGGCCCGATTCTGGACCATTTAAAAGTTACAATTTCTTTTGTTCCCTTTCTTGGACCTACTCTACACTGCACTGAGAATGTCATAATAGTAATAAAAGCAATCGTCCCAGTGAAATGATGTACGTACGAATGGTAGATGACTAGTGCAGCCACTTATCACTAGTTTAGTTGAGTTAAAAAATAATAATGTACTGCATAACCCATTGCCTGTCACTGGAAAAAGACCGTAGTGTACGTTTAATCAGGTAGGTATATTAACCATAATTGGTCATTAGCATATTTCGACTTCGAATAAGTTAAATCATAGTACACAAAAGTTGCAATATTTACAAATTGGCACATCACTTCACTTTTCCAAATTTCCCAATTTAACCTCGAGCAATTCTTTATTAAAGGAACTTGATACTATGTTGGCATCACAACGACATGTTACCAATTTTAATTCCATGCTTTATCGTCTTCGACCAACAAATACTTTATCAAGAACTCATTAATTTAAATTTGTGTCTATTATTATTTCTTGTAGCATTGCTACTCTTTGCAAGGTTTTTTTTTTGTGGTGGTTGTTTAGAGTCCGGTATCTTTTCGACCATCCCTCACCAAAATCTATTTCTTCACCTTCCTTACACGAAGGAACCCTCATGGTTACTCTACCATCTACTTCTCAAGAGTCTAGAGTATAGATAATTACTTTTTTTTTTTTTTTTTTTTTTTAAGATTTTTTTATATGGTTTTGTGTGATTGTATTTTGGAGTAAACACCTTAGTATAGTATATTGGTTAACGATTTAGTTTTTTTAATTGTATTTTTCTTGACAATTCTCAGGCCATAGCATGCTTTAGGGGCGGAGAGTGTGCCATTAACTGGCATGGTAAGTGTTTAGCTTATGTCTGTTTTATTTTATTATCTTTTGACTGTTTGCCTTCGTAGGCAAATTTTTTTTGATAAGTTTGTTTCTTGATTTGTCATTACAAACAATTATCCCCTTTTGGTGCTCTAGTAACTGTTATTCAAATGATGTCTGCATCATTAAATTTATTACATATAATAAATTGTATTAAATACAGAAAATAACTAAAATCTGTAAATCTTCAACTTTTTAATGTTACTAATTTCTGTTAATTTATTTAACGAATATTATCGTTAACCTTGTATTTCTGCTGTTCATTTTGTGATAGGTGGCACCACTTTTATGTAACGTCATTTAAAGTATAATTGAATTCATTTCTAAGTATATTGAGGGCAGAACATTTTGTAAACCAATTTATTTTTGTATTAAGTATGTTATTAATGTCAGTATCAGATGCCGTAAAATGTGCTAATTAAATTATTTAGAATCCTAATGTTTTGAATAATTTTTTTTGACCATATCTTTTTCTGAAAGCAAATATAACCATAAAAATATCGATACTGTCATCAATATATATCCCATAAAGGAGTAATAAATGGATGTTTGTTTCTGCTTCTCGACATCTTATAAATACTCGTTTTTTGATGACTTCTAATATTGTCCTGTAACATTATGTAAATTCTTCATTCCCGCCGCAATCGTTAAATTTAAAGTGTTACTTATTTTCCCGGGGATGTTTTGATGTAATTTTTTGGCCCAAATAATTTTTATTCCATCCTTAACAGTGTTGTTTTAGTGCAGTTGCAGTTTTCTGTTTCAAACACCTTGAATCCAATGTAGTTTCGGCTATTCTCACCTTGTGAACGAAGCGATGCGTCCCTGTTGTTCGTAATTGTGTAAACCACTTTCTGGAGAAGGCAAAATAATGGCTCGTGTCTGCCCTACCTAAATCAGAACAGAAAAACTGTTTTATTATAAAATATTTCTTTTTTCTGCCAAACATAAAGTAAATTGTGCAGGTATGCCTATTCACCCATAATAGTTCTCAAGCATGACATGAACATTCATCTTCCTAATTAAAATCAAGAATAAAAGAATAATAAAAAATAATATTTTGTAACAACCACATAAATACTTATTGTTATTCTTAAAATTAATTAATTTGCTCATATGGCGTGGTGCACCTCTATTGCAATAAGTTTACCCTCCTTTTAATCAATTTTTCCTGTTATCAAGTATATTCAGTTAAGCCTACCTTTATGTTTTGTGAATTCATTCTTGTTGCCATCATGTTAATTAATATAACCTTCCAATTTTTTTTTGTGCTGAAACTACAAACATTCTGATATTATGAAAGGCTATAACCTAATACTGAGCTATGTAACAAAATATTTATTTATTTACAAGGATCATATTTTATAAAGAAGTCATTATTAAATAAATTAGTTTGTCACAGAATATGTGCACAGTGTTGTTCTTTTATATTTATAATTTTCCCTTCAGTCTTTTTTTTAAATATAAAGTTTTCTGCAATGATATCAGTTTTATTTTACTGTTTTTTATGTACATGATTGATTGCATGGTAAAAATAGATATTTTTTTTTAAGACTCGGCAAAATTCTCTTTCAACTTCTCTTCACAAAACACAAGTAAGAGCAACCGGACCCACCCTTCTGTATTCGGCATCTTCGGTCTTGTAGGTTGTGTGTTGTCGAGGTCTACTGCACCATCCGACATATAACTTGTATCATCCAAGGTGGTGGAACAGTAATCGTGCAATTCCAGACTTGCATAAGCATGCAATGAGTATTTACTTGATATGCATGTCCACACATAAATAATTAACAACTAAACAATCACCTAAGCAATATGTCCTCAGCAAGACAGCCAGACTTCACCTGTAATATACCTTTTCATTTGTTTCAGAGTTTGTGATTATTCTGATAATTAGGGGTGGAAATTGTTACATTTGCACCATACAAGCATTCACTATACACAATCATCAAGTATGCATATCATACCTAGAGAGAAACATATGTCATCTCCCGAGGAATGATAGCTCATTACTGAAGCCTTATCGTAAACATTTCCATAGGATATTTTTAAGCGAGAACACTTCCTGCTTTATCCCTGTCATTTCAACGAACCCCCCCAAGAAAAAACAATCCTGTGGGCGGCTTAAATATGTACAAGCTCCCACAGACAGAATATTCCCAACAAATTACTCTGATAAACCATTTCATAATGTAATAGGAAAACATACTTTCACCTATACCCCTGTACCCTGCAGGCTTACTGATAATCTCAGTTGGCGTGCACCATGGCTCCGAGAGCTGACAGGATGGGAGATCTGACAAACAGTGAGTGGATTGTCACATAGATCGAGTTCCAGACTGAGTATTTGAAATTTTGTTTATTTTTCGTTCTTAACTTTCGAATGCTGACTTTTTCTAACACTTACCATTTTCTACAAGTTATTACTTTTAATAGTTTAACCAGAAATACACTTAATAATTTTCTTTATTCTCATGAACTTTAGCCATTTCCTGTCGTTTAAAGATTTGTTGGAGTTTATTATTTTAGAAAAGTATACTTTTTCTGATGTTTATTTAATTTGATTGTTGATATGTTTTGAATTGATGTAGCTATAACTAAATACGGTAGACTGTTTAATACACCCAAGCACACCCATATATACACACATACATACATATGTACGCACCAATATGCATCAATCCACACACCAATCAACACACTAATCCGCACACATACAACCATGCATACACGCATACACAAACACACAAAATTTCACCTGTCCCCTGCAGAACCACCAGAGGTATCAGAGTGTCATGGATGGAGAGCCAACAGCATGGGAACTATAACAATACACAGGCGAAGTGACGCTGTATTAAAGTCCCATTCAAGATACTTACCTTTCATTTGTTCAATGAGACTATTTACACATCATCATCACTGTATGAAAAACCGCTCTCGACTAACACCATTGACATATACCAAAGAGTATTTGTTTCTCATTTGCATTTGACTGATTCCTCACATGAGTTTAACTGTAATTTATTTATCTCTCTCTCTCTCTCTCTCTCTCTCTCTCACTCACACTCACACACACGCACACACACACACACCTTCATTCAACCAATTAAATGCATGTACACCATTTATTCAATCTTGTTCGATCCATTGTTTTCTCATTGGCTTTTTACCACATCAGTGCTTCACATTGGTCAATTACTCGCATTAGTTCAACTGTCATCAAACCTCCAAAACCTGCATTTGAATATCATATTGGATTCCAAAAGTATTGCAAATGAAATAAATTATATTTAGTTAGATTAATTATTATTATTAGCACACTCATATCTCCCTAATCACATGTAATTAAATAGTTAATGAATATGCACTAAATACACATTTATGCATACACATACCCACACATATACCCATGCATACATCCAAACAAACATGCATACACACATTTACCATCACCTACACAAATAAAAGGTGTGTACATTAATAATTAGCAATTACTCATAAGATACCGAAAGAGAACATGTCCACTAAATACGACACCTAGCACACGACTGAAGATCATTCGCACATATGAAAACGTATTTGTTTCTCACATGCATTCAATTACCAAAAATGTTGTTCCCATTGTTTATTTCCTCACACACGTTCGACTAACATTTTGGATTCAGTTTATGTATAAAAGAATAGGAAAAAAAAATTAAAAATAACTTAATTCGAGCTTGGAAGACGTCGACAGATCGATGTACTTTGCAACATAGTGATAATGTACATTTCCATCTACAACAGTGCCAATCTTTCCATAAAACTTCCTATCTTTACCAATCTTCACCAAATATGGTATGTTAGGCTTACATCATAAGAGTTGAGCACTCAACCATCAAGAGTTAAATTATATGTAACTGTATAAAAAATAATACATATTTAGCTAGAATACTTATACACAAATACTATGTACATAGAAATTCCAGAACTATACAGGCTAAGCAGATATTAAAAAAAAATTATGTTTCAAGTAAATTAACCAAATGTATTGATGTAATGAATATCCAAATGCAAGTGGTATGTATGCAATGAGCTAAAACCCACCTGTAGGCAAATCCAACAGAAAGACAACCAAGATTAAAAAACCCAGCATGCCTATGGGTTGGTAAGGACCACACTACCTGGGCAGAAATATCTACCAGCCACCATTTTCGACAGTAGATGGCGGGTAAATTGGGCATTGTGGCAATCACTGGTAGCAATATTGCAAGGTAGAGAATTAACTCTGCCTGGAGAGTTCAGCGGATGGCACACGGAGGGTGCGGGCTATCCAGAAGATGATGCAGCATGGTGGCAGCACAAGGAGGTAGTGCTGTAAGCTGCTCGCGAAAACAAAGAGTGCTACATCATACAGTGGGTTCCTGCTACAACACATGCATCCCAATCGATTGGAGTCTGGACAGCTAGTGTACGTCAAAGAACATGGTCTCTCCAGCAGTGCAAGTAATTTATGTGCTGGATTCACACCAAAGTGGTGTGGCCTGCATACTGTTGTCAAACCACTGGGCTACACAACATACTTGGTCAAAGTGAGTAATAGGTGGAAGATTGCCATCCACTGTGGTTACTTCCGACTAGCACTGCGACGTCAAGTCAAGAGGGCACCAAAAACCAAGGCAAGTAACACCAACCACACTTCGGGTGGCGAACCCAGAGTGTCCAGTTCTGGAAGAAATGGGAGCGCCATCCAGCACATGTTTCCTACCACGACACCTGGCATCTCGATGCCCATGAGGGACATGGGGAAGAGGAAGAACACAGTGGAGAGATAAACACACCGTTCAACAGCAACAGCACAGCAGCCATCACTGCAGGCCTGGTAGGGACAACCTGCAGCATCGCGATGTCGGTCGCCGAATACACCGCCGATATCCCCATCTTGTTTCATCCAGTGTTTCATGAGCATTAAAGGGTTTCTGTATCTTATGTAATTGTTTATGCCAGAGTTGTGAGTAAGTAAAAAACATGTGTATGTTTTTGCAGAGTTCTTGTGTGTAAGAAAGTAGTCCCTGCTGCTTGTTTGCCCGCCAACCTGGCCAGCACCAGCAGCAGAGAGTTTAGTTATTCTACCGTGTCTCGAGGAAAAGGGCATGTGGATCAACAGGGTTTCGCGTGCTTGGGTGGTGCATCAATCTTGAACTGATCATTTTCACTGTAGTAGACTTTTAGCTTATCAGAACCTCGTTTATTTTGCCGCCCAAAATTCTCCATTCTTCCTTTCACATGTAATAGATCTGCCTAGGAAGGCTTAAATTCTCAACTTAATTCTTTGTGGCCACGTACCTTTTTAACAGTGTTACTGTACCGGTGGTTAAGCGTGGTCAGTGTTTTGTAAGTTGTTTACTGGAGGAACATTTAAATAAAACCCATTGACTTAATGTACAGAGTTATGCATCTTGATTTGGGTTGCCTACGGGCAATAGGGGTTCGGGCCCTCACCTTTCCCGCCATTTTCTAAGTGTACTACACTAAGTGTTCATGTGTATTTTCAGAGTGTTTTGTGTCTTCTTTGAACTAAATATGGGGGTGTGAGTCGCCCCAAGACCTCACTGTGTAATGAGAATAGTACTGGTACGTGCTTTATTAGTCATGACGGATGGAGCACCACTGGAAGTATATCGCCATGGCTGTCGGCACACGACCCTGGAAAGAGTCTACTCTACATCACCGATTTGGCATTGCACCCTGCAATGTCTGGTGCCCACAATCAACACTATAAATTTGGTGAGAAACCGCGGTAATATCCCTACCCAAACTCCCAAACCTTAAATATTAACAATTTTGCTCCACCATCCTACCATCAACTTCACATTGGGGGACGCCTGGCAAAGCGACAGTTGTAGTAGACCTCTCAGTCATTGTAGTTCGTATTTTGTCGCAGCGCTCTTAGCCCAAAAGCGTTACCGCGCTTCGGCCTCCCAGTATGCTGGGAAGAGGAATCACATCCTTTCATCTAAAGGCGGCCAGGATTAATGCGACCATTGGCCAGATCATAAGCTCAAACCTGGAACATCCGCACATCCCTGCCCCCTCTACCACAGAGGATCTGAGACCCTAGCACTCGGAAACCAATTGTGTGGTCTGGCCAGGGTTCTACCCATACCCCTATTGCCTCTCCAGGGCACAGCCAGAGTGGGTTTCTGCTCACCGCCCGATACTTCCACAAGAGTGGGAATCGCTTCAGACCTCCTCCAGCATATGGAGTCAACCACTACCAGCACGAGTACAATCACAATGATCGTTCACCAGAGAGAACCTCCATTGGGGCCAACTGATTGTCCCATGCTACCACATAATTTCCATGGCACTTGTGGGTTAATCATGGCCAACTGCTCCGCCGATGGCAAGGCAGAGGAAATCCCGTTCCACCAAGGTGGTTGCGAACACCTCACCAGGCATTACCCTTATACCCAATTAAGAGCCAGTTACACTCCATGGCCTGGGAGCCACATTCTGTAAAGTCCAGACCTTACAATGACTCATAATGGCCACTACACTAGTGGCCGAGCCACCAGGGAGCAGTCAGGGCTCCTCCCTGGTGAAATAGCAACCCTTGCTCTGACTTTGGAGAATTTATATCATCTATCATCATACATTTCTCCAAAATGTCATTACATCATCAGAGCCATCGCTCCCCTCGACCCCTGAGGTCCTTATGTGACACATTCCCAGTTCGAGGGAGCTACATCGGCCACACGCCATCGCATGCCTTTGTTCTTCTACACACATTGAAGTACTGACATTGAGCCCCAACGGCCTAAGTGACAAATGGTCTAACACCCCGCCAAGTACCAGCACTTTATGTTACACATCGACAACAGAAACCTGATCTGTCTTCATAACATGCATGAGGCCCTCATAACATGCATGAGGCCCGCAGTAAATTAACCAAATGTGCATTGCACCTTCAAACGTTCGATTTCTCTGTGGAACACATGACAGGAAAGGAGAACCAGTTAGCGGATACATTATCACTTGCACCGAACCTGCAAGTAAATTTTGCAAGACGAACCGGAATGGGAGGAGATCATTCCGCCAGGTGACGGGACTATTTCTGAACTTAGTATACAGCAAGTGAGCTCTGTGGAAAATGACATTATGATATTGGAGTTGTTTGAGCAAGTAAAGCAAACACAGCAGGGTTGCCAATTTTCACAAGATAAGGAACAAGGAATGGTAGAGAACTGGCTAGTCGTGAATGGCAGGTTAGAAACGTGCTTACTGGGTAACCCAGGGAAGTGGAGAGTGTATGCCACTACATATGCACGGGATCAGGTGTTCGCCCATGCGCACAATGGCAGTGTAGCTGAATACCCCGAGGTGTCCCAGACAGTTCGAAACATAATGGAGCATTTTTTTGACCAGGTCTCACAAAACATGTGCAAGTTAAGCACAAAAGTGTCAGAAGTACAATTTGTTTAAAAGTCGCAGGACAGATGGCCGGCGACAACAACAGCCGCGCCTACTGCAAAAGCCTTTCGAGACAGTGTGCCTTGATTTAATGGGTTCGTACTCTAGGTCAGTTAATGGGAAACAATTTATAGTGGTAGTAATTGACAATTTTTCGAAGTGGGTTGAGGCGTAAGCTTTCAGTAGTGCCCGTACAAATAACATCGTAAGAGTGCTCAGTGATGACTTTTCCCGCATTGGGGTTTTCCTAAAAACCTATTGACTGATAACAGGACCCAGTTTACTGGGAAACAGTGGCGTTAAATATACACTAAGTGGTGAGCGAGGCTCATGACAACGGCAATTTACACCCCAGGGCCAACCCAACGGAAAGGCGGAACCAAGAGTTAAAAGTTCAGTTCCGCCTCCGTGTAGGTGACCAGCACACAAAATGGCCAGAACATCTAGCAGCCACATTTTTAACACACTCCGCAGACAATCAACACCACCACCGGCAAAACATCTGCCAAAGTATTGCTGGGAAGAAACCTACGCCTACCAGGTGAGGGAAAATGGGGAAGAACAGACAGCAGTGATGCACCAAGCAATACTACCAACCGGAAAGCACATAGGGAATGAGAGCAGCAGGCACGTGAGCAGCATGTGCGGTACGTAGCAAGACGATTGCCGACAACAACAAGGCCACCACTGGTGCTGCAAGCAGGGCAAGAAGTATATGTAATGATGGACCTGCAGTCCGCCACAAGCAAGGATTTTTGTGTGGGCTTCGCTGCTAAATGGAGCAAGCTGCACTAAATATTGCAGCAGTTGGGAGCTACCACATACTTGGTCCGCATCGGCAGGATACGGGTGAGGGTGCATCGGGACGACATCCGGCTCACCCCAGCTTTCGTCCACAGGGTGCATCGGCAGCTGTTACACTGATAAAATGCTGCAAAGGCCCTTGTGTGACTTATTGTACATAATACTTCCCCAGGCCATGCAAACACTGGGGAAGGTCTTATTCGGTGTCACGGGTGTTAGAAACGAAACGGTTCCAGTAAATTAAAGAATGTATATTGTAGTTACTGATTGATGCAAATAATGATGGCCACCTGGGTGCATTGACGGATAGTACACACGACCTGCCTCTCGAAGTACTTCGTGTCTACTGCAGTTACAACATGGCGTGCATGCCAGCATTGCCGTGCAAGCGAGCCATGTGGAACTTCTTTGTTATGTTACACTTGCAAATCATAACATAAACTTACCAAATCTGCTCTTACATGCTAACTAAAATCCTGTGAAATCTAAACTACTTGAAATACTTTTAAAATACACTGAATGGGGTGAGGATGGACCCACGTGGTGATGAGTATATTTGTATACAAATTGTATAAGACAATTTCCATGGAACTCTAGGGCATTTAAGTATGTCTACATGCTTTGCCTATGCATACGTGATCTTGTGTGAACACCATTGCCCTTTTAAGACCTTTGGAAAAATAGTAGTTCTGCGTTACTCTTTCCTGTATCACTGCACATAAGCACACATGGCTGCTTGTCCACTGTTATCTGCTACAGTTTGCACAACATCATCTTTTGCACTTTGTACTGCACCTGCACTTGGGTAGCATTGGTCACTGCTGCGCTGCTGCTGTACATGGCGGGCAAATGGTCTAAGGGGTAAGTGAGCTCGGTACATGTCATGTTTAATGTATGTTTTCTGTTGTGTACTGTTTTCATGTGATGTCATATCCATGTCATCTCCCCTCTTGTTTTCCAGTGTAGTCTATGTTTTTCAGAGCAGAATAATGTTATAATATGTTAAATCTCACGAATAGTAATTGGGAGAGTAATTAATGCAAAGGTACATGTTAGCAAGGGGTTTCGACACGGCTTGTTTGCCATGAGAGTGCACTTGTATACTTTTGGTTGTAACAATCTTAATGATACCCATTAAAACAAAAACCAAAAATAAGGACATATAAGTTAATCTTCATGATTTTATGGTGAAAGAATGATTTAGATATTTTCCTCCCCTTATTTCAAATTGGCTTGGTAGTGCTGATGGTAAGGTCTAAAGGTATACGAGATCGATCCCGCTCTCTCGCAAAATTTTTTTACTTTTCCAAATTACAGTAAATTCCACAATGTATAAAGTAAACTACTGTAAATATGTTTATTTCACGTAATTATTTGGTTACATTCGATGAATACAATATTTAATTCGCCACTGTGATCAACATATTTACGTTTTATTAAAAGTAGGGCAAGAATTATGATTGCCCTAATATTTGTTATTTTATGAATTAATATTGTTGTTGTTTATAATTTATGTTATTGTCAGAAAACGTTTATTTATATAATTTATTTGTATAAAAGCAATAATACGCAAGTAACTGCGCAATGCAATTGGTTGCCTGTGGGTTTTATTTATTTATCTTTGGTTTGTATTATTGCTTTTAGACAATGATACTCTAGAAATAACCGTGTTCTGTCAATAACATAAACTATAAACAGCAATAATGTATCACATAAAATAACTAAAAAATTTAGTCTCACAGAGATTTGAACTCTAAATCCCAAAACCTACAGTGCGCAAAACCACGCACTAAACCTCTGAGCTACACACTCAACATGGGAGAAACACAGTGTAAAAGGCAATATTAATAACCAAATCCACAGTTATCAGGTATTTTTTAAGCTTTTTTATTGTTTTATTATGACCATTGGTCATTACATAAAGTTTCAATTTGTGCATAAATACGTTTTATAGTATCTGTAATTCTTTCATAAACGGACATATACGATTTAAGATTACTACTAGAGCATCAGCCATCTTGTCTGTCGCACAGTAGCCTGCAGTCATGATGGCTAATATATGGTGCCACACAAATTACTAGCACGCTGTAGTTATGATGGCTGATGACACACTTAAATTCTATCTATACTCGCTTTTTCACATGAAGCATCACAGCAATGACATATCACATCTATGACTGCACTGCAGAGATGATCATCCTTGGAGTTGGTCTGAGGTTAGTCCGGATTAAGAGTGGAGTAAATATATTGTATTCATAAACCCCTATTATAGTGAGACTAACTTTATTTGAAGGGTAATCGAAGTACATTGTTGCTCAGTTTACTGAGGATATGTATTGCTTATTTTCGTTTCTAATAAAACCATGATGTTCCACTGATGACAAAATAATGCGTAGACAACGTTAAATTTAATTTAAATTATTGACAAAAAAAAATATTTTTCCTTTTCAAATTGAATAGTAATTTACAATAATCATTAATCAGCCTAACAAGAAAGTAGAAGTTTTGTAAATATACATATATTACACAATGTAATTCTGAAAGCAAAAGCTAATATAAAAGATCTCGGCATTTATTTACATATGATTCTCCTTTATATTCTTAACTATAAGAAATATTGGTACAGTCAGGGGGGTAGTCATGGCCCCAATTGCTGGTCATGGGTGCCCAATCCCGTTTTGCCGCGATGCATGCCTCCTTGCATGATTCCCTTATCTCTTAGGTGAACTTAGCCCTGACATGCAATCAAATCGTGTTCTTTCGGGCCTCCATTCCACCTAACAATTAGACTAAGGTGGATTAGAAAAAAATTGTTTGCATTTAATTTTTGCCATTCAAAAGTGATGAATTAGCTATTTCGTTATCTTTCACTACATTAACATTATTCGTTTTAACATAGAGAGTAATGAAAACAATCTTATTGTAATATCTGACTCTATCATAAATGGTAATACTGGAGGACGGAAAACGATAAAATTAATATACTAATTTCTCAGTATTCCAGTTGATCTGTTACATTTTCATACCACATCCATATACATTAGTTTCTTTTTATTATGTCAATACTGTCTTTATATTGAGGTAAAATTTGTATTGTAAAGCTAAATATATTACAAAAATACATCATAAACTTGTTAAAATTCCAATTCCCAGACGAAATTTGAACTTGCATCCTTTGCACATCAACCTACGTTGTTACTATTGTGATACCAACACATTTTCGTATCTGTCCTACTCTCAATCTGGACTAAACGTTAGGCCTTCCTTAAGCTAGATTAAGCTCGGACAAGCAATAATATTGGTCTCTGAATACGAAAAATTTTGGTCGGAGAATGATCTTTCCTTAGTTCGGACTAAAATCGACTATAAATAAGGCCCTATGTTTACTATATAGCTAGTTGATTATACTAGTTGCTTTAGATGTTAATTAAGTGTTACACTTTGGAACTTTACGATCTTAGAGGCGAAATTTAGCATATGGCAAACTTTGCCATTACTAATCTCTTTCCGTTCTTATATTAGTTATCTATGATTGACGTTTGTCGTAAGAAAATTTGTTTTATAGCGTTGGTTACTTTGCCGGTTGCGCGCGCAAGATGAAACTGTGATAAAAATTTTGTTGTGATGCACAGCACAAAAGAAAAGAGAGAGAGAGAGAGTTAGTTGTGACTGTGAGGTGTTGGAGAGTATTGTATTGTTTTGTCTATACGTTCGTACAAACACAATGGAAATGAAATTTCCGTGGCTAAAAAGATTGTTCATACCCTTAAGACGCCACAATCCATCAGTCAGTTGCGTCTACCTATGTGTCTAGGTTAACACACGCTAGACGGTATGTGCACATTTAAGTGACCTTTGTATGTACAAGAGAGATTATGTTGTGTTAGTTTAAATTTTCATATTCTTAAATTTTTTTCAAGGGGTATTTACTTAGGTTATGTTTGTATTGTATCCGGCGATTTTGGTCAGTGGCAATCGTTGGAATTTGGTATTATAATTACTTATAAACTTGCTATTGTGCTGCTTTCAGGTATCAACTTCATCCCCGTGTGCTCAACACTATCTTTCGAGGCCCTTCCTGAACATCCTACCACCTTTTACTATCAGTCTTTTGTAGTACAGTAATAAAATTCACCCTCACATCGGCTTGACGAGAATGGACTGCCCCAGTAATTCTTAAGAATAAGGACTTTTCTAAAAAAATCTCAGTAAGTGTTATAATTCCACTTTACTAATTACACAATACAAATTTACTAGGGGCATCAACATCTGACCAATAGAAACCCCAAGAACGATAGTGGGTAGGGCTAGGAAGGCCAGGAAAATTGTGGGGTAAGACGAGTGAAAAATATGTACATAATGTAATGTTTATTCATGAAAATATGTTAAATTGCAAAACACACACACATTATTTTCCAGTGCAAATGGGCTATGCATGAAAATCATTTGTGGGGAAACTCCAAGCTCTTGGAGAGGTGTGGGGGGTTTAGCCCAACCTCTCGGGGTGGAGCATCTGATGTCTCACACGTGTGTTCCTGGATCCTTATCTCAGCGATGCTGGTGCTTGGCATGAAAGTGATGACATATCTTGCCCTCGTGCGATTGGAGAGTCTGTTACTGTGCTGGAAGGCCTGCTACCCTTGCAGCTGTGCTATGTTTGAATATCGCGGCCGTCCTGCGGGGGCAGCAAATTTGAACTGGGCGCTCTTCGACGAGGACCATTGACGGTATGGCATCTTGGAATGATGCAGGCTAACAGTAAAAGCTGGGAGCACGTGGTTAGAAAGTTCACTTGAGGTTCTTTCAACTCCAGGTAGTTCACGTGTCCCGCCTCCATTACTGTTTTATTTGGGTTAGACTTGCCCATAAAAATTAGCTTTATTGTACATGGGGCAAAGTTGCCTGGTAGAGTGCGCTCGTCACTAGTGCAGGGGTGCGTCACGCATCAGTTTTCACACTTTTGTGTACTTCCATATAGGTAGTGACATCTATACAGAATAAGCACTTCCTAATCAGACTTTGGAATGAAACAGGTGCTAAGATAAAAAGAATCACAGTAAACAATAGATGTAACCAGGCCATGTCTAGTGGAACAGAGGTGAAGTTTTGATTTAAAAAAAAACTGTGTCAGCACAGAATAATATACGAGAGTTATTGAACCAATTGCCTGGAATTAGAATTAAAGTAATAACTCTACCAAAATAGATGACATATTGCAAATATCAATCTGCAGCAGCCAGAACACACTGAAGATTCACATTTATATACTTAGTTTGTGCGAAAGTAATCAAATTCGTGTTGAATACTAAATTGCACTATCAATGTGTGCACTGTGCATTGAAAAATACTGCATTGGAAAATATTAAATGCCTGGTGGTTAGGTAAGTCTTGAACAGCAAGGAAATGTGAATCATATCCTTACAATACTCAATAATGAGTGTACTATCCCCTCTATACAAAATGTAAAATACTGGGAAGGAAAAAAAAGGAAAAATACAAAGTAACACCTGGTTTTTTTTCTTCCTAACTCGGTGAATAACATTAACATAATTTGAATGTCACAAGTTGTACGTATATATGTATAAAATTTGATCAAGTTAAAAAAAGTTATAGATGTATAAATGTTAAACAGATTCCTTAGTTATAACTTCGTGACAGTTGATCAGGTACTTTTCTATGAAAATATTTTGTTTTACTAAATGTTTTCTCTTTTAAAACATAAATAATGTTGGTGGATATGGACAACTGTTTTGTTTTAGAATGTTTGGAACGTTTTAGGAAGGTTCTAAAAGATAGTATATGGGAAGCTGATAGAAGTATGTCATAATTTTTATGTGCATCTTGATTGATGATAATTTGATGTTGATATTTAGTTGAAGAATGTTTAATATTTGTGAGTAAATGGAATCAAGATTGAACTACAAAAATACGCAAAAAAAAGCAAGAAATTAATGGCGTATTTGTAAGTCTTCACAGGCTGAGATGTCATCAGTAAATTCCAAAGGAATCGAGGGCCTCATCATTGGATTTCGAGGGAATTATAGACATTTACCACTTGTCTATTTCTGAAGGAGGTTCGTCACAGGAAACAGTCTCAACTTCGGAGCCCAGGTTAGTGAAGTTGTACGTCGCTTCAGTGGTTGCATACGGGAGTCAACTGCAGGACTTAAGCTGACAGAAGTGATATTGGAGTACCTATTGCTGACATTTGATTGCAGTCTGCTGGGACGCAAGGAGAACCAGGTTCTGCTCTAGTGGGAGAATTCCATATTCAGCTGTGAACTACCTGATTCTACTACAACATCGAAGTCCAGTGTCTCCTGTTTGATCTCAGACTGTCTTTGTTTTTCAAAGGTTAAATATTAATGAGCTGTGAACCAGAGTGACTCATACAATTAGCCGGGGTCCCACCTTACTTACTAATGCTTACTAGGTTCTATCTGGTAAGCTTGTGTGCTTCTCTCTCTCTCTCTCTCTCTCTCTCCTCTCTCCTCTCTCTCTCTCTCTCTCTCTCCTCTCTCTCCTCTCTCTCTCTCTCTCTCTCTCCTCTCTCTCTCTCTCTCTCTCTCTCTCTCTCTCTCTCTCTCTCTCTCTCTCCTCTCTCTCTCTCTCTCTCTCTCCTCTCTCTCTCTCTCTCTCTCTCTCTCTCTCTCTCTCTCTCTCTCTCTCTCTCTCCTCTCTCTCTCCTCTCTCTCTCTCTCTCTCTCTCTCTCTCTCTCTCTCTCTCTCTCTCTCTCTCTCTCTCTCTCTCTCTCTCTCTCTCTCTCTCTCTCTCTCTCTCTCTCTCTCTCTCTCTCTCTCTCTCCTCTCTCTTCTCTCTCTCTCTCTCTCTCTCTCTCTCTCTCTCTCTCTCTCTCTCTCTCTCTCTCTCTCTCTCTCTCTCTCTCTCTCTCTCTCTCTCTCTCTCTCTCTCTTCTCTCTCTCTCTCTCTCTCTCTCTCTCTCTCTCTCTAATTGTTTTTAGTAATATATTTTTTAAGTGATAAATACTATTGATTATTTATAAGTGCCAACTATTTTAATTTTATATTTGGTACAGAGGTAGCGCCCACTCGTGTTACAGAGTTACTTAACAGGATATTAGTATGTACCAATAGTTCTCCTACTAGAGTTGGTGCAGACTTCTCTCTTATTCGTGAGGCGTATAATAACAAAACTTAGCGACTGCACATATATTTAACAAACGAGTTTGAGGCTACAGAATTGGTGCCGACCATACGTGGAATGTGCAATATATTAATTAAGTACCAATTTTTTTATCCTATTTGGTACAACAAGTTTAAATTTAACACCATACATTGAAACATCCATTTGTACAAACATTGCTTCTCCATTTTAAATTACTTTCCAACCCCTGACCTAGAGCATGGGAGAACACATTTTGATTGTTCATGGCTTGGATTTAAAAAATGTAGCTTTTACCATTTAATATTCTGATTTTGGTTGTCAAGCTCGCTACTTGTTGTAGTGGGTTTCAGGCATCAACTCCTAGTTCAGGTTAGAATAGCAGGGTGACAAGGTGAGCCCATAGTATATTGAGGTAAGAGATCAGTGAATATACTCACTGTGTTTCAGCATTAGCCACAGACCAAACCCATTAGCACTTGAGGTCATGTTTCTGTACCTCTTTGGGTTCCCTCTTCTTGGTGGGGATCCACAGGCCAAACCGCCCAGGACTTTGCCTGTATTTAATCTACACTCTTGAATCTAATGACAGCAGTTAGCTATGCCCAGTGTTTGTTCAACCCAGAGGACCAGTAAGTCTATAATGGCACAACAGTGCTGCATATTAAGCAGTTATGGATCAGAGCTGTCAATGCAGTTTAGTTTTTATGTCGTCTTTCCAGAATATTTTCTTACCCATTATTCCAGCATGAACATAGGAAAGGAAACTTGTCTCTCACTCACGTTGCACTTATGGATAATAATGTGTACTGACTGATTATTTATTGAATACTGTGCCACTTAGTCAATTTAGAGATGAAAACTGCCTTCCCATATCCTCCAGTACACAACTATCCATGGAAGCTTGGTTCCTGGATGTCTTTTTGCAATTCTCTCTTCTCATCCATGGAGTAGTTTGCCTTGGTGTCTAGGAGTCTGGGATAGTTTCTTGTTAGGATCAGTAAATATTCCTTTGCATAGCCAGCTCACCAAAGAATTGTTCCTGAGTCCTGTATGAGTGTGTCAATTCTAATGTGCTATCCTTCGTAATTGGAGCACAAACAAGCATGTCTTAGCTATAGTCAATTCAAGCTTACTTCCAATTTTTCTGAAGCCTTGTTCAATTTATACTTTCAGGATATTCCTCCATCTCATTGAAGTAAAGCTTAACCAAGTCCAAAAAATTACTCAGAAAGGACAACACACCGCATTTGTGCGCCATTTAGTGTAATAATATTTTACGTTAGAACTATTTATTAGTAGGCAGAACTATTTATTAGTAGGCATTGTCAACACACCTATTTTCTCTCTGTTTTTATTTATATTAATTGTCAATTAAATACATATTATAATTTTGTAGATAGAATGTAAGTAAAAGTTCAATCTAACAGAGATAAGGTATTCTTACGATAACAGAAGTATTGAATGCTTGTGATAGATGGCATATTTAGGAGACAACAAAACACATCATACATGGGGTGATTTTTTAAAGGTTTGTTCCAAAACATATGATGAAACAGTGAATAGACTATATCCATAAAGTGAGCTGTATGGAGGAGCTATCAACACTCTTGACGCCTCGCTTCACTCTAGTGTTACGTCTATAAGGACCAAATACAGTTTATAATATCCTGTATATTGTATTTTAAATCAATTCTAAATTACAACCATAACACACTACAAGGGTGTATTCCTCCTAATGATTACCTTACAGGTTATGATGTTCACTGTCAATATATACATATACAGCCCTAGTTGCTACGGGGAGGTTGTAACTGCAGTGTCAGATGATTTGTAGGAACAGTACACCCTTGTGGTGTATTGTGGTTGTAATTTACTTATTAGTTTTCAGGCGCTGACCAAACCAAGAGGGAAAACAAGGATTCAAGAAGAACAGTGATTCACTCACTACAGATGTGAAGCGGTTATGTTAGGTTAGGAGAACTTGTAAACCAAACAAGTACAGAAATATATATACAAGAAGCGATTATTATCCAGGCAGGGTGTATCGTAATATTGTGAGTGCTAATTACAATGTAGTTAAGGACGATGATTCATTTTGTCAGACAACTGTGAGTGTTGAATTTAATGTCTCATTTCAGACTTCAAGGTGGCTTAGGGCTTGTGAGAGGCTAACAATGCCAGATTACCTTATAGATGCTCCAGATCGTCGATGGATGCAGATACAGTTGATAAGAGTTCCCAGGGCGCCAGCTCCTCTACAGGTTCAGAGGAGCACGAGGTCTTGTTGCTCATGGTTGTTACAGGTCTACAGCCAGTGGCAGCATCCCCTCGTAGCACATGTCTTTTAGGGTTGGTTAGAAAGAGTCATTGCTATACTTTACACAATCAACACGTGGTCGGTGACCACGTGGTTGCACTCCCTGGATAGGACGTGTTCCCAAGGTGGAAATTAATTACGTGATATAAGACACGAGGTTCAAAGCAATTAAATATATTACCAGAAAGATTACCCGGGGTAACATAAGATTTCCCCGTGTCTGAAACGGGTCTGGCACATGAGACCTGCCAGGGGCCTATGCGGCAAAAATGGCTTAACTACACAAATCAAACTTAATGGTGGTAAAACTCTCCGGGGTCGCGATTCGGCAGAGAGGAGGGTCGGCACACGGGAGAGCAAAAGAAATACAAAAGGTTCCGTTACATTAACCGTCGACACCCTAAATGATTAACACACTTGTTGAAGCTCCCGTGGCTCTCAGAGCGGAACGCCACACATCCGCCCTCGAAGACCCACTAGACCAGACTAAAGATGGGTGGCATGTAGGTACTGTTAGCAACGGACACCTTCCCGCCAGCATCTTGAGGGAAACGTTTCAAAAGGCAAAATGCAAACACTTCACATACAAGAACAACTGTAGGCAGGAAAATAACCAGGAGATTATTTGACGTGATTTGGCACAGTTAAGCTTCTTCTATAAAGTCTTTTGTAGTTGTTGCTAAGTGTCTCATGAAGATACATTTTACGCTTTAATGCTGCGACAGTCAAGCAAAAGACATAAATACATTTCAATAAAAATTGACAAAGTAAGTTACACATAAAAAACCCTTTTCAAACAGCGATATTAATTAAAGTGAAACTTAATACATGAGCTGTTGGGAATTTGTTCTGTGAACTTGGCAATGTGGCGTCCGGAACTGCAAGCTTCTGAATGTTAATTTTTTTAAAGCATGAAATTATTTACCTGCGCCTTAAAAACAAAACAACATACAACAAAGCACTTGAAAAATTATAAAAATGATTTAGTGTGTTTCAGATTGTGTTTGTGTGAACACACTTAAACCACGTGGGTGAACACTCATTAATGAAATGTAAATTAAGTCAGGGACGCAAGGAGGAGATAACACTACCTCGGGGCATGCATTAGACTCTGCTATAAGGGAGTCACACTTAAACTCAAAAAGAAAAAGGCAAGTTGCTGGTTACTCTTGGTAAGTGGGTCTTTATATACACTGAACGGATCACTGATTCATTCAAGTGTGAACGGCATGCCACATTTAACACGCTGGTGCACGTCGTGCAGTCCATGCAGCAGCGAGCAGTATTGGAGCTGCCCCCCCCCCCCCCCTCTTCCGAGTGGTGCACAGAGCGAGGATGCTGTCAACTGCTAAACCTGGTAGTTGTGTTTTGGAGTTTTTTTCTTCCGTAAACATCACAATATGCCTAATCCCTCATTTATGAACTCGTCTGGTTTGGATCTTTGGGATATAATATGTTGGAAGACGGTTCCCGTACATGAAGCTGTTGTTAACCAAACTACTGTTATAAGTCTTTATTCTAGTCCTGCATTATATTCTAAAAAGAAAATTAAACTAGAACTGGGAGATGAAATGTGGTTGTGCAGAAAGTTTGTTGATAAAACAGGAGATTTACGTGTACTTGGTAATTTACAGATTGTATACTCTGCTTAGTGAGGAATACAGTTTGTCCTAAATAAATCAGTTTAGTGGTTCTTATATAGTTGTGTATCTTCCCCTGATGGCTGCTGGTAGTAATTGTGGTTTTGGTTCATTGTGCTTGGCATACGCCATGGGATGGCCGCCATCTGTCTGATATACGGAGGGTAACAGAAATAATTAACCCGTTCAGTCACTGTATCCATGGTTGTGGACGTGTCTATCGCACGTAGATTATATTTATGACCGGTTCTGTACACAGCAATTAATCAGTGCCCATTTTCCTTATGGCTAATCTGATAGGTGAGATTTTATACGCCTCTTTGAGATGAATGGTTAATACCAATATGATCGAGCATGAAGTATGTTGTTTAGTGGTTGCAAGACAAGCGCTGAACACAATTACAGGGCACACCAAAAATTATGTGATTGCAACACTTGAATACAGAAATAAATATGTGACAGAACGGGCTAAGCAGTACTGTAGTGTATGTTAGGACTTGGATTTTATTAGGAATAAATCCCTACTCACCAGACCCACTGTTCACTTCCCTTCATGCTGGGGCATGCTTACCACTACCACAAACCACAACTGAACCTCTTGGGTGTCCATGTGGGTTCTGACTCTAAGTTTGCGTAGCACTGAGCAACCAGAGTGCTTGCTGATTCTCTCTCTGACACTGGGCTACCAAAGTACCGGTTGGTCAGCAAGTTACCAGCAAAGACTGTCATACCCCCTTGACGTGGTGCCCTTGTATAGCTAATCTGAAATGGTGATCTCAAGATGGTGGTGGAATTGAACTGTGGCCAGTCAGTGCTTGGAATCAAAGTTGCGGGACAATATTCTCCTTTCCTAGTCGTGCCACACCGACTGAATATGGTCACATAAATTTCCTTTATCTCTGCCTGCTCTGTCTGTGGGTATACTGGCATGATGACTCATGCCCTCTGGGATGACCAGTCCATCAAACAATTCCCTCTCTGCTCTGCCAGGCGAGGAGCAGGGAAAAGTTGACCAACCACAAAACTTATGTATCCTTGTGGGCTATGCCCATTACATAAATCATAACATGATAACACAATACTTTATTGATAATTGATAAGGTGATAATATTTTTGTTTCAGAAAATCCAATGGACTCCACAGGATGGATTCAGCAAAGAAAAAATCCCCGGATTATACTGACATTGCGTACAGAGATGCTGTTGCACGCCTTAGGTATCTTCTGGCTGAATCTTATGCTCCAACAAGTACTACAAAATATTCACAGGTACCATTGCAGTTGTATTTGTTTGACTAGGTTTGTGTGTTTATTCTACTCTGGGAAGGTGTTTTGAGAATCTTTCAAAGTTATTTTTGTACATTTATGGTGAATGGTCAGTTTGCATAACATACTGTAAGTTTAACTACTCACTACAGTTTAAAGACTGTAATGATAACTAGAAAAATTTAATATCTTTAAATAAATAATTTTGTGGTAGTGCTCTTCCAATAATGTAGACTCGTCAGAATTCACATAGTTTCAGGCTGTTCATAACTCTGGGCCATACATTTCTACATGTAAGGATAATAGTCTAGATTAGGGGCTTTTCAAAAAAAAAAAAAAAAAAAAAAAGGGTAAATAATACCTGCAAAAGGTATATATGGTCATTACTAATCACACTTAATTGGAATTCCATTGAGGCTTCATGTAATCTGCAGTATATACTGTTATAACTGTAATAACTGTAGGACATCATAATACAGAATCTAATTGGTAGAACGTAATTTACTTAACTCACTACAGTAACATCGTAAAAATATGTTACATAATAGACAAAAGAGTCACACTAACAAAAGAACATTCAGTCAGGGGTACCAATATGACATAAAACAATGCATATAATGTAATGTCTGTTCTCTATCACTACATTCCCACTAGAACATACTTTGAGTATGTATTAGGTCACTGATTTGAATACCATTTCTTGGACACAGAAGCGGTGCTTGGTAATTGGTGGGCTCTTGGTCAGCACATCAGCAATCATGTTAACTGAACCTTGATGAAGCACCTTGATCACTCAGTCTATAAGCTGACATATGAAGTGATGCTTTGTGTCAATGTGCTTGGTTCTTGCCTGATACCCAGCTGTGGTTGCCAGATCTATTGCTCTTTTACTTTCACACAAAATGTTCACTGTTGTATGCAAACAATTCTTGTCTAACTCACTTGCCAATCCTCTGAGCCATAGTACTTCTTGACATCCTGCAGAAAGTGCCATGTGCTCAGCTTCGGCTGTCGATAACGCAACAGTTCTCGGTTTCTTGCTACTCCAGGTAATGACACCTTCTTGCATAGTGAAAACAGCCAGTTTTAGAACTTCGGTCATCAACATCATTTGCCCAGTCTGCACCACAATGTCCTATAATATCACTGGATTCACTTTTGCTGAACTCTAGTTTTATGTCTGCCGTACCCTTCAAGTAATGCATGATCCTTTTCACAGCCACCTAGTGAGCCTTGCAGGGATTTCTACAGAATCTGCTAGCTGCATGTAGCGCAAATCCAATGTCTGGCCTGGTTCCTTGATAGATGTACATTAAACTTCCGATGGCCTCTTGATAAGGTACTCTGTTAAACTTGTCAGTTTCGTGTGGTTGCAAAGTCTTACTCTTGGACAGCCTTTGGTTGACGTCACTTGGGCTAGCAGCTGGGTTACACTTTTCCATGTTGAATTTGGCCAACACCTCCTTGATGTAGCCCTCTTGATCAATCCAGATCTTGCTTGCTTTACGGTCCCGTGTAACTCATTCCAAGGATACACTTGACCTCTCCCAAATCCTTCATCTTGAAGCTGTTCATCAATCCAGCTTTAATGACATTTTTCATTTGACTGTCATTGCAAGCTGTAAGCAGGTCATTGACATAAACAGCTATGATGACCACACTTTCACTTTCTATTTTGAAATATATACATTGATCTGTCGTTGAACGAGAGAGGCCAATTTCTTCCAAAATCTCTATTTAATTTCTGTTTCCATGCTCTACTCCCTTGCTTAAGACCATATATTACCTTTGAAAGTTTGCAAACCTTATCTTCTTCCAATTCAAAACCTTTTGGCTGAGTCATATATATTTCCTCAGATAAGTCTCCATGTAGAAAAGCTGTTACCGCATCCATGTGATCAACATCTAGGTCATACTTCATAGCCAATGTTAAAATCATCCTTATTGATGCATGACGAACTACAGGAGCAAATGTCTCTTCATAGTCTATTCCCCTTTTCTGTGCACAGCCCTTTGCAACCAATCCGACCTTATAATGCTCGATTCCTCCTTCGGCGGTCCTCTTGGTTTTGAATACCTATTTGCAGTCGATGGGTCTTTGTCAGCTGGCAAACTTGTGAGCTCCCATGCATCATTCTGTCTTAATGAATCAAGTTCTTCCTCCATGGCATGAATCCAATGTTTGCTGCTGAGCACGCCAGAGCTTTCTCCAGAGTCTGAGGGTCAGCAGAGTCAGCCTCAACCTTGTATGTGATAAAATCCTCCATCTTACTTGGTTTCTGGCCTCTGACAGAACGTTAGAGCTGCTGATTGAGTGTTCGCTCTGCACTTGATGCAGGTAATGTGTGTGTAATATCATCACTGGTCATTTTCTCGCTATGTACAAAATCCTCGATTTAGCCATCTCCCACTTGATTCAAGTCTTTTTGAGCCTTAAAACCCTTAAATTCACTCGGACTATCTGTTTTGTGGTGTGTATCATCTTCAACATCATTTATGATTGGGGTAGAGGTGTCTTCCGTTATCTGGAGGGATGTGGTTGGATTAGGAGATTTACGTACACCCTTTTTAGTCTCACTGTGAGTTGCTTCGTTCTCAACAAATACTACGTCGTGACTCTTGATAACTCTTGTAGTTCCCTGCATCAGAAGTCTATATCCTTTGGAATTCTCACAGTAGCCTACAAAAATGCACTCTTCACCTTTTTCATTAAATCGTCTACGTGTTTGCCTTGGGATGTGTGCAAAAGCTTTGCATCCAAAAACTCGCAGGTGTCGCAAGTCTGGTTTATGACCACTCCAGACTTCCTCTGGTGTTTTTCCAGCTAGTACTCTGGAAGGAGAACGATTGTGTAAGTAGGCTGCTGTGTTCAATGCTTCAGTCCAGAGGGTGTAATAATCCAGCCCTGTCTTGATTGTAGACACAGTGCCTTCTCCATAAGGGTGCAATTTAGTCGTTCAGCTAGGTCGTTTTTCTCAGGTGTATGTAGGCAAGTGGTCTGAGGCTGGATTCCCAGTTCCCTCAAGGTCATCAACAATTCAATGTTGATGTATTCATCTACAGAGGCGCAACTTTCTAACGTAGTTGTTATCAGAGTCCTTAACAACCCTACTCTTCATGTTAACCCTGAATCCTGAAAAGCACTCTTTTTAACTTGTTCCATGCCTCCTTTGCTGTATTGGTGTCTTGAACATGCACATAATTCACAGAACCGATTGACAAAATAATCTCTGCCCGAGCACGTGTAACCTTCTTATCGTCCTTTTCTTTGCCAGTGACACACTGCCACAATTCTTCATGCTCCAGATAAGTTCTCATTTGCAAACTGCAAAGTGTTGTAGTTTTCACACCCGACCAACTTTTCGATAAGTGGCAATGAGCTATGAACTTGCCCCGCTGCCATATCAAAAGGAATCACATCTTCTTTTACTTTGCGAAGCTCATTAATTATCACTATATATTACTATCTGCACCTTAATTATCTCTACCAGACATAGAAAGCAATTCGCGCCAACAGTTCCTAACCTCACCGATACCGAGATTACTCATGCGCAATTATTTTGTTTCATCTTGCATTACCACACCCAGTATCACGCTTTTGTTACATTAACATCATTACTCAGTCTGGGCCCATAACCTGTTGTAACTCTAGGATGTAATAATACAGAATCTAATCGGTGGAACATCGTTTACTTAACTCACTCTAGTAACATCGTAAAAATGTGTTACATAATGGACAAAAGATACTAACAAAAAAACATTTAGTCAAGGGTACAAATATGATATAAAGTAATGTATATACTGTAAAGTCTGTTCTCTATCACAACATATACCATGAAATGTGAAAATTAAGAGGGCTATGAATATTGGGATGTTTATGTGGAAAAACCCGTAAATTTTATGTCAAATATATTTCTATGGGGTTGCTGAATTATGCTAAATATGAGAATGCCTTAGGAAACCAAACCGTAATTACAAAATGTTATTCACAGAGTATGTTTTTGCGGACTTGCAAAGGTTACACAGCTATAAACTACGGTAGTAAAGCATCACAGAGTATGTTTTGCAGACGTCCAAAGGTTACGCAGCAATAAACCAAGGTAGTAAACCATTGTCTGTATATCATTAAACGCTGTTAAATTTCGCAAGGCTTTTAGTGATATTCAACAGATGATTATACTAAGTAATATATAAGTAGTAGAAAAAAATACAGTATATCATACACAAAACATTGTGCTGACGCTACTTGACTCTGCAGCAACAGGGAACTTTATCCAAATAAACCTCCTGACTGCCGAGCAACTAGTGGGCATGCGCCCCCAACGGAAAATCGTATGAATGGCCCAGCATGATACTACGGGGGGTCAGCATGCTGCCATGACTTAATCATGGTACAAGTAAACGACATGAAGGACCAGGGGATAGTGGAACCCTCGAATTCACCGTATAATTGCCATGTAGTCCTCGTCCTGAAGAAAGTTGGAAACCTTATATTCTGTGTCAATTATAAGGGTCTAAACGAAGTAACACATCCTACTGCCCCCCCAGCCATTGACCTAACGCATACCCTGCGTGACATTGGAACTGCGAAAATCTTTAGTACCCTGGACATGGAGTCCGGGTATTGGCAGACTGCAGTACACAGAGAGCCGCAAGTACACTGCATTCACTACATCCGAGGGTGAAACTCTTCAATTCGGAGTAATGCCATTTGGGTTGAAGAACACCCCTGCCACATTCCAATGCCTCATGTCTGAGGAGGTACTAACTGGTTTCATCGGAGAGTTCTGTTTTGCATACCTCAATGATGTAATCATCTATTCTAATAGCTTGGAGGAGCATCTTGAACACCTACAGTGAGTTCTTGAATGACTAGAACTCCATGGAATGACTTGCAAGTTGTCAAAGAGCTATTTTGGTAAGTCATCCATAGATTACTTGGGACATGTCGTGTCACCAAAAGGGCACTTCCCACAACGAAATTTGATTCGAGCTATTGAAGAGGCAGATGAATCAACAAACAAGCAACAGCTACGATGGTACCTGGGTCTGTGCAACTGGCTACACAATTTTGTACCAAACATTGCACGACACATGGCACCACTTCACCCACTCCTCGAGAAGGACACTCGGTGATGTGGACCGGAGCAACGACAAGTTTTTAATAATATGTAAGATAGCTTCGCTAACATCAGGCAACTCCACCGCCTGCAAGGAGATCAACTGTTAATACTGCAAACAGATGCATGTCAAAACGGTCTGAGCACAGTATTATATCAACAAGACGAGAACGGGCAACCTAATGTGATAGCGTATGCCTCAACCCGGCTTAATGCCATGGAGCAGCGCTATCTTATTAACGAACAGGAATGTCTGGCTGTTATCTGGGCAATGAAGAAATATTGCTGCTCTGTCGAAGGACAACGCTTCATTCTGTGGACAGACTCAAAAGCACTCCAATGGCTACACGAGTCATGGAATGCTAAAGCTAAACTCGGACGGTGGGATATGTTCCTCACAGAATTCAATTTTGAAGTTCAACAATGCCCAGGTAAAACGAATGACTTGCCAGATGCCCTGTCCCGATTTCCTACACTGGAGGAAGAAGAGGAAAGAATGTCCCCTCCCCCTCAGATAGAAAGAAGTCCGGAAGAACAAATCCGTCTCCTTCAGCTTAAAATTACCTGCCACCAGATATCATTATATCAGCAGGAGGACCTCGACATACGCCGCTTACTATGGGAACAGCCCCAACATTTTGAATTATGGGATGATGTTGTGTGTATGCTTAGTGGACAATCCAATACACCCTGGAAGATCTGGGTTCCACAGCAGTTATGCGCCGATATATGCCGGCACCACCACAACCACCCTCAAGATGGGCACCTGGGCACAAGGGAGTCCCTGCTAGACATCAAAGTTCAATACAGCTGGAACGGGATAAGCCGCAACGTCCGGCAGTACATAAGTAACTATGTTACGTGCTGTTGTGGCAACGCATACCCATTGCCGCCTCCTTCAGCGCGACCAAGGAGACCCAAGACGGCGTGGACACACATCACTGCCGACCTCATGGGGCTCTACCCATGCAGTACCAAGGGGAACTGTTACGTGCTAGTAGTAACTGACCAGTTCTCAATGTCGGTAGAGGCCTTCCCTCTACCTAGCCAATAAACCACCCCAATCGTGCGAAAAATAGAAACTGAAATATGGCACTCAATTCACGAGTCACCAATGGCAGTCAGCTTGCCAGGGATGGGGAGTAGAAACCTGGAATACTCCGCCATACCTTCCCCAGGCTAACCCCACTGAACGAAGTAACTAGGAGATCAAAAAATGCCTTTGTATCAGTCTGGGAAACGACCACCGAAATTGGGCCAAGCACATCCCAACAATTCTGTTTGTCCGTAGAACCAAAGAAGCGGTCGATACAAGCCTTAGCGTACTCCTTCTGGGCCAAACACTCCTCCGACCAGGCGACTGGCAATGGGAAAGTGAGCCCACCAATATGCCTCAATCCAAGGACATCTGACTAGCTGCCCTAGCCCGAACTACTACTGCCCGAAAGGCCCAGGATGAATATATTCTGGAAAAGTACCCTATACCGAAAACAGGGGTACGGGAATTCTCACTAGGTGAAACGGTACTACTCAGGACACACCCTGTCAGCAAGGCCAGTAACCAGTTCAGCGCTGGCCTCGCTGACAAGTGGGACGGTCCGTATCGTATTAGAGACAGCGTCTACTGAGCCGAAGACATACGAGGACAGATCCGAAAGGCCATTCAAGGCCAGATATAACCCTACCCAGGGGACATGCTAACACTTGGGGACGATGATGCCGAAGGAGAAACACCTGGTCCATCCAAAAATGAGGACAAACCTCCACCTATAGGGGTAATTCCCAATACCAAGCCAGTACCCTCGACGAGGCCAGAGCAGACACCTATCATCATTGACAGGGTACCTAGCTACATCACACCATGGAAACCAGATGTAGAACAATGCCAAGGAGAATTCTCCGTCAAATCAATGCCCTCGACGCCATGCAGCTATGCTGAGAAAATCGCAGCCAAGCGCGATAAGGGATTCCCTAGCTGCTCCGAATTTTCATGGCAGAGTACACATGACCAAGAACCCCATCAGACAGCCCGCGAATCAAGCCGCATCAGCGAACAATTGGAAGCACCATCGGTGAGGGGGATAGGAATCACCCAATCACCTATCTCTCCACCTAGTACAACTACAAAGCCAGAAGTCAAGGCCATTCCAACTTTCACTAAGTCGATCTCTGTCTCCGCAGGTGAAGTACTTCCCACCACTAGACCACCAGAATACGTTCCAGACGAGAGCACGGAGGCCGCCATTATACCACCGGAAATTGCGCTCAGCACGAGCACAAACTCTGCGGAAGGGAAGGAATCACTAGGGGCAGTAGTCAAGGACATGCCAACTTCCCTGAAGTCGGCCACTGCACCCAACGACGAAGAACTCCTGCAGTAATGGACGTCGAGCTCCGACGAGAGTGCTCCACCCCAAGAATCTGCGACGCAGGAACTCCTGCAGTCACGGACGTCGAGCTTCACCGAGAGTGCTCTGCCCTACGATACTGCCACGCAGGAACAACCCTATGGCGCTGTTGAGGAAGAGATGCATGATCCACCTCTTGCTTAACAGGCCATCATGTCAACAGACGTCGAGAACATAGACGCCTCCAACTATCCGGCTCTACAGCAAGATGCACCACTCGTAGCCGAGGTCGAGCGCGGTGATCCGCAGCTCCCTTGCGCTGCCACAGCAGGTACCGAGACCATCGATGCCTCCCACTACCTCTCAGCTGGAGCAACACCTGCAGTGGAGGTCGAGAATTCTCTCCCACCCACTGCCTCGTCTCAGGACCTGGACATTGAGAACGTCTATGCCTCCAATGACTCGGCCCCACGACGGGATGCGTCCACAGGCAAGGTGGAGAGCGGTCACCTGCCGCAACTCCCTTGTCCTGCAACAGCAGAGAAACGTCCTACCCTATGGGTAGGAACCCGTGCAGTCAGGGTGGAGGACCTGGGCTCACTCCCCCGCACTGCCACAACGTCCCTTGTAGCTGTGTCCTCTTTATCAGACACTCAACTATGTGCAAACTGAAACTGTAAATACAGCAGTTATTACGCTGTATGTCATTTAAAGTCAGTGAAAACAGACATTTTACACCTCACAGATGACAAGGTTCTGTAAAATAAGTGGCAGACAGCCCACATACAAGGTAGTATTACCTATAGACGCTCACCACAGTGATGGTAATAACTACCAATAGTGTATCACGTATAGACGCTCACCACAGTGCCAGTGATTAGTTGAAGATAGAGAGTTCAACAAAATACATTTTAGCCTTAGCCTACAATAAGAAAGACTCCTTCAAAGGAATTTGTAGTTTTAGATTTTTGTATAAAGAATTTGTTGTGTAGGTACACCTTTAAATATGCTAATAAGTTTTTACAGTGTACTTGTGAAGATCGCCTACAAGAAGAATGCTGTTTTGTAGGAATGCATTTTCCACTCTGTTGACTTTTTTAACTATTGCGTACTTACCTTTGAACATTTCAACGAAGATACACAGTGTATAAATTAGTTGTTAGTCCTATGTAATAAGATGGACTCCCGTAAGGGATAGTTAGATTAGTTTTTCTATTCTCCAGCATTTAAATCTGACTTGATGTGTAGGCACACAATTATATATAACCATACATTTTTAAAGTGTTTATGTGAAGAGAATTGCCACAAAGAATTCTTTTTAAATGTGTTTATATATCTGACAACTTAAATTACTCATGTGTTTTTACAGTGTATATGTTTGCTATCCTCTGCACCACTTGAGAGGCAAACCAGTACTGTGAGCCACAGAGCTCCCAATGAACTTGTTACAATTAAATACTGTGCAAGATACTTAAATTCCACATATTAAAGTGTCTATTTATGTTGTATTTAAGTGACCAACGTGCAAAAATTTGTCATGAATTCATGCATGTTTTAGTGTACTTGCTTTGTATTTGTTTAGCCGGTCAACCCAGTGCTGAAGGGCCTGCGGTTGCAGAACTCTCTACCTGTCACACGTAACTATTTAGCTTGCTGACAGACACAAAGATTTTCCTTTTCTTTCTTAACCTTCTGCAGCAAACTCAAGGATAGTAGGGGCATTTCCCCGCGTTCCGTGAGTAAGGCTTGAACATACTTATTCTATTTACCCTTTGTTTTTCGCATGCCGTCATTTTCAAGTGCTTTTTCTTTCAGGTTCGTGTTGTATATTCTCTTGGAAATATCCACAGCGCTATGCTGAGTGGCATGCAAAAATAAAGTAGGCTGGTGGGAAACCCGATAAACGCGGCACTCATGACACAATAATCTTTGCTACAGGGGGGAAAATACATTTGCAGCATCAGCGAGTGCTGCACTGCCAGGGCAAGGGGCAGAGAGAGGAAGCCCGCCAGCCATGAGAGAGACACATTTACGGTCTCCGCATCCCACACGTCTCGACTTCGCCGGCCAGCTCGAGAACACAGAGTGCACACCACTACAGCGGTCCAGCACCCAACACTAAGGGTCCTGTCTACTTGATAGTGAACTTTTTTTTTTTTCACTTCTTTCCCCGAGTTTCTTCGCTACTCCTACCGAGACCTTCTAGACCTTCCTGAGAGGGGGTCCTTTTCACTATGAGTCTTCATCATAGTGGAGGGGAGCGAATTGGCGCATGTGGCTCCTACTACTAATCAACTACAATTACAACTCATCGCTCTTTACGTGAAGTATACTCTTACTTCAACCTACGTAAGAGTTGTCTACATCAACCACTCACGAGAAGGATGTGATCTGGCAACACTTTGCACATAATTTCTTGACATTTTAAATCTCCTGGGTAGCCGAGCACGTGGCCACAAGATTACGCAACCAGCGGGCATGCCACTTCCCCCCTCCTCCACCCATGCTGAGAGTCTATAAGCCGCCAGCCACTCTGCAAGGCCGAGCACTACTGAAGATGAACGAAGCAGTATTGCTGACTACTGCCGACCAGAGATTTTCAACTCCCACGCCACGGCAGAAGGACGTCATGCGCCTTTCCTGCACCCCGCTGTGGCAGCCTAGACTTGAGCACTATATATGTCAGTGCGCAGCGGGGCTCGAGAGTTCATTCTTCATTTTCTCGCATGTCATCTCAGAGCACTGATCAATGCTGGGACCTACTGAGATCTTAGAAGCTTTAAGTACCCTTGCAGAGGCTACTTCCCGTCTCGGCGACCAGTCAACCAGCAAACACACTAATACTTATTAAATTCACTTTGTCTCTTCTAGACACCCGTTTACTTAGTACAGTTTAACAGTAATTCACTTTGTATTCGTCTAGTACTATATTATTTCCCTTGTAACCTAGACCTGGATAACGCAGTTACCTTCAGCACTCCACTGTCAGTAGGAGGTAGCATGGGTCACATGTTTATTTAGTTCTCAATAAACATCTATTGTTCTCTATCGTTAAGTTTTTTCTTCTTTAGAGTACTTTTCTGTTTCACCAGCTAGAAACAAGATACGATCTGCACTGCCGACAGGAACCGGGAGATTGTTAGTTAACTGAATTAGTCTGACTATGGTGCCCCGTCATTTAGGAGTCCGTGAGTCTAAAAACACACACATTAGATGGCAACTTGTTTCTTTCCAGTAACCCGAGCACTAATTCAGTGCTAGAGAGGAGAAACAACGGAGCCCCAACCACTAGTAACACCTTCATCCAAGGAGGGGCTACAAGCCCGGGTTACTTCCTTGCTTTGAATACTAAGTTAGTGCTGAAGTGGCAATAGTCTGAGACTTGGTGCTCAACCTCACCTGAATGCACGACCAGTAGAGGCATTGGTGGTCCAAACAGCTCCCCGTCTCTGATCAGCCCGCCAAGCTTGGGGGATCAGGGGAGACTTTTACCGAGCTCGTGCCAGCAAGCAGCTATTGGGTGAACACTGTAGATACTGTTCTTGTCAAGGTGCTCTACGTAAATTAAGCCGCATTACTCTATGCCTTACAAGGTAAGGCATGGCCTCAAGCATAGGGAACGATACCAAGCTTACATTGCTGCCAAACAGTGGTCTGCACTATTACCTCCTATGAAGGAAAGGCAGGCAGAACGGGACCATGCTGCCACACTCAGATGCCAAGCAGTCGTGGCTGCTCTGGTCATAATTGTATACTTTTCACCATCCTTCCGTACCAGCTAGGAGTACCACTCGGTGTTGAGAGGGTGAGTTTATCAGATCGAGGCTAGGTACGGCTGGTCCAATCCACACTTCTGGAGCAGAGACTCATCCGCCTGGCATCGCCGCTTCAGAGTGGGGCGAGCCAACCGCCACTGAGTGAGACCAGCACAGCATCATCAGCACCACCCAGGACGACGGTGTAAGTCAGTAACCAACACCCCTCGCCAAACACCATTAAACCTAATTAAAACCACGCTATTGGTCTAGTGTTAACATCCTAGACAAACGTGCTATTCAGACGTAACCGGGCACGCGTCAAAAAGTAACATTAAGTGCATAATCGAAACTCGCTCACATACTCCATAAAGAATGGAACAATTCAAAATATGTAAATATCTTTCATATACCCTTTTTTTTTCTATAATTTGTAATTTTTTTAATTCCAAGGATTTTACAGGATTTGACCCATGATTCCCAGATTTTACAGGATTGTTATATACAGGAACCAGGATTTCAGCTTCAGGGTTGAATGGCAGCCATGCAATAGAGTTATTGTCACTGCTATTACTACATCTAATCACATGACATTTTGAACAATTTATACACATTTTCCTACGTAGTATTACTATTTCTAGAGATTTGAAACAACTTATATATACATAATAATGCAGTATTCTATCTCTAATTAACCTAGACATTTTAACAACTTATGTACATATGATGCAAGCATGGCTGTGTAACGTATCGTAAGCTTAACCCCCCTTCATCCCAAGCAGATGCTGCACATCAAAACACTCCTAACCTACGTCCCACTAGTAGAACTTGTTAAGATAAGAACTCTAGCCAGCAGCCCTATGGCATGCATTAAGGTAACTATTTTGTTTCTACATCAGTGCTTCCATACTATACTAATATTTAATCCTACATCTAACACATTTATTTACAAGCGGTTAGCACTGCTCTAAATACCTTTTGGAATTTATTGATTTTACTGTACGACTCCTTGTAGCTCGTGTAAAATAACAAATACAAAGTTAAAAATACAAGCTTCCTAACACTCCTAATAACTATGATGACTTGAAATACTAATTTGTTGCACTTAAGGTGCCACTGTTTGGAGCTGTTGACTTTATAACCTTGCTCCACTGTCCCCGTAACTGCATTTTTAGTAAATAAAACTTCCCAGTTCTAACAATGTGACATGTAATATCAATCCGTACCCTGGTCTAAATTTATGTTCAGCTTAATGTTTCCCTTAGGGTTTAAGATATTCATGGCAAAATCCCTACATGGACTACTAATATATCATTATGTATATAACCCTGCCTTAATAACTTGACGCCGTCGGGTGAGACACGAGACGAACAAAGACACTATTTACTTACTGCAGGTGGGCACCAGCGCTGTTTCCCAGACACTGCACTTTGATATTCAGGGATGCTGTGGGTTCTGTGTGTTCGTCTCACCCGAGCATACTTACAAAACACTTTTCATTACTAAACATGTCACTGTAATCGGGAGTCAGCTGGGTTGCAACGCTACAAGAAAACATATTATTACATAGGTAGAAATACTTTTATTTTGATAAGTTACATATTCTGCCAGAAATGAATGTTTACTCTCGGACGTGACTAGCCAGTTCCTGTGGGTGATTCCCCCAGCATGTTACTTAACTTTTGCACTCCTAGATTGATGATTCCCCCTTGGTGCATGAAAGCACAATCTCCACAGGGTAAGGCGTCTACAGCTACTGTGATGGACTGCAGATTTTACCCGGAGACAGGACACGAAGTATGAACATGAAACAACACACACACGTTTATTATCATCACTAATGTCTATTCTTCGAGACATGTCCCCGAACCATGTGATGTGTGGCGATGGTCAATACACTTAGCGGGCTAGGACGGAAAATAATACAGCAGTACAAATTACACAAATATCATGTACAGAATATGGGATAGCATGGATAGGCAAAATAAACATGCTGATGCGTGAAAGTACTTTTAAATGGCGCGGATGCCGCTGGATAAAGTTTGTAGCTGACCATGTGGTGCAGATGGAATTGCAGTAATTCTACATGAAAATCGGCAAATAATTACCAGATAAAATAACATCAGTGTTGGGAAAATTATTCTCTTCAATAATCAACCATAGAAAAGCTCATAGTGCGCCTGATGGCAGGAAAATCCAAACACGTGAAAGACCGCGTGGTTATACATAAAAAGCATCAATCATGAAAAATTGCAAGAACCCTGAATTAAAACAATACATATTACCCTGAGATTAACTACGGCGCACATGATATTAGAAGAATTAGCCCTCTAAATGCAAGGATGGCTCAAATATGGACTTGGTGGTAATGAACCATGTGGCAGTGGGCAATTTGGCCGTAACATAATTAAACCTGAAAAAACCCTGAAAATATATACATAGGAAATTCACCCTTCATATTGCACATAGCAATTAAGCAGAAATTACAATTAAAAGCCATAAGCGTAGGCAGATGGCGCCTGATTCACAAGTTGCGCAGGCCACACATCCTCTCCGACATCTTTTCTCCTTCTCTCGATTTAAGTTCAAAAAAGTCATAAGGGCTGCAAAGTATTAATTTAAGTGGAAGCTTAATGCTGGGCAAAACGTACGTGAAGCAAAGGTTAACCGGTAAACTACATGAAAACTATGGAAACCTAACTCGGTGTAAAAATATGAAGTGTGTACGTGACAGCGTCTTACCTGGCCGGCTCTCCTTAGAACAACTGCCCAGAGGCAGGGGTCGCGCGGGCCTACCATGGCTACCTATGGGATTCACACAAGTGGAAGTGCTATGCACGGCAAGAAAAAATATTGATATTTAAAAATAAATGGCACACAAATTATTTTTTATACAAAATTATTAAAGCAATTTCAAATCAGAAGTACTGTTATTAAAGAACTGTTTTTTGAAGGCATTCATGCCTTAATATCAGTGTCCAGCTCTTCAGTGCAGCCCGCACTTATAATTCAAAAGCCATCATGGTGCAATATTAGAAAAGAACATTTTTATACTCTATCACATATTTTTCCCTGAAAAAGACATACATTATATACTTGCAACACATTTGGATCCTGAAATAAAAATACATAACACAGAGATAATTCCCTGTGGGAAAGTCTGTGGTCGTGGTAGGCTGTGCACACGTGCTACCCATGTGTCATTTCCGGTGGGTGCCGTCATGACCTAGCTGCCGCTGGTTCTTAGCCGGCGTCAAACGACACCCCTCCCCCCCTATTCACGCAGACCAAGACAGTGCGAGCAGCTGAACTCGACTCTGCCGGGCTCCGCCCGGGTGTGAATCGGGGCCACCGGTTGAGGGCAGATGAGGCATGACCTCGGAGGTCTTTTTATTTGGCTGCGTTTGTAGAGGAGTTGTGTTTTGGCTGCAACTATGTTTTTGGGGTTAGGCGGTGGCTCGCTTCTCCTCTTGCAAGTGTTGTTACATGATTTGTTTATTTGCACTTTACACATACTGTTTCACACGCCTCCCTACTGTTGTCCCGAAACCCTTTGAAACTGATTTGCTCTGCTATGCTATCCTCTACGGGTGCCGAAAAACCTCTGAATGGCATACCACTTGCACTTGTTATGCTATTATTGATGTTTACACTTTGGTTGCACTCATCATCTCTACTGGTGTTTTGAAAACCCTTAAAGTTACTCTGCTCCTCTATGCTTTGCCCTAGTGTTACGGGGAAACCCAGAAATGGTGAATTACTATCACGCAATACACTGACATTTGTGTTGTCGTTTCTACTGTCATCCCCCTCCCTGTTTGATGTGGAGTGTTCTGACGGCATGAAGCCCCTGAATGACATAGTGTTACACAAGCTGTTGTTTAGGTTGTCCGGACATGGGGTTCTGCGGCTAGAGATGTTGTTTACATTCGTGCACGTGTTGCTGACTTCACCATGTGTACTTCCTGGTATGCTACGCCACAATCGCTGAGGTACTGGGCTTAACGGCATCTCCTTGCCTTGCTTCCCTACAGGTGTGCGGACTATACGCAGGTCGTCGCAGTGCCGTTTTGTCACATGCCTCTGTCCCAACTTCACTAGAAACGTGGAATTTCCCATCTTCTCAACTACTCTTACTGGCCCACTCCATCTGGGTGCCAGCCCTGCGCAATGTTTCTTCATTCCGGTGGACAGCGGGTTCTCCCTTTTATACACGTACATCCTGGACCGTAATTCATGAGATTGTTTCTTACTCTCCGGTACCCACATGTTACAATACCTCTCCTGGTTCGCCCTGGCCTGTGTATGTATTTGTTGCTGGTGTCTGGCTATGTCTTCTGGTGGTACCGGGGTGTTTTCTTGTGGTTCTCCGGGTGTGCGCAGTTCATGACCCTCTGCTATCTCCGCTGGTGTTTTCTCCGTCACTGCATTGACTCTATTTCTCACACAAAGCATGGCTTCGGGAATGAGTTCGGCCCACCGTGTATGGTCTGCTCCTAACCGGACTCGTAACTGTATTTTTGTGTCCTGATTTCGGCGCTCAGTTGGATTTGCCTTGGGGTGGTAAGCTGGGGTAGTATGGTGTTCTGCTCCCCACTCAGTGCAATACTCTCTCCATTTCTTTCTCACAAAATGTGCGCCAATTTCAGTTAACAAAATTTCAGGGTATTCCTATGTTAGGAAAAACTCGTTCTGCATGACATGCACCACTGTGTGCGCACGGACATTGCAAATGAAAAACACCTTGGTCCACCTCGTAAACAAATCTGTCACTACAATCAAAAACCGTTTCCCACTTTTGGTGTGGGGGTATGGGCCCATAATATCCAAAGCAACAGTTTTAAAAGGTTCAGTTGATAGGTGTGGTTGTTGTGGTACATCACCGTCTGTTCTCCGCGGCTTTCTCGTGTTGCACGTGATGCAATCCTGAACGTATTGATGTACGTCTCGCTGTACACCTGGCCAATGAAAATTTTTCTCAACACTTCTCTGCGTCTGCTCGGACCCTGGGTGACCATGCTCTTAGCTGTCATGTCCGTATTTCAGTACTAGTTCCTGCGCTTCTGTCGGTACATGCGTCCACGATTTTCTGCCATTTCCGGGTGGTCGTACTTGCATCTCCTGGTCTACTAACCTCCAGTGTTCCATGTATCTATCTGCGCAGTGTTGCTGGCGTTGTGCAGCATCCGGGGAATTTTCTTGTGCGGTGTGCACTTCCCTCAAAACGTCACGGACATTTTAAGAGCTCAGATGGAGCTTTGGGAATAATGTTCTGCAACACAAGGGGTGTTGTTCCTGCTACCGGGGAGTGTGACAGGATGGCAGTGCCTCCTCCCACTCGGCATTGTCAGTTGCTGACACGGGTTCCTAGACAGTGCATCCGCCAGTTCGTTGCTGTCCCCCGCCACATGCTCTACTTGAAAGTCGAACTCTTGTAACAACAAATCCCAGCGGGCTAGTTTGCTCTTCCCATTGTGCATTCCCTCTAACCAAACCAATCACCTGTTGTCCATTTTCAAAATGAATTTGCGCCCCAGTAAGTACGGCCTGTACTTTCTTTATGCATGAATGATCACCAAGCATTTCTGTTCGTTTGCATGGTATTTCCATTTGGTATGCCCAAATTTTGCACTGTGGAAGTTTATTATATGTTTCTGTCCCTGTTCACCCACTTGATAGAGTACCGCTCCAATGCCCTCCTGGCTGGCATCTGTTTGTACAGCAACCGGAAGTTCCGGGTTAGACCCAGCTAGTGGCTGACAGTTGAGAAAAGCACTTATAATTTCCTGAAAGAATTTTTCTACTTGACGTGTCCATACAAACTTATGTTTTTCTGACAAGAGCACAGTTAGTGGTGCTGTAATAATAGAGAAATTGGGAATAAATTCCAGCAACCAATTTATCAACCCAAAAAATTTTCGCACTTGTTTTCATGACCTAGGATTTTTCCTGGATTTGTTTGTTGTGTTTCCGGTTCATGTTCGTCCTCTGATACATAATGACCTAGAAATTCCATCTTACTTATGTCCAGTTTACATTTGTCAACTTTACATGTCAACTTGTTACATTCCAGTCGCTCGAACACAAGGCTCAGGTGGTGCAGGTGTTCTTCCCAGCTATTGGACCACACTAGTACATCATCAAGATACGCCATTGCAAAGTCTCCTATGTAGCCGTCCAAGATGTTGACCATGGTGTTTTGAAAAGTAGCGGGTGCACATTTTAAGCCAACTGGCATTGAAACAATTTAGAATCGCCTCCCATCAAGTGTTGTAAATGCTGTTTCCTTATGGTCTTGGGGGCGGATAGGTACTTGCCAATATCCAGACTTGAGATCTAATGATGTGAACACAGCAGCGGTCCCCAGTGTTGACAAATTGTCCTTGATGTTTATTACAGGAGGTGGCATGTTTATTGTAATCTTATTTAACGGGTGAAAATCCACACAAAACCTCCATTCATCATCTTTTGTGGGAGCTAGTGTGATACCAGAATTGTAGAGACTTTGCATAGGTTCAACTATGTTATCACATTTAACATCTCACATACCTGCTGGTTTATCACCCTTTTGAAGTAGATACCTGGGTTTCGTGGCTTGGATTACACCGGGTGCTCGTGTGTTGTGATGATGGCATATTTGGTGACATTAGTACACTGCAGCTTCCCCTCGGTGTGGAACACACCGGCATACTGGTCCAGCAGGTGCTGCATCCTTCCCTTGTAGTGTTCCAGCACCTCGTGCGAGAACTGGTCGAGCAAGACGGCAGTTGTTGTTGTTGGCGGCATTGCTCCTACTACGTACAGCATTTACCTCCCACGTGAAGACGGTCGAGATGTGGCTCGATGACAGCTTGATTGTTGATTAACCATGGTAGTCCCAAAATCATTTCCTTGCAGAGATCTGGCACAATGTATATATCGCTCTTTGTACGGAGGTCGCAAATTCCCACAGTCACGTGCATTACACCCATAGCTGTTGGTTGGTGGTGGCAAATTATAAGCGACGCAGCGACACACTGGTGGTAATAGCCTTAATTAGTCCCTCCCATACAAAACTGTGACTGGCAGCAATGTCTACTACGGCAATGACATTTTTCCCCATCAAATTTTACATTGACACGTAATGCATGTACCGTACTATCACTGACTTGAAACACTTTAGCACCTACTTTAGACAGACTGTTCTGGTCTGGCAGTGAGATTGGTGAGGATGAAGTTTCGCCAACTTCCCTACTCAGTTTCTCGACCTGTTTCCCTGGTAGTAGTTCTCACGGTTGTTTTTGTGGAAGTTCGGCCCCTCTGTCCACGTGTCATTTGCGCCGGCGTAAACGGTGGTGGTGGTTGCGTAACATGTATCATGACCGCGGGCCTTGGCATGCTGTAATTTTGCCTCGATGATTGGTACTCCTGTCCTGCATCTACATCTCTCTCATACAGGCATGCTTCTCTTGTAAATTGTTCTACACTTGCACGTGTTGCCCTGCGTAGGTACGGCCTAACGTCCGGTGTTGACAATGCGACTATGATTTCTAGTACTCCGCATGTTGGCTGCCCTGGGTGCAAGCATTTGTACAAGCCTAACTTTCTCTGTATAAACTCTTAAATTCCCTCCCGCTCGCATTGCTGTTCATGATAGAGTCTGGCCTCTGCTTGTATGGCATCACCGCCTGTGTCAAATCTGCTTAGCGACCTCTTGAAAAACTCCTTCCAGGTGACCCGGTAGTCATGTACCAAATTCCACCACGTAGATGCAGTTCCCCTTAACCTGTTTGCAGTGACCTCAGTTCAATCATCCCTGTGTACACGGTGTTGGTGCAACTTTTTGTTGCACACAGCTAAGAACGTAAATGGGTCTTCAGCATCATGTCCCGCAAAAGTTGGTAGCAGCACGTTATGTTCGGGTTCTGTCAAACTCTGTTGTATATGTCACGACAACCGGTGGCGGCATGGGCTTATTTTCTGGAGTTTCTGGCAGCATGTTCTCCACATAGTTCTTATCTCAGCACTCGGTACAGTTTATCATGCCAGTACGGAAAGTCACTTACTCCTCTGGTCCTATACATCTTAAGTGAAAGTTCTGTTTACATTTTTGACATGTAGCCCATTTTGTTCCCGCCCCATCACATCCGGTGCGCGTACACAGGCAGTGTTCTGACAACGTTGATGTGGTATCGGAAGTGCATTGGCATATAGGTTGTCTCCACAAGTTCTTATCCAACAGGTTCATTTCACTTTGCCGGCCACAATGAACGCATTGTTCGACCCGTATGTCCCAACTATTCACATTCGCAATCACTGGTGTCGCGGATGTCGACGCGGACGTCTATGTCTTCTCGTGGTTGGCTTGGTGTAGTGCCCCCCATTTTGTCGCGGATAATGCGGCACGGATGAACACACTGGCCCCACGTTGGGAACGTCAATTGATGCCGTCGGGTGAGACACGAGACGAACGAAGACACTACTTACTTACTGTAGATGGACGCCAGTGGTGTTTCCCATACACCGCACTTTTGAGACTCAGGGATGCTGTGGGTTCTGTGTGTCCATCTCACACTAGCGTACTTCCAAAACACTTTTCATTACTAAACATGTCACTGTAATCTGGAGTCAGCTGGGTTTGCGACGTTACAAGAAGCCACTGTGATGGACTGCAGATTTTACCCGAAGATGGGACACGGAGTATGAACATGAAACAACACATGCACATTTATTCTCATTGGGACACGTCCCTGAACCACGTGATGTGTGGCGACGGTCAATACACTTAGCGGGCTAGGACAGAAAATAATACTGCTGTACAAATTACACAAATATAATTTACAGAATATGGGGCACAACATGAATAGGAAAAACAAACACAGTTGTGTGAAAGTACTATTACATAGCGCAGGTACTGCTGGATGAAGTTCGTAGAGGACCACGTGGTGCAGAGGGAATCACAGTAATTCTACACGAAAATTGGCAAATCATTACCGGATAAAATAATAATGTTGTTGGGAAAATTATTCCCTTCAGTAATCAAGCATACAAAAGCTCATAGCGCACCTGATGGCGGGAAAATCCAAACATGCGAAAGACAGCGTGGTCGTTAATAAAAAGTATCAATCATGAAAAATTACAAGAACCCTGAATTAAAACTATATATAATACCCTGAGATTAACTAGGGCACACATGATATTACAAGAATTAACTCTCTAAATGCAATAATGGCGCAGATACGGACTTGGCGGTAATGAACCACGTGGCAGTGGGCAATTTGGCCGTAACACAATTAAACATGAAAAAACCCTGAAAACACATACATAGGAATATCACCCTTAATATTGCATGTAGCAATTAAGCAGAAGTTACAATTAAAAGCCATAAGCCTGGGCGGATGGTGCCTGATTCACAAGTTGCGCAGGCCGCATGGCCTCTCCGACCATTTTCCTCCTCTCAATTTAAGTTAAAAAAAAGCCACAAGGGCTGCAAAGTATTTATTTAAGCGGAAGTATAATGCTGGGGATGTCTGGCAACACGTACACGAAGCAAAGGTTAACCGGTCAACTACATGAAAACTGTGGAAACCTAACTCAGTGTAAAAATATGAAGTGTGTACGTGACAGCATCTTACTTCACCAGGTCTCCTAGAATGACTGCCCAGAGGCAGGGGTCGTGTAGACCTACCATTGCTGCCTACGGTGTTTACACAAGTGGAATTGCTATGCATGCTGAGCAAAAATATTAATATGTGAAAATGAATGGAACACAAATTATTTTTAATACCAAATTATTAAAGCAATTTCAAATCAGAAGTACTGTTATTAAAGAATATTATTTTGAACGTGCTACAAAACCAATTTTAGAACACTTCAACTTTAATTGCACACCCACAAAATATTTCTCGTTTTAGACGACTAACATTCTACAACGCTAAACGCCCATAAAAGTTTAGTATGACTCCCAGTAGCGAGTCGTGATATTTTCGGGAGGAGAAGCAACTGTTGCAGAACAGAATTAGTGCATTATTTTGAAAATACTGGAAACAGCTGTCATTAGTGTTGCATATCAACATATTTACCTAGTTTGTTTCAACATAATTCCGTTAAGCAATATTCTAAATACTAACATTATACGTGGCTGATATCCACTGTTAAGCAAGTTGTAAAAATGCAATTTAACTCCAGGATTTACCAGCACTTGAGGAAGTTCCAATGAATTTTCAAAAATAAAAATGACTGTACAGTTTAAAATAGTTATCTTGGAAAAACTTAGCAACTGCATTAAACCATAACAGGCTAGCATGAAAGACATGCCTACATATATTTGCAACAATAACCCATGTAAGGCAAACATGCCAGAGGCAATAAGGTTACAAATAAGTGGCACTTTGAAACAATTAAAACTGTATACATAATGCACGTTTCCGAAATGCATGTTCTCCGCTTAGCCATGCAACACTTAATGTAAAGACTCGGACAAGATAACATAAAATACATAGTAAAATTATGTATTGAACAAATCCATTGATGAGCAATGTTGTCATTTGCACAGTATTTACTTATACCTCAGACATATTCTTATTACATCATCATGAAATTTATCCTATATTCGCAGCTAACTAAGAAGTTGTTTTTCATTACTTCGCCTTCCAAGTTTCGCAAATAAGTTTTAAGTGGAAATTAAAGTATAATTCTGCTGATGTTTGTCACAGAACTAAAATGATAAAAATAAGTCCATATAGTGTAATGCTTTCGGTGTTAACGTCGAGTCAAAAGTATGAAATTAACTAATTATTCTCAATTTTTTTTTAATTTTTCAACTCACCCAGGTAAACACATTTATAAATTGAGCAATATTAAAATTGAAGACTACAAAACTGTCACTTAACAAAACAAAACTGACATAGCCATAACCTCAGAATTTTTTCTAATACAACGCTGTCAATCGTGTAATTTCTAAAACAAACTGTTCTGTAGACTCGTAGGTGCAACTCGCAAGTGCAATACTGAAGAAAACTGAGTTAGTTTTCTTAATATGCATTCAATATTCAAATAGTAATTTTTACTGTCATAATTCTGAGAATTCACCTTTTGTTTCTATATTTTGACCTCGAGAATCTAACAGACAAGTAGTAATTATTTGACACACTTTATTATTAGACACAAAAATGATAATAATCTAAAATTTCTGTTATAATATACGGATAAGCACATGCTACACTTCCCTTAAGTATGTGCCAATTAAAATAAAACAAGGCATTTCTTAACTTCTTGGCAAGCAACAATAAGTAGATGCACATTACCATCACACACATTCCCATAAATATCCACTTGCACATTTAGTTACATCATAGGTACTTTTCAATAAGTTTAATGTTACCTGAGAAAATACATTCCAGAAAAGAAGGAATAACATCACAATACTATCTAAACTGTTCAACATACATGCCTTAATAAACACAAATATTAATTTACAAAGCATTTCCATATGCACGCAAAAATCAATGTCATTGGTTGCTTACAAACCAGACAAAAGGTGATCGCTCCCTCAAGTTTGGTCGCCTCTCGGCTAACATCGTGCCGTACACGTCACTCGATTGCTTCCACTGCTGCCTAAATCCCAGCCCCCGCGACAGATGACACCCTGGTATCCATTGCCGCTCTAGCCTTGTACAGTCTTAACACTAGAAGCACACAAGAAGATTGCTTCCAAGCAAAGAACATCACGAGACACGAACCGCCGCATTCCACACAGTCAACAGAAATTTTCTATGATGAACCACTCTACCCCTGTTCAATGAAAAACTAAAGATATTCGGCTGTGAACTTTCCAGAGTAACAATTATTTAACAGGTGGAGATTAAAGAAAAGTGGAAGCATTGCTTCCATTGCTTCCATGAATGCCTCGTCTCTGCTCTCAATCCACTACTCACTGTTTTATCTATGTTGCTTGCACCTCAAATATTATAAATTTAACCAAAATAAATTATATATAACTCAAATATGATTACTGACAATTTCTTAAAACCCTAATGCGCTGTGCCATTTTACAAAACGTCGCTCATGATGAATGCTGCTTGATGTTACTTGTAGAGCTGGTGCCGGTCAAAAGGTAAGTACGTGGTGGCTATGCACGGCAGTAAGTTAATACAGCCTCTTGATTAAAAATATTGTGATGCACCTAAGGAGGGGAAGGAGGTAGGAGATCAGAAGGAGAACGGAAGGGGAAGCCGAGCCTCCATCAAGGAAGCATAATGGCGCTGTCTGCTGGTGTTCGTTAAAGGAACTTAAAATAACTGATGGTAAATGTTATTGTTGCAACAACCTGCTGTGAACCTCGGTCTTCCTGAGAAAAGCCATTAGCACTGTTCACCACTCTGGCCGCCCTGACTCCATTCACATGATGAAACACAGTACAATATAACAATCACAGAAGATAGGTAGAAGATATCTTGAAGAAGGAAAAATGGGAAAATCTCCCAAGAACAGGAACAGTACAGTACATTCATACATTCAAAGATTCACATAGCCGTAGACAAACAAAACAATTGCAGACAAATCGTTGTCTCTTGTTGACAGTCCAAGTACGAAGGAATCCATCCCCAGGGATGACATCAATATCGGTGGGCAGCCGGGCAGGTACCAAGCACCAGGAGTCAGGTGTCTTCTCGAGCGGTTCAGGGGGTTGACAACGTTAGTGATGACATCCGCAGTGTCTCCACTCAACAGAGCACTGAACTCCTCAGGAAGCAGTGAAGAAATATGCCAACCTCGGGGCGACTCTGCGGGAAGACAGGTAAAACAAAAATTTGGACAACCTTTGAACTGGGAAATAACAAATATGCAAAAGAGGGAAATACGGTAGAGGCAAAAGGGTACAAACACAATTTACACAAAACAAAACTTGGCAACGGCAACACTGTTACGCTCTGGAATAATTCTGCTTTAAATGGCTAACGTGTGCTTTCCGATAGGTGCGGCTGGAAGATGGAAAGACAAGCTAAACAGTGGCAGGACCTAAAAATTTATCGATCCCAAAGGGCCCGACAAATTTCGGAATAAGTTTGCTACTGAGATAGTTTGCCAAATAGGCAAGGGTATAACTATTGTACAAAACAAGGTCTCCCTGTTTAAACTTCATGGGAGTTCTAGACTGATCTAACCTACTATTTAATTGCTGCTTGGCCATGCCCAACCAGCGATGGACCTCACTGAGCAATAGATTCCAGGCAGAGTCGGTGAGCGGAGAAGGAATTGGGGGAATGTTCCATATGTTCAAGAGGGGGTGACTCAAAGGGTGACCAAGGAAAGGAAATGATGGAGGCACCCCAGTAGATCCATGCAGTGCACTATTAAATCCCACATTTAAAAAATCAAAATCCTGGTCCCATAATATGTGGTCACAATTGTAGAAAATTGTGAGATATGCCTTAAGATCTTTATGAAATCTTTCGACCTGATTGCCCTTTGGGAAATACGGACTTGAGGTGAAGTGTTTAATGGCCCAAACACAGTATAGGTAAAGTACTTGGCGTTGTCTGTTAGGATTTCTGCTGGAGCACTAAACACTTTCCATACCTGTTCGCAAAGTGCCCTGACTATGGTTCTCGCCTTCATATTCCAAAGGGGCAACAGAATGATGAATTTTGGAATGGGTTAACGGGCCAAATATGTCCAAATGGACGTTATCCCAAGGGGCCTCTCGAAGCTGACCCACAGCTTGCCCCATATTAGCCTGGCGGGCCTGCTTACACTTTTGATGCGCATCACAGGTGCGGACAAACTCAGCCACCTTGGTCTCAGTTGTAGGCAGGGCAAAATAATTAGCTATCTTTTGAAAAGTCCTGCTTGATTCCTTGGTGTCCCCCAAACACGGAATTGTGAAAGTAAGAAATCACCATAGGGCACAGAGACATAGGGACTACAATCTTTTTAGTATGTCCATTTTTTCCCGTGAAATACAGAATATCTTTTTCCAAAATGTATGGCAGGATGACACCCAAATTTAAATCTCTAACCACTTGGGAACAGAAGGGATCATCGGATTGGGCAGTATGTCAGCAACCTGATTTTCTGTGCCGCACACGTGGTGTACTTTAAAGTGAAAGTGTGACAGCTGCAAAACCCACCGACCCAGCTTTCCCAACTGCTGGGCTTGGTTAAGAACCCAATTGAGAGCCTGATTATCTGTAAACAGATCATATTCATCGTGTTCGATAAATGAAGCAAACTTTTCCAAGCCAAATGTGTATGCAAGGGTCTCCTTCTCATAAATGTCCAGCATGTGTTTTGCTTCAGGAAGGCTACGGCTGGCAAATGCAATGGGGGCTAAACCTTGTTCTATCCTTTGACTCATGACTGTGCTCAATGCAAGGGAGGAAACGTTGACTTGTACGATAAACCACATGGAAAAATTGGGCAGATGAAGTACCGGAGACAATGACAATTTTTTCTTCGAGGTGACAAAGGCTAATTCCTGCTCTGGATCCCATTTAAACTCTACACACTTTTTCTTCAGCTGATTCAAGGGTGCTGATATTTCCAAGTAGTTATCTATGAAACTAGCATGATATCCCATTATCCCTAGAAATTTCTGGACATCCTTTAGTGTCAGCGGATGCTGAAAATCCGAAATGGGAGCCACACGATTGGGATCTCTAAGTAAATGACCTTCACAGAGCAGGTATCCCAAAAATTTGACCTCGTGTGACTCTAGCATGACTTTATCTGGGTTCATGGTAAGGCCAACCTACCACATTTTGATAAACACTTGCTGTAAATGTGTTACTTGAGACTCCAAATCATCACTATAAACTAGATGTGGTCAACATAGTTGAACACAAATTTATACTTAAATTCAGACAAAACATGGTCGAGAACACGGGATAGAGCCTTACTTCCAAAGTTGGAATCCATTGGTATCCGTGTGAACTCATACTGGCTCCAGGGTGTGTTGAAGGCAGTAAATTTTTTTACAAGAAGTGTTTTAACAGGCATTGATGGAAACTATTATTTAGGTCGAGGACCAAAAACACCCGAGCCTCGCCTAGATGTTGAAGGCATAGTCAATTGTAGGCAGAGGAAAGGGATCCTTATGAATTCTCTGGTTTATTTATGAATTGTTAACAACTAGCTGGTACTTATCACTGTCCATTTTCCTTACCAGAAAACCGGGAGAACTATTATTTGAGGTAGATGGAATAATAACACCTGCAGCTAACAGTTTCTCAATAATTTCCCAGAAGGCCTGTAGCTTGGGGGAGCACTTGAAATAATGGTCCCACACCAGAATATCATCTGTTAAGGCAAACTTGTATGGGAGCACATCACATTTCCCAATACGTGATGAGATCACGTTGCCGAACTCTTCTCTAAGCTGCTCGTGCCTTAGCTTGAAATCAGCTTCATTAAAATCACTAACGGCCTGAGAGATAAAAAAAGCGGGACATCCTCGACATGCAACCTGATATGAAGGTTCGGGGCCAAAAGAAAGATAGAAGGATTCCAGATTAACAACAGCCTTAGTTTTACCGAGAAACTCTAAACCCAACATTAAATCCTGTGGAAGGTGCAGGAAAATCCAGAACGGGAAGGTCCACGAATACCTTCCGATCTTAAAATGTAGGTCGACAACAACATTCAATCATCACCATTGGCAATGCAAAGGTGCTTCTCTGACACAACACTAATACATCCTTTAGACAAAATTTTAAGCTCAAGAAGACGTTTGAGAGAATCTCTTTGCTTTTCACATAGTGGGTGGCCCTGGTGTCAATTAATGCGGGAAAATTTGGCAGCAAAGTGCCCCACATGAGCACAATTTGCACAGCACACAAGAAAATTACGTAATACAATTTGTTGTAGGTGCATAATACGCCCAGACGTACCTGTTTACGCTTCGTCGCACCACACAAGCCTAGGCAGTGGAAAATTAGCATAGTACTGCACAGAAGCCGCCAAGCGGTCTTGAATCTCGGCAGCTAATTGACGAAGCTCAGAAAATTTTGTGGGAGTGGAAAGCGACACGCAGTTCGCTTTGACGTGTGTGGCTAGATTTTCAACTATGACGCTGGTTAATTCTGCTTCTGATAAAGACAAACACAAAACTTCCTAATTGAGCGTGGGACTTAACTTTTTGCCCGACTGGAAAACCCATGTCTAGTTGTAATTAAACTTTGTTTTCCGCCTTAGAACAAGTCCTACACATATGCCCGAGCTCGCTACATTGAAAACATTTCCTTTCGGATACGGTACACTTGTTTTGCTGACAATCTCTTGCTACGTGTCCCTGGATGGCACAATTGCTACACTGCACTGAAAAGCTGCTCTGCTTGACATCTTGCATAGGAGAAACTTGCCCAGACAATGCAGAGTTACTGTCGTGACTGGCTCGTACGCCAGGTGGAAATCACGGTATTCACTGGTGGCAATAAGACGGCCTTCCACTTCTACAGCTAGATGGCGTAGCTTGCGAAAATTTTAGGGAACAGAGACCAATGTGCATTGTGCGTGCAGTTGTGGAGGCAAGTTATGTATGTATAATTACACTAACCAGTTCACACTCACTCATTTGCATACACAATGCGTTGTGGAAAGCGCATATTGAATCCACAAATTCATACATCGGCTCGCCCGGTCTTTGATATCTATAAATGAAATCATGTTCACAGTTACACTTAACGCGAGGGGGAAATAAATCCTTTATAACCCTACGTTTGAAGCCTGCAAAATTTCCTCCTTCCAATGACGTGATTTCTTCGTGGAGTAGTTACAGTATGAATCCCACACACTTAATGGCTATTGTTTTTAAAAGGCTGTCCTCAGAACTTACACAAAAACTGGCAATTTTGTTCATTGCAATAAAAAAGTGTTAATACTGATGGGCTTCAAGGATGTCAAAGGAATTAAATGTTGCAGGGCTGATAGAAATAATATGTCTACTTTAGGTGGACCATTGGTAACACTCACCTGGACCACGTGCTGACAGGGTTGCACCATTGCACTCGTTGATGCCACAAGTCTACCACAGCTCAGCACAGCTCTCTATGGTCATCGACTTATCAACTTAAAACTCGAGGACCCCAACAAAACCAGCAATTCTTCCTTTTTGAGTATGTATATAAATCCGACCTCGGCCATTTCATACAACAAAATGACAAAGCAGATATAAGAAAAAATATAGCAGAGTACCGCAGTTGGAACACAAATAATTGCATACGAATACGTATCACGTTAAATGCTTTATATTTTGAAGTAATAAACATACAATAACTTCGAAATTCACCCTTGAACAATCAAGGTAATTAAGTATTTGCATCATAGCCAAATGTTGGGATAATCCATCTCAATTAATTTCTTCTATAATAATTGCCTGAAAAGGAAGTAAATCTGAATTACATCTTTCAAAAGAGGTAGATTTATAAAATTACAATGTTCAAACTTAGTTTCTTCAATAATGACTAGAACAATCATTAAGTAGTTGACTAGAATATGACCCCATTTTACTTAATGTTCTACCAAAAAGAAGGGCAGCAAGAACCATGCCCATCAAAGCCTCCATTTCCTGAAATTCATCATTTAAAAATGACTACTAAAACATTACTTTCGGCGGAGGTAGTCACAGATGATCTGGGAGAGCTCCTAATGAAAAAACATTTCAAAACTAAGCACTTATAAAATGCATGAAAAAAGCCCAACAAGAGAAGTGTAGAAACAACTGACTTTTTAGTTAATCCGAAAAATATTTAGACTGGTAGCCAAAACCACAATTTAGAAATAAAACTAATAATACTGCTTACCCAAGACAAACACAACTATGGCACAGAAAATATGAAAACATTTATAAACAGCCCAAAAATACACCGATCATTCATGACACAGTTTTAATGCACCATCGCTTAGCGGCTCAAGCAAATAAGAAAAATTAAGTTATATCCTGTTGCATATTGAAGTTCTCTGCAGGTGACACATTTCAGATGTCAGTGGGGCAAAGAATAGGTGGAGCCCAGGCCGTGCAACAACTTAAATAAACTACCAAGCCTCAATATAAAATTATAACGCATGATGGTGGAGGGGAAAGCAAGGAAGGAGAGCAGGGGAGGAAAAGGAGGTGAACAGAGCCGAGCATAGAGCATACCACCGCACCAGAGTTGGAGGCGAAGGAAATATCTCGTGTGACCAGTGCTAGTGTCACAACTGCATAAATTTTTCTGAATAGGCCCAAGAAATGACTACATTATTTATTTATGGTAATTCTGCAGTTACAAGCAAATTATGTTAATGATACATCAATACAATAACATTTTACAACACACAGTACTGTAAGCAAAATATTACATTGTAACAGAAATAAATGCAACCAATATAACCTCGACTGTAATGCAATACGTACAGATATACTTATGATTTTACGAAGTGTCGCTACATTATTTCTTATCACACAGAGTTAACTTCCTCTTGTTTTCTGTAAGTTTACTTTTCCATGATAACTGATACGTTCAGTGCCTTGAATAATTGTTTAGAAATATATCGTCCTAAGTTGAGAAGATGATATAATTGTTCTCATAATTTCCACAGGCACACACGCCATCCACAAATTCTGTGAGTTCTATATTGCATATAATGTACTTTTTAGTTAAAAAAATCCTTCTAGTTTATTTTCTGTACATTTTTTTTCATGTTTTTCAGAAACTATGAATTTTGTTACTGCATGTGTAATCATGACTACTGAAGTCATGCTTGGCATGCCTCTGTTTGTTAAATTTGTTAAACATTTGTATCTTTAGTAAAATTATGACTAAAAAACCACAGCAGATACGCATATAAAATTTTTGTCGGAAGTATAAACACAAATATACAAAAGTGATTGCTCTTGTTTGATATTACCCAGTTTTACATTGAGGAAGTTTTGTAAGTTTTCAGTTGTGTCATTTGAGGAACACGATGAACTGCTTATACCAGAATAACATACATCTTCGAAAACATCAAAATAAAACTTTGCCTGTCTATATCAGTAAGAATGTAGCCCCATGAGACTTCTTACACAAAGTTTTTTCTCTGACTCATTTAACTGCGGCACTGAAATGTTATGGGGCCACGGTGTTGCAGCAGATAGAACACTCGCCTTCCACCATAGCGAACCAGCTTCAATTCCAGATGGGGTCGCTCCCAAATTTTTCGTATATGGTAATTGTGTCGGATGATGCAGCTGGTCAGCTGGTTTTCTCAGGAATCTCCCATTTGCCGACCTTTGCATTCTGGCGCTGCTCCACACTAGTTGTATATATTTGCTTAATCTGGTTTACAGTTTGTCTGTTGGTGGCTTTCCCATTGTTTGTACACAATCCCTAAATCTTGTAACAGGTTACAAGCCTGTTCTCTCGTAGATCTCAGCAAACACCAACGGGCTAGCTCAGCTTGAGTTGAAGACTTCAACTACATAATAATAAAAGTTTGTTGATACCAGGATTGCCAATAAATAAAAGACAAATTTAAATGTTTACTGGAGATTTATTGTCATCTCGGTGAAACAATTGACACTCGCAGCTGACAAACAAAAAAAAAAGACAATTGCAGCCTTTCCAAAACAAAACTTCTCACTTCGAGAGTTATGAAGACGAGAGAGAATCGTTAATTTTCTCTCCCGGCGCCCTATTGACTCCTCGCATTGATGGAAAATAAATTTAATAGATATTTGAGATGTCCGAAATACAAAAGAAGGTTAAAGTCGCGGGCGCTGGTCGGTGCAAGTCACGTGATCACACGTTGCAGGCTGTCCGACTGACAGCTAACAGACGATCGTGCTGCGATGAACTGTTGTGATACTCTAGAAAGGTCGCGCTTCCTTATATATTGGTAGAAAGTTTCCTCGTTGAAAACATATTGTTTTCAAGCAGTCGGTCACGTCAACCAAAGGTGACCTCTGATATTTGCCTCGTTTCAACATGTTGTGCCTTGCGGTGGCGATGCTTTTAGTTTGCTAATCCAGTGAAAAGGAAAGGATGCGCTATCGTTGTTGACATCTGTTGTTTACGTCTGTTACTACTGATGAAATGAGGAAAGAAAAATAACAAATTTGGAAACACAAAAATATATGAAATACAAATAAGTTGTCATTGCCACGACCTTTCACATATTACATGAATTACTATGTTTGACAGAAATATAGACAATTGAAATACTTCCCGAATATACAAATTATATATATCCAGCTGCAATGCTACAATCTTGAAGTGAATACTGAATTAATTCAACCAGAACTATTGTGCTGTGGTGAACAGATTTTAGTGTATCAACATTTAAACAATCTGACTTCAGGCAGTGATTTTCAAGTTTCCAGCCAAGAGGCTCATTGCTGCAAAAATATTAAACTTTCATCAGTCACGCCTGTAAACAGGTGAAATAAGTTGCTATTCTTCAGAATACTTATGAGAGAGCTTTTCATGTTTGTAGTATTCCAACACAGTTTCATTATGTCTATAAACTTGGTTGTTCACTCGGAAACATTTTTCTTAGTTTTTAATGCAGTGAGATTGGACACTGTAAAAATGTTTTCATCTAATTGAACATTCTGCCGTTCAGTACTACAGGATTGCCATGGGTCTGGAAAACCTGGAAAACAGGGAAATGTCAGGGAATTTCTAACACGTTAGCTAAATTTCAGGGAATTCTGTGATATGCATGGTATATTTGGCAGTTCTGTCACTAATTGTGCACCGCTGCCAGAATCATATAAATTTTTTTTTATGGTTGTGGAATAAATGCTTAAACATTATCTTTGTAACCTATCTTGTGAGCAATTTTGTAAGATCAAAGAAGTATTTTGGTGTAAAAAAGTGTTATTAAGCAAAAGCACCAAGCCTTACAGAAAAAAAATTGTTAGAGAAGGGTCAGGGATAAAAGATTCTTTTTGTCTGGAAATCAGGGAAATGTCAGGGAATTTTTCATTGGGAAAAAGGTGGCAACCCTGTACTAGTAGGACAGACTGTTTTAAAATCCATTTGTGGGGTGGTTTTCACTAAATAATGGCATTCTTCTTTATACCTGCAGGTGACGTACATCTTTAAACTTTGCTTGAAGGAGCAGTTTGCCTTTGCCTACATTAATGGGCAGAAACATAGTAATTTTCTCCGGATCTTTGAGGTTAAGCCAACTGTTTCTTATTTTAGAAATTATGAACCCTATCATAAGTCAAGGCCATCTTGTGACCTGAAAAGTGTATAAAATATTTCCTTGAAGAATCTGCTGTGAATATATTAAACGTGTTGAATTTTTTTCTGTTGTCAGTAATAAATGTTACAACAGTCAAGCCACATGCTTCTACCATGTTCTACACATTTGACCATCATTTTATGTAATTCAGAGACTAATGATTTTTTCACTAGTAATAGAACAACAATTTGTTTGAAACTGCCAAAAGCTCATGATACCACACATTTGACAGCAGTTTTTGCTTCTTGTGAAACGTCATTATCTGCCAATGCTAGTTAGTTTTCCACATTTGAAACTGATACCAGCATTGGATATATTCCGTCACTTTATAAAACTTCATACTTCTCCCATGTATCTAAGCCTTAACGATTGTGGTTCGATAATGGTTTTCATTTCCATCGTTAGGAGATGACACAATTCTATGTGATAAATTATTTATTGCAGTTACTTAGGGTGTGAGAGAACCAACAAACTATTTATTTGATATGATAGGGTTGTAGCACGCACATTACCTGTTGTATATCAGAAATGCACTAACTACTGTGCTTACAGAATATTTCTTTTTTTTTATTGGAAAGCTCTAGTTGTTCTTGCAGAAATTCTAGCTGCACTTTTCTAAACAAAATAAAATACTAATGTTATTCTAAATGACAGTCTGTACTGAAAGAACAATATTCAACTTGCACAAAATGTTTTCAAGCTGAGACAACATTTAAATTGTAATGGAAAATATTTTGTCTCTTGTTCTCATCATATTAATCAAAGTGTTGCCGTTTTCTTTCTTCGCTGAGATGTCTGGCCTATTCAAGTAAGTAAAGATGGTAAAATACTAGGTACCGCATTTTGTTTCAAAGTGGGACGATTTCTAGGATATTCCTGCACAAAACCGTTGTTACCTTTGTAGATCTAAATCACAGATATGTGACGCTCAATGAAAAGTTTATACACACGATGGAATATGCTGAAGGTACCCAGTCACCCTTAGAAATGCTTCTAATTCACTTTACCTTTTGCTCTTGTGCTTGCGGAAACAAACATGTAGTTACTTAGCATGAAATAATTTCTGAGGCATAGTTTCTATTGCAGCCAGGTACAAAACATTTTCTCTGCATTTTCTTAGCTGAAAAAAATACCATGTTGTCTGGTTCTTTGTGTGTGGTTGGTTTATGGTATCTTTTTTTTTTGTTAATTTTTCATTTTTCTTTACTTGCTTTTGAAAATTGACTCATTCCATTTAAATTACCCTATTAATTATAACTCGTGTCATCTGCCATATCAGTATAATTAAAGCAAGCCTGGCTATTTGTGACTTTAAATTTTCATGTCTTTTTTTAATAGTGAATAACTTAAGAGCTAAGAGTTTGTATTTGCAGGCACACATCAAACGAGAGGAGAGTGACAATGAAACAGAAGCCTCATTTGCCGCAAGTGACCGCTCCCGGCATGGCCACACACATGTACCAAGTCATTACAGTAGCCATACACACTACAGACCAACCACGTATGGTTCCAAACGTGCCTTGCATTTGGACTCACCCCCCAAGCTGACACATACCTACAGCTCACTCAATGTTCCACCAGTAGATGGCACCAGCAGTGCTGTTCCCAAGACTGAAGGATCCATGCAACCACCTGTGGAATTAATGGCCTTTATTGAGAGGCAGGAGGAGTACATAGAGCAATTGGAAAAGGAGTCTCAGTATTGTCGGGTAAGATTACTTGTAATTGTGTGGTAAAAGCTTATTGGATTTTATCATACTTTGTATTAACAATAAAAAAAACTAATTATTAAAATTAATTGTTTAGAAATTGGATAGTTTTTAACTTATTAGTTAATTTTAAAACTGATTAACGTATAATTTCTAATTGTTAAAATACACGGTTAATGATTAAAAATAATGTAAGTTAACTTTGCAGTTCCCTGGAGACTGAAGATAACAATGAAAGAAATGCAAATGCCATAAATTTCTTGACAACCTTCTTAAAATTATGCACCAAATTTTACGACGTACCCGTTGCAAACCACAATATACATAAACATTGACGATAAACATTTTTGAGACTTTATTTTAACTGTAAACATTTTTGTGGTTCGTTAACTTGTAACTTAATCAGTTAATTTTGTCTTAACTTAAACTTTAATCAGTTGATTTGCAAGAATTTTAACTTAAAACTTTAATCTAATTTTTCTGACTTTAACTTTAATCAGTTAGTTTATTGTGTTAACTTTCCCAAGTATGAATTTTTTAATGTTTTGTTTTTACATTTGTAATAATTTGTATTATTATTTATTTTCATTAGAGTGGCTTACGTATTAACTTACCCTAAATGAATTTATAATACCTTGCATACACCCATTGTCAAAGTGAGAGTGCAAGCTGCAGCCTTATGGTTGGTAAAATGTAAAGTGTTGTAATAAGTGTGGTTGTACTTCTGTGGGCATTTTCTGTAGAACTGTCATCATAACTTTCAGTCTGACCCCCTCCCAACAGTAATCAGCTGCATCCTTAGAGCAGCAAAAGTTGTGTGTATTGAGACTGGTGGAAGTGTGATGATACTTGAGACAAATATGCACGTATCAAGGCATCAGTATGCTGCCAGTTTGCAAAAAAAGTGGGATGTTTCCAGGTTATAACTACCTCAGTTCTGGCAACACTCTGTACAAAACCCATTTCATATTAATGGTTTTATACCCTGATCTTTCAAAGACGCCTGACTCAATTTGCAGATCAGCGTATATCCACCAACTGGGTTTGCATTCTTGCCATCAACAAACACTGACGAGAATGTTTTTTGGGTGCGCAGTCACCAACTAGTCGTAATGATAGATTTCTGCAAATAGCCAACATCCAAGTGTAAAGGATGATCAAATGCAAAAATAAGCAAGCAAACAAGCACCAGGAAGGAAAAAAGCTGGATGTCACAGAAACAGACAACTTAAGACATACTGTGGTTTAGAAGATGAAGATGCTTGTTAAAAAATTTAGGGTTGTTGAAATTCACAGCAAGTTGAAATGAGTGATATGTATTCCTCAAATTAAAGTATTTATAGTACCTATTCCCAACTAGTATTTTGACTGTATCATTTTCTGGTTGGTATTCATATACAAAATATTTCTTTCTTTTAGTTTAAGTAATGCACTAGATATGTTGGTTTAGATAGTTATGTATTGCAGTTTTAGTCTGCCCATAATGCAGACTCCTGGAGAACTTGTTTTATTACTTTTGTGATATTTAAATTTGTGCTCAATAAAGATTTTTTTTTTAAATTTTATATACATTTGAATTAGAAATTGCTTAATATTAACTTAAAATTTATAACAATTTCACTGTCCTCTTGACGACAACCGAATACTGATCTGTAGGTGAAGTGAAGAGATTTGGATGGCTCTTAACATCAAGGTCTTGAGAGCAGATTAGGGTGATTGAGGTGAGTATGGAGCAGTGCCGGAATGAAAGGGTGGGGGAAACAGGAGATCTCAGAGAAAATCCGCTGGCCAACAGCATCGTCTGGCATGATTCCCACATACGAAAATCCGGAGTGACCCGGCCAGGGATTGAACCCGGATCGCCTTGGTGGGATGCAAGCAGGCTAACTGCTCAGCCACCATGGCCCCTGATCTCTAGGTCCTTGTTAGTGGTTGTTTTCCATGTGTGGTGGGAAGATAACGCACACAGCGTGCTGAAAGACGAAACTAAGCATCGCCTTCAGAAGTGCTCATTCAACTTTGTATTAGCTTTAGCAGATTGCTTTTAAAGTAATGCAAATCTATGCATCAGAAATAATGGCCTCAAAGTTTTGTGGTTTTCAAAATATTTGTAAATTACTGTGCAACAAGGCTCAGCATCACATGCCATATTAAACTACTGGTTTCTAGTTCATTTTAGTTGTTTTGGGACTTATGTTTCAAAACTACAACTACAACTCTGGCAATATACGATATTATGCTGTAGAACAAACATAAATTCAGAACTTTTGTGTAGGGATTATAATGTAGTTAGTTCTGCAATATTTTAAATTATTTGCTGTGTCACAATTACCATATAATGTGTGGATAAAATTTTGCAACTCATTTTAGGTAGTTTGTAAAATGTCAACATGTTATAATAGGAAAAAATTAGTTATTTATTTGAATAGAAAGTTATGACACATACATAATTTAAAAACTAAATATGATCAATGAGACCAAACCTTAAGCTCATTATGTAACTAAAACAATCTGGCATATTCTTAAAATGGATATGTAAACTGAAATAGTAAACATACACTATGTGATCAAAAGTATCCGGAAAACCTGCAAAATGTGTGTTTAAAATAGATGGCGACACAGTACTGCCATCTACTGTGCAGAACACTTGGTCAGTGATTGCAGTAGTCAGCAGAAAGCGCGAGACAGCAGAATGGGACAGTCTGAGGAATTCACTGACTTTCAACAGGGTCAGGTGGTCGGGCGCTATTTGTGTAAGAAGTCTGTGTGCGAGAGTTCCACCCTCCTGAATATCCCTACATCCACAGTTTCCAATCTTTCAGTGAAGTGGAAACGTGAAGGGTCTTGTACAACCCAAAAGCATGCAGGCTGACTTCCCATGTTGACAGCTAGAGACTGTCGAGTGTTGAACAAGGTCATACATTATAATCATCAGTTATCCATTGCCAACATCACACAAGAATCCGAACCTGCAACAGGATCTACTCCAAGCACCTTGTTCAGAGCGAGGTGCAGAAACTTGGTTTCCTTGTCTGAGCAGCTGTCCATAACCCACACATCATGGAGGCTAATGCCAAACGCCACCCCTCATGGTGTAAGGAGTACCGAAACTGGACAATAGAACAGTGGAAAATCATTGTGTGGAGTGATGAATCACAGTATAGAAGGTGGTGATCCGATGGTAGAGTGGGGGTCATGGAGTTAGGAGTATACAGGAGATGGCATGTTGTGACGTAGGTGAAGCCGCTGGAGATAGGCGGTTTTACTATGGACTCTAACTGCCATCTTGACAGTAATCCAAAACATTGTGTTTACTTTAGAATGACGTTGAGAGAAAGGTTACATTCTAAGCATTTCGTGTTGAACAAAGAAGCTGATGAATAAATAAATATATATTACAATTCACGTGTGAAGTTTTACTAGTTTATTATTGGCTTGTGTTAGTTGTGTAATCAAATAATTTCCTCACAAAACTACAGATTGTGCGTGTGTGTACCACGGACCAGTATTGGGTTATGTGCGACAATAAGCACGTGTTTTAGATATAATGCTCATGTATCAGGATTTGTGGAGAACTATTTTTTGAATAAATGATTAAATAAAGAATAACAAGCCTGCTATCATTGTTGTGTAATGTATTGCAGGTTGCGTATTAGTAATAAGTGCAACAAAACGGCGACCAGCAGCCTAGCTGAATTTCTGGAAGGCAAAGTTCACATGTTTCTGAGCCACAAATAAATAATTATTTGCTGGCATTTATATTAAAATTCTTGACACTGACAATTACTCGAGAGGCTTGTTTCTAATATGACTTCATCTCCTTTATACATATTTAATGTCACTGTAGTAAATGGTTTCTGGTAAATAAATTCAAATCCCATTTTAGTTATTCCCTCTCTTTACATTACATTAGTTCTTTGTTATGGTACAGTTTTATACTTATTTATCCCTATTGTAGGGTACAATTTTGTTTCTTGCTTCTACAATGTTGGACAAGGTTAAGTTACCCTTGGTACATAACCAGAACACAGAAATTAACATTTTTACTGAATTGTCTGCACTGGACAATCGAGTATTTTAGACATTTTTGAGAAGAAAAAAAAGGGAAGAGTTACATGAGACATTTATGAATAATTTTATTCGCTATATCTACAAAAATTGTTACATCTTTCTCCAAAAGTGCAATTTAGTATAAAGGGCTTAAGCCCCGGCTACAATCACTGTAAGGATTAACAATAAAAAATTTAATTCACACTTGTATATGGCACCAACTACAGCACAACATAACGGTGTAAGATGACGGCCTGCTCGCGGTAGCGGCGTTAAAAGGATTGAATATTTTCAATTTTTTTACACAGAGTTCTACACCGGCCAATCACAAGACAATATTTCCAACCACGAGAGTTGGTGCAGTGCAAGCTTATAACAAGAACATAGTTATTAAATGAATTTTGTGGTACAGTTAAGATTTCTGTTTATTTAAATAGTCAACACAATTATTAACATGTATACCACACTTTAAATATCCCGAAACACGATTCCTTTGAACCTTTTTTCATCATAAAAATAAATATCAGGTTAGCGAACACACTTTTTGAAAATATCCGCGATACATGTACAGTCTGTCTTTTTTTTTATGCTTGTTTCTCATTAGTCGCGTAACAGTTTTCTTACTGCGGTTGTAGCCAGTTCATTTTCATACTTCCATGGTAACGCCACTGTTATTTGGTTACAGGAACGCTATGGTGATTGTAGCCTAGGCTTTAGTCAGTCAATGGCCACAATTTTAATTCAGCCCAACACGTTAAAAAATTTCACATTGAGAGAAAAAACTACAACAGGATATTATTTTTATAAATACACTTTTAGGGATAATAAATGAACCACCTTATGGTTATGGTTAAAATGCATGAAAACTTATTCGCCAGCATTTTAGGTTACTTTAGGTAGTTTAATTAGATTAGGATACATTGTTTAACTGCAGTGGATGAAAGATGCATGCAACGCAATGATATTGATAACAAGCGCACATGTACTAATCACTGCCAAAGTGGTCCACAGACACACTTGTGACAAAATTTCTTTGTTGTTACCTACCAACTCCTGCAATTATTATTTTTTGTGTGAAATTCTCTTCTGAATACATTAAAAACTTTTCAGTTTCAATATCTCAGAACCATGCTGCAGAAACTTGACAAACAAACACGCCTCTAAGAAAAAGTATTATCACTGAAGAAATTAGGTTCCTCTCCTCTCTTCCAAGGGGTAGGGGGAGGGGGACTATGGTGGGCATAGTGGTAGGACGCTTGCCTTCCACCAATGTGATCCATGTTGGTTTCCCTGCGAGGTCACTCACAGATTTTCACATATAGGAATTGTGCTGATTGATGCTGCTGGCTGGCATGTTTTCTCTAGGTTTTCCAGTTTTCCCCACCCTTGCATTTCAATGCTGCTACATATCAGTAATATTTCACCCTCATTGGCTCTCAATACCTTGGTTGTTACAAACTATCAAACCTGTCTCAACTCCTCCCATCTTAAGATAATGGAGGCCATGGTGGTATAGCGGCTAGAGTATTTGCTGTTTCACGAAGCACACTTTTTTTTGCATCCCATATACATCCAATACACTTTGGAAAGGACTTGTCAATTATATATTTTTTTTAAATTTTGTTATGCAATATGGATATTTGCACACAATTATTTTAACATAAAAATATATCACAGTTAAATTATATAATTTACACAGTTATTAATTCTAGCAGCTCTACAAGCATGTTAAGACTATATTTGGTTGCAGTGCAAGATGTTACAATTCATGTACAGATAGATATTAAAGTATAAATATGTAAAGTCTACATTAGATTGAAACAAGGTATTACATGAAGTCTCCTTATATCAGTCTTGTTCTGTATTATAGAAATTTATTGTTATGTAAGTATTCTTCTACGGAATAGAAGGCCTTATTTAAAAAGTATGATGTAGCAGCTCTTTTTCATTTCTGTAAACTATTAATTTACTTCAAATAATGACTGGGTAGGTTATTTATTAGTTTTGCCCCAGAATAGTATGGATTTGATGTAAATTTTGAGGTTCTGTAGGAGAATAGCTGAAGATGATTAGCTTGTGTGGTGTAGTAGTTAATAGTGTATATCACTATTGTTAACTTTTTAAATGTTTTCTATGTAAAAAAAAATTCTACGGTACATATACATGCATGGAAGAGTGAGAATTTTGTTATTTATAAATAGCGGCCTACAATGGCTTCTTTTTCCTTATTACTTATTAATCTCACTGTTTTCTTCTGTAATCTAAAAGCCTTTTTCCTTTTTGTCAATTTACCCCAAAATATGATTCCATAATTTATTATTGACTGAATATTTGAGATAGTATGCAAGTATTGTATTATTATTACAAATCTTTTTTAAGGTATATACTGCAAAACACATTGAACTCAATTTTTTACAGACACTATTAACATACTCATTCCATGTTAAATTACTGTCTACAATGAGCCCTAGAAATTTAGTACTATTTACTGTCTGTAACCCATCCTCTTCTGTTGTGCACCTTTCATTCTGCATTGTATGTTTATTTCTTTGCATGAAATTCATGAGCACACATTTTACATTTAATAGGTATTAATTTATTATACTGGCACCAACTGGACATCTCAGTCACAGTTTGTTTTATATTTCCTTCAAGAACAGCGTTATTTGAACTAGTTACCAAAATGTTTGTGTCATCCGCAAACATTATAGCTGAGCTGTTGGTTATTTGTTCTGTAAAATCTTTAATAAATATTATGAATAAAATTGGTCCCAGTATTGATCGCTGTGGCACTCCTACTCGAGTAGTTCTGCTATTGGACATAACATCTGTAATGTGATTTTTGTCATAATATCTTATGGAGGTGATCTGTTTTCTATCGTCAAGATATGATTGAAACATATTATTAGTTACACCTCTTACTCCACACTGTTCAAGTTTTTGCAATAAAATATTGTGGTCGACACAATCAAAAGCTTTTGAAAGATCTGTGAATATACATGTTGAGAATTGTCTTTTATCAAAAGAAGTTAAAATTTTTCCGTAAAACTGTAAATATCTTGTTCTGTGGATCTGCCCTCTACAAAGCCATACTGATGTAATGAAATAACCTTTTTCTTTTTATTAAGAATTGTGTAATTTTTTTTTTTGCTGTCAATTTCTCTAAAAAAATTTTAAAAGGACATAAGAGCAATAGACCTATAGTTATCCATCAATGCCTTGTCACTTTTTTATGTATTGCTACTACTTTTGCATATTTGAGTCTATCAGGAAAATTCCCTGGGCAAGACATTTATTGAAAATGTAAGTCAGAGGCAGTTTTATTAAATAAGAACACTTTTTTTAGCAGAGTCATAAGTACCTCATCTATTCCACAGGAGCGTTTACTTTTGAAATTTTTAATTACATTTATAATGTCTTCTTCGGAGATAGGTGTGAAAAACAGCGTGCTGGCATTCTAAGTGTTAGGTCTTTGGGGTGTTTGCAGGACTAATATTTGTAGCTCTGTGTTCATTTTGCAAATTTTAGTGGAATGTTTGTGAAATAGTCATTGAAACTATTAGATATTTCCTTGTTATTTTTGATTTTAATACCATCAACTTTGGAGGAAATGTTAACATGTCCTTGCCTAGGTTTCAATTCATAATTAATAATGTCCCACATTGCTTTTGTTTTATTTGAGGAGAAGGCTATTTTTTCCCCATTGTATTTCTGCTTTACTATTCTGAGTAACTTGTTATATAATTTTTCGTATTGCTTTCAGTATAATTTTTGGTTTTTCCCCTGGGTTCTTAGCATTTTATGAATTTTTTTTAGCCTCTGTCCTTAGACTGTCAGACCTTTACTAGTCCATTTTATTTTCGAGCTACTGCTACATTTTACAGATTTGAGTGGAAAGGCATGATTAAAATGACAAAGAAATGTATTAATAAAACTGTTCCAGGCAATGTTTGGTTCAGTTAATGTATAAATTATGTTTGTTCTGGAGAGGTTGTTTGTGGTTGTTTTGCAGTGTTCGTGGTTGTTCTGTAAACATCATCCCAATTTTTATTTTCAAGTAGACTTTTAAAATTTTAACATTTTCATCTAAATATCCATCCCTCATCATCAATATTAAAATAAGCTTTTGTCCAATTACTTGCCCTCAAAATTAGAATTTTAAAAATCATTAAGAAGGATGAAATAGAGTTTAAAGAAAATCACGCTATGTTTTTCTGTTTTGCAGATGGTGTAGTTATAGGAAAAGATTGGCTTTATCTAAGTTTTCTTTATTTTGACTACCTTTGGAAAACTATAAAATGTATAAATATGTCATTTACTGTAATGATTACAGCCTACCGTTAAATACATAACCATCTAAACACACAAGTAAACTTTGTTTATTTAACGCAACATCTTGTCGACAGTAGGCTCATTAGAGAGTGATAAACCAAGAACACAATGAAGGGAATACAAGGAAGGAATTGGTCAAATTGTCTTTATTGATTCACCCCAGAAATTGCATGGAGTGAGTTTGAGAAACCATGGAAATTGCAAATCATGAAGACTATATTCAGTAGCCATTAAAAATAAGAGAACTGATTTGGTTGTAGGCCTGTATTCTTGTATTGATAAACAGCTTATTTCTTGTTTGTCACTGCAACTCTGCTGCTTGGGAGAAAAAAAATTGTAAGAGTGGAGTTTTTATAAGGTGTAGCTTTGTATTGGTTTACAAGATGATTTGCCATTACTAACAAATGAATTCCGTAAACTCCTGCACTGAAATAGCAAATCAACATTTAGAAAAATACATATCTGCAGTTTTATAAAAGTGCCTGTACCTCTAACGAGTCCACAACTTACAGGTTAGACTTTAAATTCATGGCATGTTAGTAATCACAACCGCACTTGCAAAAATTAAAGACACTGCAATTGTGAATTTAAAAACTTGCGCAGATAACATATCCCTATACACACAATAATTGTGCAATATCTTTCACGAATGTATCCAGGGTATATACAACTATACTAAACATTGGAATCGCATGGCCCGGCTCGTACGCATTTTCGTACATTGGTCGCAGAATAAATAAATAATAGATTATAGTTTTAAGGCATGTTTGCATGCTAAATTTACATCTCACAAATGCAAGACCAACACAAATTTAGAGAAAATTCAAAACAACTAGTGAGTTCATATAGCACTCGCAAGGCTGTTCAATTTCAATGTAAACAAAAGTTTTCTCTCTCCCGCATGGCTGCTTCACTTGTAACGCACTCGCAGATGACTTCAATACCATATTATATTAGATTTTAGTGCGGTTAAAGTTTTATCATAACTTTGAAAAGCTCCTATAGTTATCTGAGACAAACACACCCTTTATGTATGTTATCGTTTAGGTCAAAAATGGTTGTATATTAATTTGTGTTGATTTTAATATTCATCAAAATACACTTGAAAGATAGGCAGATACAATGTTTTTGGCTACTGTTGATCACGTGACCTTTTTTACCGGAAAACAACCATCTAACTCCACCCTATAAACTGGCTTCACTTGTTAACAATGCACGGTATAGGACATAGCCATCCTCAGGGTGTGGGTACAGCGAATCCAACATCTACCAGCCTGTATAGTGCTGGCGGTTGAATGGGGGGGTGATAGGGCCACAGTGTGGTCATATTTCTCCTGGAGGGAGCTTCGACCGCTCGTTGCTGTACATGGCACTGTCAAGGCCAAGTTTACACTGAGATTTTTACAGCTTTCATGTTGCCCACCATTGAAGATCATTTGTCTCTTTCAACATGACCGAGCACTCGTCCATACTGAAGAGCATGTGAGGGAGTGGTTTGACGACAACAATGTGCCATTAATGGACTGGCCTGCGCTGAGTTCTGATTTGAATCCGACAGAACATGTCTGGGATGTTTTAGAATGCAGACTTTGTACTAGACCAACAACCAACCCCATTGATACCTCTTCTCATTTTGGTGCTCCGCAAGGAATGGTCTGCTATTCCCCAGGAAAGAGTCACCAATACTAAGGATGGGCCAACACTGTAGTGACTGCCAATGGAGGGCAGCCAAGACTTGTACTTCATTTTCTGGTTGGTGTCTGGATACTTTGGATCATGTAGTGCATTTGCTTATTCTTTTTATGAATAGCTGTATTTTGTAAACATTTTTCAGGATGAACTCTCTCATCTTCTTGGTAAAGTGAAAGAAGTTATTTCAGAAAATGAAGGTTTACATGCAAAAGAAAAGGCAGGACTATTGCAGTCTGTTTTCGACAGTTATGAAACAGGAGATGATGATGAAGAAAATGAACTAGATGCTGAAGAGAAGGTGAATATAAAAATGCTTTCATAGTTTTTAATATATAAATTTGTACAATGTTCTTTTCTGTACTGTTCTGTGCTATGCATAGTGTGTGGTTGTTCATAGATGTTAATTTTTAGTTTTAGTCAGACCTGACTTGACTTTTAAAGTTGAAATTATTCGCCACTCAAACAAGCTACATAATGATTTGTTACGTTTAATATAAAGCAGTAAAAATCACCCCACATATGTGTTGCAAGTTGTTACATTTAAGTTAAAAATATATGTCATAATTAAAATATTCTCAAATATTTTATTTACCCTTTGTTCTTCTTCTCTGATAACATTTAATATCTTAAAATTATTCCAACTCTTTGACTTTGGCAAAGTTATTTATCATTTTCCTGAAGTCCAGTTTCCTAGCCATGGAGAACTCAGTAGAAAGATGTGCTAATCCTGTCTTTTTTTTTTACCGACGGTGCTCCTCAGATAGATATTCATTATTTTAAGTTTTGAAAGTGAACACTATGCACTAGTGCTAACGTTTTCCGAATTTAATTTCTGATATAGCAAAGGTTGTTAAAATTTCACTCAAACAATTGAGACCAGATTATATGTAACTTTTTATAATATCCAGCATGCAAAATAAAACATATTTACCTGAAAGAAACTTTCGGGATCACTTAATCATTCATCTGGAGAAAGTTCATCACATTGACTCCGCACTTTAGATTTTGAGTTCAAAGAATTCAAGCAGAATGGATCAGCCATTTAATATTAGGTTTTCAAGGTCCAAGCAGGTGGACTGGCGGTTTCGATAGAGGTACAAACTTAGAGTGAATATGGTTACAACATTTTGACATGCTTTACATTGCGGCTCGCTGACCCTGACCACAGTTACATTAGGTTACATAATGAGTGATATCACATCATAGGAGATTGGTTACTCTCAAGAGTTACTATACTGCTAATATTGTTATAGTTTGCTATTTATTTTATTGCTGTCATACTAAAGGCAGACGTAATGGTGAAAATCTGGCAGCACAGCAACATAATTGTAGAAAAGAATGCCATGTGTTTGATTTCTCTAATGCTAAGAACATTGTTTTCTTGAAAGAAAAAAAGTTCCAGGTACAAGGGGAAAAAAAGGGGGGGGGGGGGGTACTTTCATTTTGTGGGCCCCTGGACATTGGCCAGTCCAACCATGCTGTAGTTATCGTCCCCCTAGATGCACACAATCTATTAAGGTCTGCAGTCTACCAGCACAGTGTGCAACACAATTTCGGTTCTTCTTGACATGCCATAGTTCTTAACTTAAAGTCAAATTTTTTGGTTGCTAACCCACCCTTACCCGGTTCAATGATATATAGGATTTTGTATCGTTACAGTACTATGTACTATCCTCTATACCACGAGAACTGTCTATTAAGGCAAGATATATGAATTAATGTTAACCAATTATAACTTTGTTCCTACGGACAGAACTTATACGAGCAACTCAAATATTATTTTCATTTTAAGATACAAATCATAATTAATTCTTGGGTAATTTAAATAGTGATTTATGTAATAGATTTCTGCTCACATACAACTGCTTCAAATGGATCATTTAAAGTAAAATTATTCACCACACTATCTCGTGTTTAATCAAAATATTTTACAGGCTAGGCTGTATCTTATGAACTGCTTTAGTCCCATATTACATTAAAATTAAGTGAGTATCTGACAGATAGTTTAAAAATTTATATTTATATTATAAAGTGTTGACAACAAATAGCATTATATTTCAGGTGAAAAGACAAATGTCATATAGAGCTTTTATTATTTTTTATTAGTTTTGACATTAATTACACACAAAATTTGCACTAAACCTAAATAAGTTTGATGTGTGCCCTACCTCGTGATGTAGTGGTTAGGCTGATGACCACCCTCTCGGAACGTCAAGTAAGCCTACTGCGGCATATATGGCTATCTTTCTGGGCCCGACAGGTCGTGCAAGGGTTAATTATCTAAGTGGATCGCATGGTGGTAAGGAATCATCGGGTTGAAGAGGAGTCAAACCCCAGTGTGAGGCGGATGGAGGTGGATTTCTTTCTAGGGAGTTCCACACTCCTCACTATCAGGGTCGCCAATAAGCAGGATGCCATCTATCCTAGGGGTATGATGTGACGATGCAATTACGCAATCGTGGAGGTGGATGTGTGTGATTTGTCTGGGGGGATTTTAACAGATTATGTAGGTCGACGTGCAGGAACGAAATCTACAGGACAGTACAGGTTCCACTCCCTTTGACGGGGAGTGGAACCTGTACTGTCTTCCCTGATGCCAGCTTTATGACACAAAAGTTTGGAAGCTCTGTATCTGCCGGATGTTTGGACCCGGATAAGCTTACCAGAGGTGAGTTTGACAATGCTGGACGTCCTAGGGACCTTGCTAAGCACGGTGTCCTCAGGGGTAGCGTGGACTACAGAATGTGACTGCTCTACTAGGTCTACGTAATCTCCTGTCAGATACCTGGGCCAACAGGTGCCTAAATGGTGGTCCAATGGGGATGCGTGCTGAAGGGGGATGAGGGGTGAGATAGGTCGAGGGACAGCCTTATTACTGTACGGCAGGGGTTCAACCTCTGACGTGGTACTTACAAGGTCATCAGCTATCTCAGCTCTCACTAGGGCATGGCGTTCCTTGCGCCGTTTCATACTCTGGGTTCCACCTCTCCTATTATACATTGGGTCCTGTGTCATTACATTGAATACTCATCGTATCTCTCCAACGAGAGTTAATTACCTAATACAAAAGAATTTACAACAACACTGAAAATTAGGTGACTATCTAACAATGTTGGTAAGAGGGCAGCTAGGTTTGACATAATATTTTTTATTACGTGATAAGGAAACTGGAAAGTCCCGGCTAACAGTAAAAATTACAAATGATTATAGTCAGCTGATTGGCTAAAAAAATATAAAACAACTACACAATTACGTAAATAAAAGAAATAGGCGAAGGCGAGCCTGGATAAACTAATTATTCAAAAATTCCCAAAATCTACTCCGATAAAAATCTATGGTAATTTAGACGCACTTTGACAGTGTACTAAAATGTACTGGGAGTTTATCAGGAGGTAAACTAAGACGCTCCGGCTTATTACCATGTAGTCACCGAAGTTGACTGAGGTAAAAGGCTTCCGGGATCGTGGAGTAGGTTTACCTTGGTGAAGGAGTGCTGTCCTCACAGTCAACAAGTGTGGTTGAGGAGAGCCGTTTGCAAGCTATATTTCTGCCCATGCAAGAGTCATGGTTGAATCACCTGCTAGGAGCATGCTGGCCAGAATATGACCCCGAGGGAGATCAGCAACGTCAGGATAGGTCATCATCCCAGGTAGCCAGTGTGACCTCCACTAAAGTAGTCCCAGATTAAGCCCCCGTTCATTCCAGTATTGTAAGGTTGGCTTCGGGTAAGCTCATTCGAGTCCAGCATCCGTAAGAGGTAGCTCTTCCCAATTTTTGTACTATTAAGTTGGCCTCTGGAAGGACGGTATGGGTTCAACTCCCGCCACACATAGCCCATAAACCCTGCGTTGTGGCATCACCCACAGATTACGTCCCCTTACGCCGTCCAACCAGGCCTATGCATACTAACATCCATCACTACAATCCATTAATCAGTGCTCACCGCATTCATCCCAGGACAACTGGCGTCCCGAATTTTGGCAACCATAGTAGTGAGGCGGATAGAATTCCCAGGGTGGGAAACTATCTCGTTCCACCTCACTCTGGGGTTTGACTCCCCTCTTCTCCAATGTGTCAGATAGGGTGGTCAGTGCCCTAACCTCTATTCCCCAAATTTGAAGAGGAAGCACGTGCGTCAAGTAAAAGGAATATAAATTTTGATGCCATCGGGTGAGACACTAGACGAACAATGACACAAATACTTACTGGTAATTTGGGCACTAGCGGTGCTTCCCAATCACTGCACTATTGAGACTTAGGGTTCTCAGCGATTCTGTGGGTTCTGTGTGTCCGTCTCACCCGTGCGTACTTACAAACACATAGGCAATACTAAACTTTTACTAAACATCACTGGAAATAAACACTTAATAAAATATGTGGCTAGGACACTGTCACTACTGAATAAAAGAGTTAAGTTCACTGTAGACTTGTTTTTATTGTTATTATGCATATATATCAATGTGCCAATGAAATTATGATTATCTCTGTCATGATTAGCCAATTCTGCTTGGGTGCTCCCCAGCCCACAATTACTCTTGTGCATGCCTAGATGGATGATCTCACCGAGGTGCGTGAAAGCACAGCCTTCACAAGGGAAGAGGGCCGACAGCCGATAAGGTGGTGTGACAATTTTTCCCTGAAGACAGGACGCTGTGAATTACTAATGAAACTTTTGATTCATATTAACATGTATTGATTACTCTGCATCACTAATGCAAACTCGTCAGGGCTCGTCCTCCAGCATGTGGGTAGTGTGGTGACGGCCTACACACAGAGCCGGCTAGGACGGGAATAATTGCACCATACACTAATTATAAAATTACATAAACCCTTAAAGATACATGAAACAAGATAGGACACGAGATGAATACTCACAATAAACACAACAAGTGTGTGAAAACAAGCCTTAGATGCCGTGGATGCTGCTGGATGAAGTTCATAGGGGACCACGTGGTGCAAGTGAAATTGCAATATTTCTGCAAACTAAAGTCAGAAAAAATATTATTCTTGCTGATAATATTACTCTCTTTACAATTGCAGTGGTTACAGGCTGGTAACATGCCTGATGGCGGTAGAATCAAACATTAACATGACCGCGTGGTCAAGTACATATAGCATCAATTTATGTGAAATTAATAAAGCGGAAGCATAATGCTGGGGAAAAAGTCTGGCAAAAACGTATGCAAGTAAAGGTTAACCGGGTAAACTACATTGATTATGGAAACATAAATCATTGAACAAAAGTTGTAGTGTGTATGTGACAGTGTCTTACCTCGCCAGCTCTCCTCGACAGACTGTCTAAAGACAAGCGTCGCACAGACATACCATGGCCGCCTACGTGCTATGCATGCCGAGTAAAATATTTTATTATTGAAAATAAAATGGCACAAATTAAATTAAGTATTGTTTTACATTTCTATAATTTTCTTATGAATTTCAATATTATTTTAATGTCTCCTTATGACGGCATTCATGCCTGAATATTGTGTTTTTAACGTCGGTGCCGCGGGCACTTTGAATTTTATAACCAAACAATTTAAAAAAGTAACATACACTTTAAAACATTTTAAGACATATTAAACCCTGCAAATTCAATAGAACACATTTTACACTGAAAAATAACATTTATATGAAAGTTCAAAATTATTGGTCTTTATGCGCACATGCGGGACACATGACACGTGGGTGGTGAGCGCCGTCATGGGCTCTAGCACCGCTGTCTGTTAGCCTGTGTCAAATGACGCCTCCCTCGAAGGCGAAGACGGTGCGAACAATGCAACATAGCTCTGGCGGGCTACGCCCGGCTGGTTGCCGATTGAGGGCAAAAAAACATGGCCTCGGAGGTCGTCGGTTTCTTCGGCTTTTGCAAGGGGGGGGGGGGGTGTATGAAGGAACAACAATGTGGGTTGACTCGGCTTGCCTCTTGCGGGTGCTGCGTTGCGACTTGTTGACACTTGACGTCACACTCACTGCCTTCCTAGTTTCCCCAAACCCCCTCAAACTCTCTTGCCCTACTACTCTCTCCCCTGCAGGAACTGGATAGCCTCTAAAAGGCATCTCACTTTTACAAGTGGTATCAAGATTTACATTTACACTTTGGTTACAACCAAATTCAGCTGTGCCGTGGGGAAACCCCTTAAAACTTACTTCACTGGCACTGGTTGTGTTGACATTTACATATGCACTTAAGATACCGCTTTCTTCGTGTACACTTGGGAATCCCTTAAATTCACTCTGATTCATTGTGTTGTTACAGGCATTAACAGAAAAACCCAGAAATGGTGTTCCATTTCTACTTGTTTCCTCCTCACTACTAGGTGTTGAGTGTTCAGTTGGTGCAAAACCCTTAAATGACAGTTCATTTTTTAGCTTGGATGTTCCCGTGTTAGTGTTGTTGTTCTCTTCAGTGTACGTGTTGACATTTCCCTGTGTACTCCCTGGTGAAATTCTCAGAACTTGCTGCGGTACTGGGCGTAACGTCACCTCGTTGCCTCTCTTCCCTACAGGCGGTTGGGCTATCCGCAGGTCGTCATGGTGCCGTTTCATGACGCGTCTGGGTCCCAACTTCACTAGGTACGTGGAATTTCCCATCTTTTCCACCACTCTCACCGGCCCTGTCCATCTAGGTGCCAGTCCAGTACAATACTTCTTTGCTCTGGCCGATAGTGGGTTTTCTCTTATGTACACATACATCCCAGGTAAAAGTTCAGGTGGCAGCCTCTTTCTATCCAGTATCTACACATTACAATAACTGAGCTAGTTCGCCCTGGCTTCTTCATGTATCTGCGCCTGGTGCTCAACAATTTGTTCAGGTGGTCTTGGCAGGTTTTCGGGGTGCTCCAGGGGCATGGAGTTTGCGACCTTTTACCATCTTGGCGGGTGTTTTCCTGGTTGCCGCATTCACTCTATTCTGTACGCAAAACATTACCTCCGGGATCAGTTCGGGATCTTTGCCTAACCGCACACGTAATTGGATTTTGACGTCGTGGTTACGTCTCTTGATTGTGTTAGCCCTGGGATGGTAGGCTGGGGTAGTACGGTGTTCTGTTCCCCACCTGGTACAGTACTCCCTCCATTTTCGCCCCACAAACTGTGTTCCATTGTCTGTCAACAAATACTCGGGGTGTCCCCACCTCGCGAAAAACTCGTTCTGCATTACTTGTGTGACCGTGTGTGCACGAACATTGCTGACTGGAAATGCCTCGGTCCAATGGGTAAACAAATCCGTGGCAACAACAAGAAATCTTTTCCCAGTTTTTGTATGCGGGTACAGGACCATGATGTTGATAGCTACTGTTTTGAATGGCTCGGTTGGCAACCTTGGCTGTTGTGGAGCATCGCCATCTGCTTTCCGCGGCTTACGGGTGTTACATGTGATGCAGCTCTGTACATATTTCCTGACATCTCCCTGAATCCCTGGCCAGTGAAAAAATTTCTGCACGTTCATTCATGTTTGCTCGGATTCTGGGTGTCCATGCTCCAAACTGTAGTGTGCATACTTTTAATACTAGTTGCAGTTTCTCTTTTGGTACATACATCCGTCATCACGCATAATTACCAGGGGATTTGGTTTGTATTTCTCTGTCCACTACCCTCCAGTGTTCTGTGTAATACGTGGCACAGTGTTGTCGGTGTTGTGCAGCATCTGGGGAATTTTCTTATGCAGTGTGTTCCTCTTTTAACATATCACGTACATTCATGGAAACAAGTTCGCCAGGTGGTATGGCAACAATGTTTTGTACACCGAGAGTTTGTGTTTCTGCAGTTGGATTTGCATGGCAAGGTGGTAGTACCTCTTCCCACTGTGCATCGTCAGTTACCGTTAAGATTCGGACAAGGATTCCTGGACAAGGCGTCCGCAAGCTCATTGGTTTTCTCCGCCACGTGTTCTACCTTGAAATCGTATTCTTGCAGTAGCAACGCCCAGCGGGCGAGTTTGCTTTTCCCGTTATGTGTTCCCTCTAACCATACAAGGCATTGGTTGTCAGTTTTGTGTGTAAACTGCCTTCCTAGCAAGTACGGCTGGTACTTCCGCAATGCACGTACAATGGCCAAACATTCTTGTTCATTAACGTGATATTTACGTCCTGCGTCCCTGAACTTTGCACTGTGGTAACTGATGATATGTTTTTCCCAGTGTGTTCCCTCCTGATACAACACGTCCCCAATGCCTTCTTGACTGGCAACTGTTTGTACAACTATGAGTAACTCTGGGTTAAATCTAGACATCGGATTACAGTTCTGAAATGTAATTTTAATGTCTTTAAATGCTTGGTCGGCTTCAGGTGTCTAGACAAATTTACGTTTCTCACACAACAAAGTAGTTAACGGTGCAGTGATTACGGAGAAGTTTGGGAATAATTCTCTAAAAGAATTAATTAAGCCAAAGAATTTCCTTACTTGTTTACGTGATCTGGGTGTGGGTTTGTTTTGAATGTCCTGTATGTGTTGTTGTTCCGGCTCGTGTCCGTTTGCTGTTACATAATGTCCTAGAAACTCCATTCTACTTATACCAAACTTACACTTTTCCACTTTTTGCACGTAAGTTTATTACGTTCAAGCTGTTCAAACACAAGGCTCAAATGGTTCAAGTGCTCTTCCCAGCTGTTAGACCAAACAAGTACATCATCCAAATATGCCATCGCAATGTCTCCAATAAATCCGTCCAATACAAGTTCTAAAACATTGCAGTGGCACACTTTAAACCAAATGGCATGGCTACAAAGTGAAATCTATGTCCATCTGGGGTAGTAAAGGCTGTTTTCTTTCTGTTCTGCGGGCGGATAGGCACTTTACTATATCCAGACTTTAAATCAAGTAATGTGAATACTGAAGCTGGTCCTAATGTTGGCAAAGTGTCTTTCATGTTTATGACTGGTGGTGGCATGTTTACAGTGATTTTGTTAAGGGGGTGGGTGTCGACACACAATCGCCATTCGCCATCTTTCTTTGGAGCAAGGATAATACCTGAATTATAGAGACTTAGTGTAGGTTCAATAACATTATCATTTAGCATCTCACGATCGCGTGCTCTGTGACTTCAGTGCGCTGCAGCTTCCCCTCAGTGTGCAACACACTGGCATGCTGGTGTGTGGCGGGCACCTCGTGCTCAAAGTCAGCAAGTGACACAGCAGTGGTTGTTGTTGGTGGTGTTGCTCCCACGGTGTAAACGGTCCATCAGCCACGTGTCCCCATGTGCAGATGATTCAGGTACTGTTCTATCATGGCGTGATTTTCAACAAGCCATGGCAGTCGCAAAATTACTTCTTTGCACAAGTGCGGCACAATCTAGACATTGCACTTGGCACACAGCTCTCTGATTCCTTCCGTTATGTGCATAACACTTTTCGCTTCGCGCTGTTGGTGTGTGGTAGTGAATTTCAAGCGTCTCAGTGGCATCCTAGTTGTTATTGCTTGTATGATGCCCTCACGCACAAAGTTTTGACTAGCGGCAGTGTCAGTAACAGATGTGACATTTTTCCCTTTAAGTTCTACACATACTCGCAGTGCTTTTACTGTACTGTCCGTTACTTGGAACACATGTGCACCTTCATCAGACGGATTGATACGACTTGGTGATGAGATTGGTGCAGGTGCAGTTTCGCCAACCTCCCGAATTAGTTTTCCGACCTGTTGCAGTGGTAACTATTTCCCCTGTTGTGGTGGAAGTTTCTGTGTCCGTGGTTCTGCCTTCCAGAGGTAAACATTGGCGGCGGTCGCGTAACATCTGGCAGCTATGTAGATGTTGACATGCTATAGTTTTGCTGCGATGAGTGCCCGATGGCGGTAGAATCAAACATTAACGTGATCGCATGGTCAAGTACAAAAAGCATGAATTTACATGAAAAATACATAGAACCCTGAATAGAATTGACATAGAACCCTGAAATAAAATATTGCACATACGATGTTACATAAGTAAGCTCTCAAAATGCAATGATGGTGTATACAAAGCCTTGGAGTCAGTCGACCACGTGGTTATACGTGATGTTGCCGTAAAATATATTCAAACACAAAAAATACCCTAAAATCAATACATAAAAATAAAGCCATTGAAATTGTGTGTGGCAATAATGCAGAAGTTGCAATGAAATGCCATAAACATAGGCGGATGGTGCCTGATTCGAGTTTTGCGGGTTGTGTGACCTCTCTGACATATTTCTCCTCCTTCTCCTTGAGTAATTTTAAAATGCCACAAGGGCACAAGAAATTAATGAAGCGGAAGCATAACGCTGGGGAAAATGTCTTGCAAAACGTATGCAAGCAAAGGTTAAGTGGTAAACTAAATTAACTATGGAAACCTAAATCAGTGAACAAAAGTTGTAGTGTGTACGTGACAGTCTCTTACCTCGCCAGCTCTCCTCGACAGACTGTCCAGAGACAAGCGTCGCACGGACCTACCATGGTCGCCTACAGGGTTCACATAAGTGGAATTGCTATGCACGCAGAGTAAAATATTTAATTATTGAAAATAAAATGGCACAAATTAAATTAAGTATTGTTTTACATTTCCATAATTTTCTTATGAATTTCAATATTATTTTAATGTCTCTTTATGATGGCGTATATGCCGGAATATTAAATGTTTTTAATCTCGGTGCCATGGGCACTTTGAATTTTTTAACCAAACAATTAAAAAAATTAACGTACACTTCAAAACATTTTAAGACATATTAAACGCTGCAAATACAAATACAAACATTTTACACTGAACAATAACATTTATATGAAAGTTCAAAATTATTGGCCTCTTTGTGCACGTGCAGGACACGTGACACGTGCGTGGTGAGCACCGTCATGGGCTCTAGCACCACTGGCTGTTAGCCGGCGTCATGTATTTAATGGGAAAACAGTAAGTGATGTTAATTGTCCTGATGTGAGAAGGTTGATGGAAAAAAGAAATTTAACTGGAAGAGCACAAGAAGTTATATTTTTTAGATACTTCTGGTGTTTTGTAAGATTTTCAAATTATTTGAGATATGTAACATTCATGCTATTTTCGTTAAAAAAAACACAACTACTGTAGTTAAAAGAGGTTGTACATTACATTTATTATTGCTACTTTTAGTGAAGCTTGTCATTGATAGATTGCAATTAACATTCTGCAGATGGAAAAAAAGAAGCCACATGAATTCAAAAAACATTTAGAGGGACCAAGCATACTTTTTGAATCTCGCATAAGTGAACTAGAAGCTCAGCTGACTCAAAGCAAGTTGGACTTGAAAAAAGCACAGGAGGAAGCTGATTTGTACAGAAAGAAACTTTCCGACCAGCCTTTTTCATCAGACACATCATACATGCCACTGCCAAATTCCTTAAGGCAGCAGTTGGATACTCTTCAGAGGTAAGTTTTATTTGTAATTTTGCATTTACAATTGAATTGCTTTGATCACAAAAAGAAAAATTTCCTTATAAGTATTTGTAATGGGTAAATCTCACTTAAATGTTTTCAGCTTAACACTTGCTGACAAGGCAGGCAGTTTGATAATTTTACAATACCATACATTTTGAAATAATTATTTTTTAACATTTTTTTAATTTGACCACTGGCTATTTTTATAAACCCTGAAATACTAAAAATTAACTAAACATTAGTGTTATAAGAACAGATTTTTAATATCAACATTGATGCATATTGCAACTGACATTTTTACCCTGCTGCTGAGATCACCTCACTTCCAAACATCAGTTAACGAGACATCAGGACATCTAAGTGGGAAAGGCAAGAGAGTGTCGCACTTAACCGAGCACCGAGACCACCAGCATTAGTCTACTTTCCTGAGTGCATGTAAGGCTGACTGAAAATCTACCTGCTGCCACCCCCTTTCATGCGTAGCCCATCTGCGCAGCTCTGGTGGAGTTGGGATGACCGGCCATGCCAAGACTCTTGCACACCCCTGGCCCCTCGCAGCACCTATATGCTGAGTGGCATAGCATAGAAACACCAGTTGATCAGAGTCTTATCATTACTTCCAGAACTCTCTCTTCGTTGTGATGAACCATGTTGGAGTCGTGTTAGCGGTGGAAGAAGGGTTAATAGACATTTGTGCACCAATAAGACACTCATGCACGTGTATGCCATACTTTTGACTCTTGGGGCAGTAAATAATTTTATGTGAAACTGTTCAATACTGTATGTTATTCTACGTAGCTAGTTTATAGCCAGTTAACAATTTTGTTTACCAATTAATTATACCACTGCTCTTCCACTCTGCCACTAACCTACCTTAATGCTACCACAACTATTTATACCAGGAGGTACTGACCATAAGAGGCCAGAGCGGGAACCAGGTTAGAGCTACAAAACAGTGAAGGGTAGGAGTGATTGCACCCTAAAGAGGGATCACGTCCACATCTGGTTCCTGGTATAATGGCTGTTCGGGCTGTCATCATTTGACCTGCAGTCACTCTGACCGTACTAACGAGCATGATACCTGGCTGCCCACATTAGAAATACTGAAGGACAACCAGGAATCTTGCCTCTCTACTCACCAAGCTCTGTTCGTACCACTGCGTCTTGATCTGCCGGGGATAAATAATTGGAGAACGAAAATTTGTGGCCCAAGGCCCTTGGTACAGACTGAGTCTGGGAAGGATATCTAACCCTGCTTATCAGTCCCTGTCCATACCGCAGCATCTCAATCTGCTGGGGTCAAAGAATTGGGGCAAGGGTGAAAGTATTGTATTGATCTTGACAGTGCACAAGAGGGAGTGTAGGGAAACTGCATACGAGAGCATCGGGGATCTCTTCTACCCCTTACCTCACCCCCAACCTGCTGCATCGTCTACCCTATGTCTTATTCTAGTTGAGGAGGAGAATGGGTCAAGTTGGTAAAAGAAAACCAGTGCCTTCATACTCTCAAGAAACAGACCTGCCCAAAGTATTGATCAGAGAGAGAGAAAAGGAGAGGGACCGAATTCACCAAACACACATCATCTCGTCACTCCTCCAGTCAAGAATTCAGCGGCTCACTCTGCAAGTTCGTTTGTCCGGGCACCAGGGTTTGTACCTACCCTGCAAGACTTGGGTCACATATACAAATATCGATACCACAAGTTGAACGCACAGCAAGCCGGAAAACAGAACCTCCCTTGGTTGAAGATCCAGTGTAGAGAAGGCTGCTTGTGGCCAAGCCACTGAAGCCTACGACCTCACTATTCACCCTGTGTGCAAAAAACTCGTGGGAAATCCAATCCTTGGATATGGCCAGCACCAGTAGAACAACTGCTATACCATTGGGCCAAGCAGAACTGAGCCACCCACAAATAGGCGAGAGTCAAACTATTGTGAGTGTCAGGTAGTTGACACACATGAATTAAGCACACGCCCACAGTAGTTCTTGGTTAGATTCCACTTTTACACCTGGACACAGGCTACTGAAAACAATAAGGCATCAACATCTTACTTAAATGAAATCATATAAAGTCACTGGACACTCTTTTACTTTGAATGAACATGCCCAGTTGTGTAAGTAAAGGTTCAAATCCTTTAATACCATACACGTGTTTGCTTTCATAATGAATCAGTGGAGAGAGTTGTGTGTTTTAGAAAGGGAGATGGCTGTAGGGGCCTTTAAATTTGGGTATTTCATCAGAGATATTTGTCAGCAGTTATAAACGTTCCTTAGTCCACTATTAGCAATGTCATTGTCAGGTGGAAGCATCATGGAAGCACTGTCTCCAAGCATTTGCTCTGGTAGGCCCAAGAAGGTAACAGGTTGGGACTAGGAACTCTAAAGCATGTTGTGTGATCATCAGACAGCTATGTAGTGATTGCAGAGGACCTCCATCACTACTGAAGTACAGAGCTGAGTGAAAAGACGCTCTGCTGAGAGGAGATGGTACTTGGTCATGCCTCTGGCAGAAAGTTGTCGATGACATGTAATAATATGTGATGTCATTTGTACTTAAACAAACAATGCTGTCAGGCTGTAGAGCTTTGGATGGTCTTATATAGTGGTGTGACAGCTGCTACTGCCACCATCCATTTCTTTCCTCCCCCTCCCCTTTTTTGTGAAAACTGACATGTGACACGGACATGCCTGCCATTTGTGAACCATTACTGTTTTGTACATCTTAAGTGGCATGCACCTCCCCATAATGATCTCAATTAATTTTCATAATTTATTATTTATACTTTATCCAATTCCTACATGCATCTCATTACTATTTCTGAACTATTTTACCCAGGGACTTAGTACTGTGCGTGTATCCCACTTTCCTCAATGACTTTCCTTTCCAAGATGACACCACACCACCTGCCGTGCACATGTCCTTTTGCCATTTCTTAATCACTTAAGGTTGTTTTCCTCTAATCACTGCATTTTACTTGAACTTGAACTTACGCTTTATACTTTGCATTTTACCCTACCAGCCTTGATTTCACCAATTTCCATGTATATTATACCCCTTTCCTCTCCTCTGAACATACTTTTACCTTCTCTTTTATAATTTATGAACCATTTAAGATTAGATCTTCATATTTGATATATACCCCATTCTTAACGGATTCCATTCCCATAGGAACTTCACCCCCACACCACTCCTTAACCCTTTATGAACGCTCTTCCAATTCTCAATAATTCAATCCACTGAATTCATATTTGGCATATACCCATGTTCTATAACCTCTTATATTTCTATGATGACTGTCCGTTACCTCTACATATGGGGACATGGTTGGTGTAGTGGCTGGAGCACTTGCCTCGACTAAGGAGATGTGTGTTTGACCCCTGGTGTGATCACTCACAGGTTTTCTTATGTGGATACTGCGCTAGAGGATGCCACTAGTCAGCAGGTTTTCTCTGGGATATCCCGTTCCTCCTGGCCTTGCATTCCAACACTGCTCCATCTATACCTCATTTCACCATCATCAGTTTAATGTTCCAGTTTAGCTTACATATCCCGTTTTACATAGACTATGTGGGTAACCTCAGCTACCATGTACAATATCTTATGTAATGAGATAAAATATTTGTGTGTGAATTTTAGATCACAGGAAATTATAAATATATTTCTGATAAGTTACTGTTTATATGGTGAATTTATTATCTTAATATGAGACCAGATATCAGTTCTAAGTAATGAGGAATATTTCAGGAATTCATTCAGCATGTAGTAAGACACATCTTGTGTTAAGCATTAAAATTTATACCATAAATTATTTTGAACTAAGAGTCTGTTTTGTTTCTCACATAAATTACCACTAATATAATTTTATTTTGAAATTTAAAATAATAGTACTAATTGACTTAGGTAAATTTCTAGAGATCATGACTTTATTGTAATTAATATTGAAACATGATAATTAAATTGACTGGGACTAATAATGCAAGTGTGTCAAAATTTACAGCATCCAATTAACAAACTCTAATTAATTTTCTAAAATCCATCTTAAATATTTTATTGGATAAATTTCTGTACTGAATAAAAGTATTCCTTTAAATAGCACAAGCTTCAGGTAACAATTTCTCAGGGTTTTGTAAAATTTTAAAGTAGAAAAGAAATTGTAATTTTAATAAACTGATCCATATTTAAATGAAAGATTTCCTTATCTGTTCTCTTAATGCGATGAACTCGGAGAAAGATGACAACTCATTGTACAGCTGGAAGAGACGTGCTCTCACTTTGATCCCCTCTACTTGCAATGATAGACACTGCAGCAGATCTGGAGTCTCCAATCTCCCGATTACTATCTGGAACTTTTTATTTCATATGCCACAACATTAATTTTTTCCCCTAAAATTGTTGTTTGTTCAGCCAATTTTTGATTTGCTAACACTGTTTTCTTCCTTTCCATATTGTTCTTTAAACATAGATGCTTTCTACAGTAGAATTTGTCTTTCGTAGCTATAACACTGAGTGTGAAGCCATACTGTATGACCCAAGTTAGTTAATTCACATGTAACATTAAATTTTACTGTATTAATAACAAATTATATTAAAATTTAATTTCAGATGGAAAATAAATAGACTTGCGATGCTGCTGAAACTAGTGTAGGCTATAACTGTTACATTGACTCTCAAGACTTCATCATGAAGAGTTGCCCAAACAACTCTGCAGCACTCAATTTCACGTTCAACCTTTGAGGTGTCCCATTGTACCGAGTTGGAGGGTCCTATCTCAAACAGTTTGCAAACTTAAAAATAAGATTTTGTCTGAAACTGCATACATTTTTACCTAAATAGTGACTTAGCTGATTTTTGTGACATTGTTTTCAAACACGTGGAGTTCTATTAGCTTGTCACCCTATTTTAACAATTTCATTAAGAAAAAATGAATTTTCACTTTAATTGTTTGACTCATTTTTAGCATCAAATAATTAAAATTTCACACAGAGTACAGAATTCTACCACACTTTTAACTGTGAAGTTGTCAGAAATGTCTGAATTCTACGAGCAATGGTGAGTTCATGTTATTATGATGGTATGATTGGACTGTGTCCATTGTCAACCATGAGATTAAATAAAAATCTCACACACACATAGAACTCAACAAGCCAAAAACGAAAAAAAAAACTTACCCCACCACAGGCAGATAATCAGGAAAAGCTGTTTCCTTGTCAATAAAAAATAAATACGTATATAGTTAAAATGACAAAAATGAGTGTACTGCGATTGTTCTTCCAGTGTCTCACTTCAAGAAGGGGACAGATTTCAGGCCCCAAAATGTTGTGAAGACTTTTATTATTTTTTGTGTTATCATTTTTCGTTGCTCTGTGTCCTCTCGATTTATCTATTATTTTTTCTGTTTTTTTTTTTTTTTTTTTTTTTTTGTGATTCCTATGTTGTTCATAATGTTGTTTTATTTGGTTTCATAATCTGACAAGGAATATTTTCTCCGGGCTTGTGTTTTATTGTGGTTTTTGTCCTATTTTCATGTGTGTTTTCAGTTTTATTGTTCAGTGGGTTCCACTGATATTGTTTGATGCATGTCCGGTTTAGGGTTGACTATTTCAAACCGCTTTCTCCAGGCTTTGGTTCAGATACGAGTTAATTTTCCAGACTAGAGATTTGGTTCTACAAATTAGGCTTAGTTAGACTAGACTTTGACCAATGACTGGGGAGACTAAAGGCTATTCTAATCTTAGCAGAATGTGCTTTAACAAAAGAAGCCCTGGTTATGGTCAATATCACAGTTTTATGTCGCGATGCCAATATCGCGAGGTACATTGAAGGGGAATGACAGGTATCTTAAGATCTTGGTGGTGCTCAGCTGGTATACAAGGTAGGCCTAGTGGGTCGTCTGGTCGGTACAAAATGAGGACCACTTCTACAATTCTTCGCTTCGACTGACACGGCACCTTATGTTTGGCGAGAAGCGGGGTGCTCCTCTGTTGTAGTTGACTCTCTCTGTTGGCAGGCAGTTGAGCAGGTGTTGGTTCTGGAAGGCACACAGAGGTGACATTGTCCTGGTTGTCGGGGTTGGCTGGAGGAGGGGTTTCCTGTACTTGTATCTCTAACCATGTGCAGGCAAGACCTAGGGGAACCTCTTTACCACATAGGATTCCTACTATGATAGGATGTTGCCAACCAGGTAATTTAATTAACGGTGGGAACAATGGTTGTTCAGAAGGGGGTAGTTTAGCTTTCTCACCTTGTAAAGCACGTAAGGCCCTCATAGAATAAGCTAGTGCTTGGTGTCCCTAGTGTGTACTTCCAGGTACCCAGACTTGTGACGTGAGGCAACACCTGGTGTTACTTCGTCCAGTCCTTGCGAGCGGTGAACAGAACGTTGGGCTACTCACGCCACTTCCGTGCTGAGATACCCGGGTGTGATATCCATGGGAGGTCGATCAGGCTGAGGTAGTTCCAGCTCCTTTCTGGTCACGTGAACAGCAGTGGCAGAGTATGGAACACTCGGTCTAATCAATTCTCCTAATGGAGGAGTACCTAGTGATTCGGCTGCCGCCGAAGGTCTACCAGTTGGCAGAGCTCAGTTTTCCTCTTAAGTTGTGTGTATTTACCTTAGTGGTTACTTGTCTGCTGCCGGCTTTTCCTCAGGAGAGCTATGTTTAGAAGGGTTTGACTCAATACAAAAAGGAGAAATTAAACTTGAGAGGAAAGAAGTTAAAATACATGTTATATTGAACATATTGGAAAACATGGTGGTTCCGCACTAACTCCTATAGTAACTCAATGTAATTTATGGAAGTTAATCCTATCATGAAAAGCCAGGTGAAAGCGACGTGGGCAAAAGCTAAATATAGTATGTGGGCGAATTAAAACTGACAAGTAAATATTCTAATAGTTAATGTAGTTGACAGTGCCTAGCTACCAGGGGTGTTCTGAAGGAATAATAAGGAGAGCAGTTACCAGAAGGGTAGTTGCTGTTTGTGCCGCACCTTTCAGAGGGTAGGGGAGGTGCAGAAGGGATATTGATGTGACCTGCTACCAAGAGGTTCTGGATGTTAGCCAGGAGAGGGTGGTAGGTGAGGAAGGATGTCTTCAGGAGCCTCTGGTATGGTCGAGTCTCCCAGAAGCTGTGGGATCTGCAGTGGCTGCAGAGGGGGTTCAGCGGCCGCTGAAAGTGCTGAGCTTCTGGTCGGGGATGTCTTCAGCTGGGTTGAGACCCCAGCCCTTGTGAGCGGTGGGATCTCCGGATGCCCCAGTGGTCACGCACCTCGATGGCTACCTCTGGCCCTTGCGAGCGGTCAAGGTGCAGATATTGAAGATCTAAGGGTGCTAGTCCTTTTATACTGATGTTTGGCATGGAGCTTAGAGAGGCTCGGAGGTGTGTGGTGCAGGGCTAGCTAATCTCTATCTCGGGGGTTTAGACTTCTGATTGCTGAGGTGGCACTATTCATTTTGTATCTCCTCTTCGGAAGGCGTGGTCCTTTCTTATTGCCTGTGTGTGAGGTGCTTGGAGGCTGGATCTGCTGGATTAGACTGGGTGCTGCCCTTCAGTGGCAAGCTGTGGTACTAACTTGGCCTTTACTGGAGGGTGCCGATGGCTCAGTCAACACTACAATTCTACGTCAGGAGTTTTGGCATGACGACTTCTTGGAGTTTCTGGGCAAACAATACAATTTTGTATCACGTGTCTATAGTCACTCTTGACATGCGCCAAATGTACCCTGTAGGCATGTATCCCACAAGTACTGTTATGATCAGTAAACCTGACCCTGTATGAACGTTGCATTCGGATATGAGGCAAAGTCATTGAGTAGAGTGTGCATCGTAAATGCGCAGGAATGCATCAAGCATCATGTTCTTTTTACTGTTTTGTTTACTTATGTGGTGTTAGCATTTTGTCATTGTGTTGGTTTTCATTTTGGTTTGCTTTTGTTGTCTGTCCTGTTTTGTAATATTAAGTTGTTCTTCCATCTTTTTTGTCATTTTAGTTACAGTATATACATATTTATTTTTCATTGACAAGGAAACACCTTTCCCTAATTATCTATCTGTAATGTTGTAAAAGATTTTTTTAGTTTTTGTCTTGCTGAGTTCTGTGTATGTGTGAGATTTTGTTTAAGTCTCATGATTGGTGATGGACATATTCCAATCATACCATCATAATAACTGTATTTTATCTTTTTGATGTTTTACATAAATTATTTGTTTTTACAAAATATTTATGGAACATAACATATAGGCCTCTAGAAGTTGCCTTACCAGGTTTGCAAATTTGTAACATTCTTTAGTGTGAGTAGACAAGAGAATGAAGTCTCTATTGAGGTCTTTCATGGTCAAAAGCCTCACAGTTATTCAACTGGAAGATACATTTGAAATCCGTGAATATAGTTTGCTAGTTAATAATCTTGAGATGTTAACAAATTAGTTTTTTACCTAAATTTGGAAATAACTAGACTATTATGTGAGAGGCTAGGAAATGACAAATAATGGCTATATAAAATTCTTAGTTTGTCCTATTTCCAATGACTGTATTGCAGCAGTTTATTTTGGAGAGGAAAATCTGCAGAAAGTGAAAGCTTGTGTATGAAGTATGACAGTATGTGATAATCTCCTGCTGGACGTTGGTAAAGTTACATAATTGGACATTTGGATTTCCTATGTTACATCCATAAAGTGTTTTTAATCTTACCTATTTTTCTCTCCTTCCCATATTTTTTGGTGCTATTGTATTTAGTTTTGTTTCTTGAACTTAACTTATCATAAATGTTGATTGCAGGGAAAAAGAAGAATTGTCTGAAACTGTGTCGAAACTGCAAGCTTCTTTAGCTAAGTACAGAGAAAAAGAAGCAGATACTGCTCTCAAGGCAAAAAGAAGTCTGGATGTAGTCGATCAAGCACAGTTTGAGAAAACACAGGTACACTTCAGAGCATGATGGTGTTTGTGTCGTACACATTGCAATTTTGTGTTCACGTGGTCTTATAAACCGTTGATTCCTCAGTCCAATTATTTTAGTTGTTAAAACAATAACGTATATATAAATTAAGCACTGACATCATGCTGACACACAGCAATGTTGCCAACCCTCCTCGTTGTCCATACAAATACATCCTACTCCTCCTTCACATCGGGTTGTTACACATAATCAACTGACATTAGCTATACAGTTAACTATCAGTATGTTAGACTAAATGGGAGAAAGACTTTCCAAGTTATGATTTTCCATGATATTTTAGGTGAGGGGCAGATGGGCCAGTTAGTTATCAGACCTAATAAACCTGATGGCTGCTGCGTGTACATGCAGAAAACATGACAATGTGATAAGTGTAATATGGTAAAATGAGGTCAAATGACTCTAACTTTTCAATCAATTTTATCTTTTGCACAATACTTAGATACACTTTTTGTTTAGCCACCATGTAAACACTCCTTTCACTAATATGGCACTGAAGTGTTCATTTCTCTGGCAAAATCTGAAGTAGACTGGTGAAGAGGAATACGGGAGAAACAGTGCGGAGACAGACATGCTACATAGCAATGTCTCCACTCGCACTCCCTGCCTACAACATCTAAAAGCGCGCGGCATAGCAGATATTTTACGACCTTGTTATGAGAGGTTAGTAGATTTTAAGTAAGTGCAATATGTAATACAATACTGTTTAAACATTCACGTTCATAAATTATAGTAAGTTAATCGTAGTTTTCGTTAGCTCTTTATACAGAACTCTGCACATGGTTGATGTTGACACTCATCTGGAAAACCTGGAAAATAGGTAAATGTCAGGGAATTTGAAAACAGCTAGGGAAATCAGGGAAATGTCAAGGAACTCAGGGAATTTTGAACACTGGAGCAAAATTTCAAGGAATGCTACAATATGCAAACTATACTTGGCATTACACACAAATTACTGATTGCTGTTGTTTACAAACCCCCTAAGATATGGTCCATGGATGACTTAGAAAATGAGCTATTTGCGATACTTCCTAGTTATGATAATGTATTGATAATGGGTGATTTTAACACCGACCTCTTAACAGAATCACGTCAAACATTGCTCCTTACTTATCTCTTCTCCTCATGTAATCTAGTATACTGTCCACTTGAAGCCACCCACCATACTAATAACGCGGACACACTGCTTGACCTTATATTCACGTCAAAAGCTTACAAAGTCCTACACTGTGGACAAATCAGCGTGCCGGGTTTATCTCAACACGACCTCATACATGTAACCTATTCACTTCGTACTCCAAAATTCTTACCGAAAATTATCACCTACAGAGATCTGAAAAGGATCGACATGCCACATTTTATTAACGATGCTTCTGAAATACAGTGGAGTGACGTAGATTATTTGCATACCTTTGATGACGAACTTAATTATGTAAACACCTTATTATACAAACTTATTGATAAGCACATTCCGAAACAAACTAAGCGGGTTTATCATCCACCATCACCGTGGATGACCCAGGAAATTAAAGCTTTATTGGCTGATCGGGATAATGCTTTTCATAAATATAAATCTTCTAAGAGAAAAAATGATATCCTTGTATCTGTGAGTTTTGAGGAATACAGTTTACTCACAAACCGGTGTACCCAAACCATTAGAACTGCTAAAATAGCGTACGCTCGCCGCTTGTTACAGCCAAACTCATCCCCGTGGTATTTATGGAGCAGTGTCAAAAATATGGGTGTAAAGTTTAAAGACACTAAAAACTATTACCAAAAAATCATTCTAAGTGCTGACGAATCTAATACTCATTTCACAACTCCATGTACCCGTATTACTCCTGAAACAAGAAATGAAACACTGTCTCTTATTAAAGCCCACACTTGCTGTGTAGAAGAACGTATTTACTCTAGTCACGCCTGTTAACATTCTGAAAGCTATCAGACGAATTGAAACCAAGGCAGAGGGTAATGACAGAATTTCAATTGACATGATAAACCTAGCCTTGCCGTTTATCTTAGAGACAATAACTAAAATATTTAATTATTCGCTGATCACAGGCAGCTTTCCAACTCAGTGGAAATCTGCTTTAGCAATACCAATCCCGAAGACAAATAAACCTCAATGTGCCAGTGACTATAGACCCATAAGCATATGTCCCATAATTTCCAAAACCGTTGAATATATTGCACACCAACAGATAACAAGGTACATTATTGAAAATAACCTGATAGTCGACAATGTCTGGTTGCAGAAAGGGCTTTAGCACATGTACGGCTCTACTTCATATCACTGATGACATAAAACATAACATGGATAACCGTTTGCTAACAATTTTGATATTATTATATTTTAGCAAAACATTTGATTCCGTTGATCATGAGCTATTATTTGCCAAGCTAAAATCATATTTTAATTTCTCCGAAATATCTTTAGAATGGATTAAAAGTTACTTGTGTGACCATTATCAGAGAGTTGTCTGTGGAGAACAGCAATCTGCTTGGCACACAGTTAAAATTGGAGTTCCCCAGAGCTCTGTTCTGGGACCCCTTCTATTTTCTGTTTTCATTAATGACCTCCCTCAGATAGTAAAACATTGTAAATACCATCTCTATGCAGACAACTTCCAAATCTACCTGCCAGCTCATCCCTGTAATATTACATCATCAATTGACACAATTAACCATGAATTGTCAAACATCTTAGAATGGTCAATAAAGCACGGGCTATATTAAACCCTAAGAAATCCCAGAGCATTATAATTTGATACAAGACACTACTCACATCACCAAACGTCACTAGCACTCCTAATATCATACTTGATGACGAGCCGATTCTTCTATCAAAGTCCGTAAAAAACCTAGGTGTAATATTAAGTGAAATTTTAACATGGAGAGAGCATGTCACTTACATCTGTAGACAAACAAATGTCACTCTCTCATAGCTTGATTTAAAAAATCGACGATCAGTGCACAAGATCTGCTTGTTAAAGAAATTATTTTTAACAGGATGTCCTTGATATCTTTTGTCTCGTTTCTTACTGCCTAATGCATCAAACACTCGTTCTTTCGATCAACAAAAGCTTCTAGTACCAAAACACAACTCATTTTTTGCTTCATCTTTTATCGTTACCGCAACCAAAATTTGAAATTGCTTACCTCAGGAAGCCAGAGATACAATTTCAATCACTAAATTAAATGAACTTGAAATGTGGTTTTGATATAAGCAAACAAAATATTTATTGTGGGGGTTCCTCTTTCATAATACCTGTAACTTATTTGCTTTCTGCTTCCTGCTACTGTAGTGATGTTTTTGATGCTCATGTTACTGTTAATTAATTAAATGTATAGTTAATGTATGTAGATGTGTGAATGAGCATGTGCGAGTAGACGCATTAATGTCTTATTTTATGTATATTTCTAGGTAGCTGATAATTTTAGATGCTTTATATTATAATTTTTAATTTCTTGCATTAGTTTTTTTTTTTTTTTTTGTATGTTTCCTGTGTTTAATTAGTTATATGCTGTGATTTTCTGTCCTTCAGTAATCCTTAAAATAAATTTATATTTTAGAACTTTTGCTAGTCAATGTTATCTTGTAGTTTAAT